>OY856413.1:365419146-365971646 GCA_963693085.1 Alisma plantago-aquatica
GAAGTACCCATCATTGGAGAAAGTGTTGTTGCCATAGATAGGAGTATCTTTCAGTTTATTTCAGCCTAAAAGGGCACGAAATAGAGTTGAGAACTGCTATTTCATATATTGCCAATAGATAGAAACACTTTATTATTGCATATTGTATGACAATGATGGCAATTAATAAAGTTGATGTTTCAATCTTAAAGATATGATCTTTGTGGCAATGCCTTGTTTATCTTCTAATACATGGTATGTATAAGATAAAATGATACCTAAAGTTATTGATAACTCAAACAATCAAATTAGCATCAATCATGAGAAATTCATTTCTAGTTTCCATATGATGGATAAACCTAGACTCTTTTGGTTAGAGAACCATTAAGAGACATGAATATCTTGGACATGATTAATCAATCTTCACTAAAGGTAGTGGGAGAGTGATTATCCTATTAGGTATAATACATGTGATGTATTTACATACCAATTGGAACAAATGCTAATACTTCAAATGGTGTTTAGAGAAATACCAATATGAACATCTTGAAGTGTTCAAGATTGTCATAGATGAAGTACAAATTTGGTAAAGTATTAATTCTTGATGAGATCAATGAATGAAATACTTGGACCAAATGTTTGAGATCCTTATGAGTGATTATGATAGTGTATCATAGTGAACTCATGATTAAGGCATGGTGATGTCTAAATCAAGAAGGAATCATACTCTAAGGAGTTAGAGAATGATTATCAAATAACTGAATTCTTCTTAATAAAAGGATACCCCACACTAATAAAGGACATTAAGAATCACAAGGAGTTGTGAATTCTTATATTCTTAACAGATACACCTCAATTATCTATGTGATGAGTTGTTCATATGATGAGTCAACTATCTAGATGAATATGAGGAATCAGCTTTTGAGTTATGGTATAAAACCATTACATCCTAAATGACATCCGTGTGAACCATAAGGTATGACCTTAATGGTAGCACTCATTGGATAATATCCATAAGTGCAAATAAGTCTTAAGTGTTAAGACTCATGGATAACATTTTGAGAAGGATGATGCTTGTTGATTGCAACTTAATGACTAAGACATTTGGCATATGGATACTAAAACCGCATTCCTTTGAGGAATAAAATCAGGATGTGTACGTGACACAGCCTATAAGGTTTATGAATCCATTAATGCAAATGAAGTCTATAAGTTACAATGGACTAATCAATGTGATTGATTGAGTACAAGCAACTCAAAATTGGATCTTTACTTTGATGATATAGTCAAAGGGTTTGACTGATATGTCAAAGATAAAGTCGGGATCTGTGATTTAGTGGGAGCGTATTCACATTCCACATATTGATGTGAAATGGAATTGTTCTAGAATGGAAATCCAAAAGTGGAAATTATCTTTAAGGAAGATAGAGATGTTTCCTATGTGATAGGAATAGAGATCTATAGAGATAGTTCTCGACAAATCTCTTGACCTGGAAAAGAGAGAGCATACATTGGCAATCTGTACTGAAGGGTTCAGTATGCACAGATTCAGTGGTAGAAAACTTGTCCATGTTACATGGAGTTAGTATCCCAAGGCCAAGTGTCCAATTCTTATGAAGAATATGAACACTAAGAATAGATATGGATCTATCATGTATGTAATCATCCCATTGTCTTGCATGTATGACATGGCAAGAATAAAATGCATTCATCATTTTGTATGTATGACATGACAATATGATGTGCTCATCCTGATAACTCGTATGTGGGACATGACGAGTGGATGTTTGTCTACTTCCAGTAAGGATTACTGGAATACCATGAGAACTTGATAAGTACTTGTGAAGTACTAGTTCTATGAAGATAAGGAAGAGTTTGATGTAAAGAGTTACATTGATGCGAACTTCCGAATGGACAGAAAATTAATCGCAAAATATACATAGGATGTATAAAAGTGAAAGTTTGTTGATAATTGGAAGTGTTCCAATAAAACCATTTAAAAGGGAAGTGTCGAGTATCTGTGTGTTAGATAACAACAGTGGATACTATATGGATCTGAAGGTTCATGAGATGAACTCATATTCCACTCATTGATGACAAGTCTGGAATCCTTGATCATGCAATGTGGCTAAAGGTTAGCAATGGAATACTAGATCGCATATTACGGCAACTCCATCTCATACGTGTGACGTACAACGAAGAGATGAGAGACATGCAATTTATAATGACTTTGGCAAGGTGTTGCCATTACTCACTATATTGTCACAAGAGAGAAGTAACATGTGGGACATGTTTAGAGATCACTATGAATATGATTCAAGAGTGATTGGCTCGCAGTGCAAGTGGGAGTCTGTTGGTATGTATGCCCTAAGAGCCAATCATGGGATGATTGATGGGATACATTAAGATTGATAAACATCAAAGGCAAGCTTCCAATTCTTTCTGGTTCAGTCATATGAGATAGTGATAGAACAGATTGAATGTCTAGAGAATGACAATACTCAATGACGTATGCTTTCAGGTTGAGGACCTAAACAATGAGATCATACGGATGTTAAGAGTTTGTACATTCTTGTTATGTCCCTAGTTGGATGTCATTGTGGAAGGTTGATAGACAACAATGACACACAAGACTAGATTGTGGTGTTGGTTGATGACAGAATCTCATTAGTCATGATATAGAGATATCAAACCAAACACATAGGTACTTGTTAGAGAACAAGGTACCGGACAGACCCACCGTGAGTTTGACACATGGAACCATAAGATGGTAGTCACAGTCAGTACTCACAGTGATGGTGGTGAGTGTAATTCTTAGACCTGAAATCACTACACTCAACACATGTCGTTGGGCACACTTTGACATCATCAAACGCAGTCCTGAAACATGGGTTGTTATAAAGGTGATGATTGGGTGGCTTTGACACATGGGGCTTTTGAGGGGTGAGTGATAGATATGGGATGTGTCCCTCCTGAGGGAGTTTGATATCCAAGGCCACTTGATGAGTAGGATTGAGATAGGCGTGCGCAGCATTTTTGAATCAGTATGCGATATTGATGTCATACATATCTCCTTCAATCTACTCTGAGATCAAGAAAGTGAATGAACATTGACAGGATGATTGTTCCATGCCTTGAGTTCATTCGGGATATCAGTGACAAAGGAATTATACATTCACTGTAACACCATTCACGGATTGTAGGATGAAAGTTGTTCTCCAACTTTCTACTTTCACTTGGGTAGCACTGATGTGTGACTAGGCACCGCTCTTTGCTTGTGAAGTCATAAGTGTTATGGACTTTCACTGCCAACGTGAAATGGACCTGCAGGGTCACACACATAGGATTTAACCTGGAAAAGGAGTTTTGTCCATAAAGCAATGTTTAGATTGATTACTAAAGGAGTTTAGTAGTTCAATTAAACACTCAATCAGTCGATGGCTCAATATCGTATGGTTCAAGGTGTTGGACGCATTGATTGGAGTATCAGATTGATTGAAATCGCAATTGACTGATTTTGCCCAACATGTGCTCCCAACTGATCGGCTCATGTGATGAACCGGTCGGCTGAGGTGCTGAACCGGTCGGCTGGAGTGTCCAGGCCGATCGGCTCATGCCCAGGTTGAAACGACCGGTTCAAGAGTTGAACCGATCGGCTCAACTGGTGCAACCGACCAGTTGGGAAAGTCATGTCGGCAAGAATTTTCCTTTGGTTTCAAATTGCCCAATTCGATTGGGAATAACATTGCTATTCGATACCAATTGAGAACGAAACAAGGAAAGTCTTTTTGAGCCGGATTAGGACCATGAACCGATCGGTTCAGGGAACCAACCGATCAGTTGGAGTGCCCCAAACGATCGGCTCAGGTCCAACCGATCGGCTCAATGGCCGAACCGATCGGTTCAGTTGTGAACCGGTTGCTTTTTGTGGAAAATCTCGAACCCTTCTACTCCTGCTTTAGTCCCGTATTGTCGGGCACAGAGAACCATGTCCCATGACCCGCCTATATATATAGGGGTATTGGGGGCTTCTCAAAGGACAACTCAATGCAAGCCAGTTTCTTTGCGAAGTTGTCGTTCTCTCTGGTTTTGGTAACCGTGAGAGATCCCGAGCAAGTGCTTCCCGCAAAAGGGAGGTGCAGCAAGGGAAGGACAACTGCAGTTGCAACTGGTAGCAGGAGAGTGTCTTGGTGACTAGTACGTCAACAGGAGGGTGCGACTCCTTCCACTTCCTTGTGGGACAAGGAGAGTGGAGTTACAGGTGGTCCGTGTGGACTACTACAGAGGCGGGAGGTCACTGCCGCTCAGGAGGACAACTGTCATCCGACAGTCCGGGAGGAGGAGGAGGAGTCAGTCCCAGTGCGACCAGGAGCTGCACAGACACCGTCCAAGACCGGAGTTGAAGACCGCGCATTGCGCGAGGTATTGTCGTCGAGCAAGCCTCGGGACAAGGTATGATTCCATAAACCATCCTTTCCTATTATATAGACGTTGACGCGTTTCCTCGGTATGGGTTGGGGGAGAAAGATTTTGTTTCCGCTGCCTTCTCTGTCTCCCCTAAAACCCAACAAGCTAACCCAGCAGATGAAGACATGTGGATGACTGAGCTGGAGAAGGCCTTCAGAATCCTTAATATCCCAGAAGCTGAGAAGGTTAGACATGCAATGTATCTGTTAAAGGGGAGTGATGGCTACTGATGGACTATAGAAGAGGGTAAGAGGCCAGGTGTTGAGATTGGATGGGATGAATTCCAACGAGAATTCGTCAATAGATACTTCCCTAAGATGTTTCTAGATGAGAAGATCTCTCAGTTTGAGAGGTTAAGGAAAGGACCAATGAAAATTAGTGAGTCTTAAGCTAAGTTCATGGAGCTTTTGTGGTTCTGTCTGCATATGGCAGCTACTGATGAAGAGAGGATTCAGCATTTTGAGAAGGGGTTGAACACTGATTTGACCACTCCTATGTCTACTTTAGAGAATAGGGAGAGGTTCACCACTTTTGTGGAGTCCGTCAGATAGATAGAGAGGTCTTTGATCGATAAGTGATAGACCAGTGGTAAGAAGGTGTACACTCAGTTTCAAGAAACCAAGATTTTTTGCACCAATAGCACCACCAAGGTTCAATACCCAAACAAAATGGATGTCGAGTAGGGGTAGAGGACGTAGGTTACCACCATAAGGAGCCCACATCTCAGCATCAGTGTTGGTAAGAGGACCACCCAGGCCACAATCGGGGAATAGTGGTTGTTTTATATGTGGAAAGATGAGGCATTTGATGAAAGATTGTCGAGCTAGAGAAGCAAGTGTGACTCAACCTCAGAGGCAGAGTCAGCAAGGCTCTCAGAGGTGATAGTTTCCGAGTGGCGCTAGAGGACGTGGACAAGCATCCCAAGTTAGTTTTTCGGCACCAAACAACTGAGCACATGGTCAACAACAAGCAATGGTGAGGTTCTATGCAATGAATCAACCCAAAGCAGTAGTCAACCCTCGAGTTGTGAAAGGGCAGATGAAACTATTTCATTCTGATATGTCTTCATCCTGCTTCGTATCTATTTTAATTGATCCGGGTGCTACGCATTCCTTCATCACTCGAAGAGTGATTCATGACTGCAACATGACTGTCAGTCATAGGGTAGATAGTCTATTATTAGAAACTCCTTTGTTGGAATCTACAGTTCTACGGGAGGTGTGTTCTCCCTGCATTATTTCCTTTTCTGAACATCACATTCAAGTGGATATTATACCACTTGAGATGCATGGGTTTGATATAATCCTTGGGATGGACACCCTAGAAAAGTATAAGGTTGTCTTGGATTGTAATTCCAAGCAAGATGTGTTCACTAATGATGGTGACACATGGATCTTTCAGGGAGATAGAAAGATTCTTCCAACCTATCTTGTGTCAGCTATGGTAGTTGAAAAGCTGATGAGACAAGGATGCTTTTCATTCTTGGCGCTTGTGGTAGACACCACAATACAGAGCCCTAATCCTTCTGAAGTTCTGATAGTTAGGGAGTTTGAAGATGTGTTTCTTGAGGAACTTCTAGGTGTACCTCCGCCCCGAGAAATTGATTTTGAGATTAATCTAATTTCGGGCACGCAACCAATAGCACAAACACCATATAGAATGGCACCAGCTGAGATGGCAGAGCTCAAGAAACAGTTGCAAGAGTTTCTTGAGAAAGGTTTTATCCAACTGAGTACTTCACCATGGGTGTAACATCCCTGACCTGGGTTATGAATTAACCCTAGGTGTTTTTCCTAAGATATGTAATTAAATCCTTGTGATTATCTTTTGTCATGTAATTAAGCTCCTAAGGAACATACATTTTCATTTCTGTCCTTTTTAAACAATGATTGTAGTATTGTTTGGTAATACATGGACCTATGTGCAAATTACCCAATTCGAGGGGTTAAATTGCAAATTACACAAGTTAAGATGTTCCTCTAATAAAGAGACATCATATGAAGGAATATGATGAGGTATGATGGATTTCCCAAGTTTGGGCACCAAGGTGCAGCTTGTGGAGCAATCCTTGTGCTTAAACCCTAATTTTGGTGTAAAGTGCAATTTACCCAAAATGTGGGGTGCAACTTGTGCTATACATTTTATAGAATATCTTTTATGACTCTTGATCATTTATAGAAGAAAGGATGAGAGGGGCGCTTCTATTAAATAATTGGATAAGAAGGATGACCTTTGTAGTGAAAACACCTAGTATGAGTAAGAAGACCCTTCATATATGTACCTTAGTTTGCATGTTGGTTTTATCTACCCTTAGATCTTGAGTTTTGATGAGCTTTGCATAAGATTATCATGCTTGGACGTGCCTTAGAAAGAAGAAGGGACTTAGATGAGAAATCTATGTTTTAGAGGTCCTTATGGTGGAAAATAACCTAAAGTATATAAGCCTAGTTCCTTGTAAAAACAACCAAACGTATTCCCTTCACTTCCTCACTTCTCATCTTTCTCAACCGACCAAGGCAAAGCTCTGCAGCTCAGGGAAACGACCAACCTGTTCTAAGGTAAGAAAACACCATCTTCTAGCTTGAATTCATGGGGGAAATCCTTGTATAAGGTTGGTTTCATGGTTAATTCACTTAGCTTTCTCTTCCTAGCCGATCCTTCCCAACCTTTCTTGAAGAAACAACCTTGGATGACCTGTGGAGCTCAAGCCACCATTAAAGTTTCTAAGCTTGGAAGCTTGGAGCTCTAGGAACAACGTTTGAGGCGGGTTTTATAACTCTACACCTTGCTTTGTTATGCATACTTTTATTCTTGCAAATAATAGTTAGTTCTTCTTCTTCCCCATCTTTCTTTGCACTCTTGCAAGCTTTTTCGTGAAGAACAGACCTTGGTTTCAAGGTTGAAGATGAAGGGCGTTAATACCTATGTTGGTCCTTATCCAACTTTATCAAATGGGCTCAACTCGTTTTATCTTAAATGGGTTCACACTCGTTTCACCTCAAATGGGTTCAACTCGTTTCATCTTAAATGGGTTCACACTTGTTTCACCTCAAATGGGTTCAACTCGTTTCATCTTAAATGGGTTCACACTCGTTTCACCTCAAATGGGTTCAACTCGTTTCATCTTAAATGGGTTCACACTCATTTCACCTCAAACGGGTTCACACTCGTTTCACCTCAAATGGGTTCAACTCGTTTCATCTTAAATGGGTTCACACTCGTTTCACCTCAAATGGGTTCAACGTGTTTCATCTTAAATGGGTTCACACTCGTTTCACCTCAAATGGGTTCAACTCGTTTCATCTTAAATGGGTTCACACTCGTTTCACCTCAAATGGGCTCAACTCGTTTCATCTTAAATGGGTTCACACCCGTTTCACCTCAAACGGGTTCACACTCGTTTCACCTTAAATGGGTTCAACTCGTTTCATCTTAAATGGGTTCACACTCGTTTCACCTCAAATGGGTTCAACTCGTTTCATCTTAAATGGGTTCACACTCGTTTCACCTCAAATGGGTTCAACTCGTTTCATCTTAAATGCGTTCACACTCGTTTCACCTCAAATGGGTTCAACTCGTTTAATCTTAAATGGGTTCACACCCGTTACACCTCAAATGGGTTACACTCGTTTAAGCCCAAATGGGTCCACACTCGTTTAAGCTCAAACAGGTCCATACTCATTTAAGCTCAAATGGGTCCACACTCGTTTAAGCTCAAGTGGGTCCATACTCATTTAAGCTTAAATGGGTTCAATTAAAGGATACCTTGTTTTATGAAAACCCTAATGACATGATAGTGGTGATTTGGTTTATGTTAATCAATAAGGACTTAATCCAACTCTATCTAGAGTGATGTAATCACCATTCATTAGGAAGGAGAGAGAGAAAGTACCATTTATGGTTTCAAGGTTGAAGATGAAGGGCGTTAATACCTATGTTGGTCCTTATCCAACTATATCAAATGGGCTCAACTCGTTTCATCTTAAATGGGTTCACACTCGTTTCACCTCAAATGGGTTCAACTCGTTTCATCTTAAATGGGTTCACACTCGTTTCACCTCAAATGGGTTCAACTCGTTTCATCTTAAATGGGTTCACACTCGTTTCACCTCAAATGGGTTCAACTCGTTTCATCTTAAATGGGTTCACACTCGTTTCACCTCAAACGGGTTCACACTCGTTTCACCTCAAATGGGTTCAACTCGTTTCATCTTAAATGGGTTCACACTCGTTTCACCTCAAATGGGTTCAACTCGTTTCATCTTAAATGGGTTCACACTCGTTTCACCTCAAATGGGTTCAACTCGTTTCATCTTAAATGGGTTCACACTCGTTTCACCTCAAATGGGCTCAACTCGTTTCATCTTAAATGAGTTCACACCCATTTCACCTCAAACGGGTTCACACTCGTTTCACCTCAAATGGGTTCAACTCGTTTCATCTTAAATGGGTTCACACTCGTTTCACCTCAAATGGGTTCAACTCGTTTCATCTTAAATGGGTTCACACTCGTTTCACCTCAAATGGGTTCAACTTGTTTCATCTTAAATGGGTTCACACTCGTTTCACCTCAAATGGGTTCAACTCGTTTCATCTTAAATGGGTTCACACCCGTTACACCTCAAATGGGTTACACTCGTTTAAGCCCAAATGGGTCCACACTCGTTTAAGCTCAAATAGGTCCATACTCGTTTAAGCTCAAATGGGTCCACACTCGTTTAAGCTCAAGTGGGTCCATACGCGTTTAAGCTTAAATGGGTTCAATTAAAGGATACCTTGTTTTATGAAAACCCTAATGACATGATAGTGGTGATTTGGTTTATGTTAATCAATAAGGACTTAATCCAACTCTATCTAGAGTGATGTAATCACCATTCATTAGGAAGGAGAGAGAGAAAGTACCATTTATGGTTAAAACTCAAATAAAGTACCTTCAATATATATGAATATGCAGGATTAGGGTATGATCCACTTATGAGAGATCATGACAACCCTAATTAAGATAATTGATGAGTCTTAACCTAATTTGAAAGCATCAATAATGATGATGTTTCTCATTCATGATGATGCTATGAGAAGTGAATAGTAAACCCAAATTCTAGGGTAATCATGAGTAATGTGAATAGTAAACCCTAATTCTAGGGTAATCATCAGTCTAGGGTAATCATGAGTAATGTGAATAGTAAACCCTAATTCTAGGGTAATCATGAGTAATGTGAATAGTAAACCCTAATTCTTGGGTAATCATGAGTAAATGTGAATAGTAAACCCTAGTTCATAGTAATATGTTGAAATGAACAATAAACGCTAAACTCATGTTATTCCTTTAAGCATGAATTGTATGATCAAGATATGAGATGAGGAATCATTATTCCTAATCATAATAAAAGGGTTGAATGACCCTAAATGATGTAAACAAGGGAATCTTACCCTTTGTAAGGACACATAAGTATACCCTTTGAATTGAAGGATTAATTCTATCTTATTGACTGCTGGTCTGACTATGAATTGTTGATTATTATCAATTGATTTAATCATGCAGGTTCTTATAAGAAAATAATCATATCCAGGTAAGGATCATGACATCATCTTCATTGAAAGCATGTCAATAGCTTATGAATAGAAATAATTATGTTACCTAAATGCAAGTGGTATCATATGAAACTGATATGCCTTAAGGACCATGAATGACATCAAGGTCATGCTAATAGATGACTTGATGCTGACATGTCATTTGATAGCAAGTGTTATGATGATATAAGGGTATGAACACCTATGTTCCTGAATTATAGTGATAAGATGATTAAGAATTGATATCCATCTGATAACTGATATGAGTAATACCTGTTACATTTAGTATTCTTCTGTTATAGCAATGTCTAGTACTTGAATGTTTGGAAACATGTATGATGCTAAAAGAATACTGAAATGTACCTAATAACCAAGTTTAATCATATCATGTAGAGCCCTGATCATAGATCCATCATTGTCAGAGTTTAAATGATGGTGAAACAGGTTTTCCTAAGGGAACTCCTGGATCACATACTTTAGAGTATGTGGGGGAATATGGATGTGTATATCCTTACATCCTAGTGTAGGAGTTGATGTGGATGTATCTTAATCCATCAATCCTTCACTATATGTTTATACCGGGATGATGTAACACTATTCTTCCAAGGAAATCTTTTATACCGCATCGATGAGAGATAAACATGAAATCTTTCGATAGCGAAGAGAGTGCAGAATGCCACTGTGACTCTAATAGCGAAGTACCAGAATACCCTGGTGAGCTATATTAGCAGGGACACTAGATGTCCTGCATGTTTATCCTCATTCTGACTGAGGTAGTTGAAGGTCATGAGAATCCGGCTCTTTCGATGACCTAGTATGATACCGATGCGACTTACTAGTGATCGGTTGGAGCATGAGCGGTGTACCTCATCTCCACAGGGCATAATGATGTTTGTAAAACATAATCAACCGTGTAGCATAACTGCTTAGGTTGAACTACGAGGAACGTTGATTTATGTTACATTGCTTTCTTTTAATATCCTGTTCAAGTATTAGTATACATGTTCTTCATATTCCTTAAATAAAGATGAGTATTTGTTATCAAGCCTGCTCTGAGTAACCTAAGTTACCTGCTCATGATATTCCTTTGATTGCTTTTAACAAAGTTTCTGGTGGAGAGTTATAACTCTCGCTGGGACAATTATTTAAAATTGTCTCACCTCGTAGATTTCTACCTTTAGGTGGACTTCGAGGTCGAAGGAACCGATATGCAGGTGGACAGCAGCAACAGCAGCAAATTCAGGAGCAGCATTGACTTCAGGTGGAAACACTGTGCGGTCTAGTCTTGTAGTCAAAATAGTCTTATGTCGTCTCTGTACACTCAGGTCCTAGGAGTTTGTTGATCTGAGAATTTTGAAATCTTGAGATTTTGTATCATGACGTACATAATCACTCGAGAAGTGATTTATCAGAGATGTAAACAGTTCATCTTACTTTTATAAAAGGAGTTTCAGGTTTTTGAGATCTCATTTTCAAAAAGTTTTAATTTCTCGTGATTTTCGTATTCCGCTGTTAATCAAATCGCTTCTGCTATGTTTATCTTGTGTTTTGGAGATCAGAGCCCACAATTAGTGGTATCAGAGCTCTAGGTTTGCTGAGTCTATAGAGACATAGGACTTAGAGTGTCAAGTCTATCCTTAGTACTTCTTTCTTATCTAATATAGTCTTCTGCTCCTCAGGAGAAGAAGATAATTAAGGATGTCTGGACCACAGGAGGAGTACGAGGCAGAAAGTAGTGTTGCTGCACCTCGAGAAGGTGCAAGGAACCTAGAAATAGAGAAACCTGTGCTGGAGCCACCTTTGGAGCCACCTCAGTTTGACCCAGCTGACATGGGAAACCCAGTGGTTCAGACCATGTTTGGGCAGTTTATGACTGCCATGACATATATCACCGACAGGATGCCCATGCCTGCACCTAGGGCACCTGTCCAGTCTGAGGGTCAAGGTATCGGTAAAACGTTCGAGCGACTTCATCGGGTCGGAGCAACTGAATATTTTGGAACAGCTGACCCTGCTGATGCTGATTTGTGGTTAACTGAGTTGGAGAAAGCTTTCAGAATCCTTAACATCCCCAAAGGTGAGAAGGTTAGACATGTTGTCTATCTTCTCAAAGGTAGTGCTGGTCACTGGTGGACCATGGAAGAGCAGAAGAGGCCTGGAATAGAGATCTCGTGGGAAGACTTTCGTCGGGAATTTGTCCGCAGATATTTTCCAAAGACCTTCCTGGACGAGAAGATCTCTCAGTTTGAGAGACTGAGACAGGGTATGATGAACATTAGCGAGTATGAGGCTAAGTTCATGGAGTTTTTGCGATTATATCCACATATGGCTACCACAGATGAAGAAAGGATTAGGAGGTTTGAGAAGGGTTTGAATGCCAACATGACTACTCCCGTGTCTGCACTAGAAAATCGGGAGAGATTCTCTACCTTTGTTGAGTCAGTCCGAAGGATAGAGAGATCCGTAGTCGAGAAAAGACAAACCCAAAAGAGATATCCATAATTCCAGGGATCTTCATCTAGAGACTTTAAGAAGCCTAGATTCTCTGCACCTACACCTCCACCACCCAGATCGACTTCTCAGACTCAGTGGTCCCCAAGTAGAGGTAGAGGACGAGTTTTACCGCCACGAGAAACTCACAGTTCAACATCAATATCGGTCACAGGACTGCCAAGACCACAACAACTGGAAAGAAGTTGCTATAACTGTGGGAAGGTGGGACATCTGATGAAGGACTGTAGGTCTAGGCTTGTCAGTGTGACACAGCCTCTGAGGCAGGATCAACAAGGATCACAGAGAAGGCAGTCTCAAGGAGTAGCTAGAGGACGTGGGCAAGCGTCTCAGGCTGGATCGTCAGCACCAACTCAACCTCAAGCGACAGCGAGGTTCTATGCTATGAACCCACCAGAAGCAGTGGTCAATCCACGGGTTGTGGCAGGTCAGATGGAATTTTTATATTCTGATATGTCTAAATCCTGTGTGGTATCTGTTTTGATTGACCCGGGTGCTACGCACTCTTTTTTCACTCGAAGAGTGATTCGTAACTGCTATATGACAGTTAGTCATAGGGCAGATAGCTTGTTGCTTGAAACTCCATTGAGAGGATCTTCTATTTTGCAAGAGGTATGCTCTCCCTGCATCCTCTTCTTTTCTGATCATTGCATTCAAGTGGATCTTATACCACTTGATATGCAAGGATTTGATATAATCCTGGGGATGGATACCTTGGAAAGGTATAGAGTTGTCTTGGGTTGTGAATCCAAGCAGGCTGTGTTTCCTGATGAGAGCAACACATGGATCTTTCAAGGAGAGAGAAAGATTCTACCCACCTGTCTTGTGTCTGCTATGGTTGCTGATAAGCTGATGAGGCAAGGATGTTATGCATTCTTGTCCCATGTGATAGATACCACCATGAAGAGTCCTAACCTTGCTGAAGTTCCTATAGTCAAGGAATTTGAAGATGTATTTCCTAAAGAACTTCCAGGTATGCCACCGCCTCGGGAAATTGATTTTGAAATCAATTTGATCCCAGATACCCAACCAATAGCACAAACACCGTATAGGATGGCACCTGCTGAGATGGCAGAACTCAAGAAACAGCTTCAAGAGTTGCTTGAGAAAGGTTTTATCCGACCAAGTACTTCACCTTGGGGTGATCCGGTCTTGTTTGTTAAAAAGAAGGATGGATCAATGCGGCTATGCATCGATTACAGACAACTAAACAAAGTAACAATAAAGAATAAGTACCCTCTTCCAAGAATTGATGATCTTTTTTACCAGTTGCGTGGTGCAACCGTCTTCTCAAAAATAGACTTGAGGTCAGGATATCATCAACTTCGTATTAAGGACAATGACATACCCAAGTCTGCCTTCAGGACAAGGTATGGTCACTATGAGTTCACAGTTATGTCGTTCGGACTAACTAATGCACCAGCTGCATTTATGGAACTCATGAATAGAATCTTCCGACCTTTCCTCGATCAATGTGTTGTTGTCTTTATAGATGACCTACTGATCTATAGTAGAGATGCTCAGCAGCATGAACAGCATCTTCGTCAGGCTCTAACTTTGCTAAGACAACATAAGCTATACGCTAAGTTTAGCATGTGTGAGTTCTGGATGCCAGAGGTATCTTTTCTTGGACATGTGGTATCTGCCTCGGGAATTCGTGTTGACCCTAAAAAGGTAGAATCTATTCTACACTGGGAACAACCGAAAACACCGACGGAGATTCGTAGTTTCTTAGGGTTGGCTGGCTATTATCGAAGGTTCATTAAGAACTTCAGTTCTATAGCCCTACCCTTGACGAAGTTGACCCGAAAAAATGTTCCTTTTGCCTGGAGTGATAAGTGTCAACAGTCTTTTTAGCTATTGAAGGAGAGGTTGACAAGTGCACCGGTGCTTGTGCTACCTGAGCCAGGAAAAGGATATGTAATCTTTTGTGATGCCTCCAAGAATGAACTTGGATGTGTGTTGATGCAGGATAAACAAGTGATTTCTTTTGCTTCTCGACAACTTAAGAAACACGAGGAGAATTATCCAACACATGATTTAGAGTTAGCTGTTGTGGTTCATGCCTTGAAAATCTGGAGACATTATCTTTACGGAGAAACCTTCCAGATTTTTACAGACCATAAGAACCTTAAGTATATCTTCTCTCAGCATGACCTTAACATGAGGCAACGTCGCTGGATGGAATTAATCAAGGATTATGATTGTACAATATATTACCATCCAGGAAAGGCCAATGTAGTTGCAGATGCCTTGAGTAGGAAATCAGCAACATCATCCTCTGATAGGGCACAATTAAACTCTTTAGTATGCCCTAGGAGAGATATGCTTATCTCCTTAAGGCAAGACAATGTACAGATGAAGGTGTCATGGATTGCCGGGTTGTTGGCTGAGATGCATATCAAACCCACCCTAAGAGAGCAGATTAAGGAGGCACAGCAAGTTGATGTTGCAGTTCAGCAGATCAGATCTGAGTATGGTGATGAGAAGCGAGAAGGTTTTCATGAATCAGATGATCAAGTGGCATGCTATCATGGGAGGATGATAGTACCAGATGTAGATAACCTGAGGAAGTTAGTCCTAGAGGAAGCTCATTCTACAATGTATGCTATGCATCCAGGAAGCACCAAAATGTATCGAAACTTGAAAGATATGTATTGGTGGCCTGGGATGAAGAAGGACGTAGCTGAGTTTGTTCTGAGGTGTCCAGTGTGTCAGCAAGTTAAAGCTGAACACCAGAAGCATGCAGGAACAATGCAACCTTTACCCATACCACAGTGGAAGTGGGATCATGTAACCATGGACTTTGTTGTTGGTCTACCTAGAACAAACAAAGGACATGATTCCATTTGGGTAATTGTTGATAGGTTGACTAAGATAGCGCATTTCTTACCTGTCAAAACAACCTATTCTGCTAAAAGGTTATCCCAGTTATATGTTCAAGAGATAGTGTGTTTGCACGGAGTTCCTGTCACCATAGTTTCTGACAGAGGTCCTCAGTTCACAAGTCATTTTTGGGAACAGCTACATAGGGCACTAGGCACCCAGTTAAGGTTTAGTACATCCTTTCATCCACAGACGGATGGACAATCAGAAAGGACTATACAGACCTTAGAAGATCTGTTGAGAGCGTGTGTTCTCCAGTTCACTGGAAGTTGGGATCTGCACCTAAGCTTGATAGAGTTTGCCTATAACAATAGCTATCAACATAGTATTCATATGGCACCTTATGAAGCCTTGTATGGCAGACGTTGTAGATCACCCTTATGCTGGTATGAGACTGGTGAACATCAGTTGTTAGGTCCTGATCTTGTGCAGCAAACTACGGAAAAGATTAAAGTAATACAACAACAGATTAAGACTGCACAAGATAGGCAAAAATCCTATGCTGACAAGCGTCGTAGACCGTTGGAATTCCAGGTTGGAGACAGAGTTTATCTCAAGGTCTCGCCTTGGAAAGGAGTCCTTTGTTTTGGAAGGAAAGGGAAGTTAGCTCCTAGATTTATAGGGCCTTATCCAATCATTGAACGGGTTGGAAAGGTAGCCTATAGACTAGAGTTACCACCAGAATTACAAAAACTACACCCTGTGTTTCACATTTCTATGTTAAGGAAATGTCATCCCGATACCGAGTCAGTTCTACAACCTATGGAAGTAGAATTGAATGAAGATATAACTTATGAGGAAGGACCGGTGTCAATCCTTGATAACAAAATTAAAAAGCTAAAGAAGAAAGAGATAAGTCTTGTAAAAGTTCTCTGGAATCACCGTGGTGTTGAAGAAGCCACTTGGGAACTAGAGGAAGAGATGAGAAGGAAATATCCTACTCTTTTCTCTTAATATGTTTTATCGATTTCGAGGACAAAATCCTTGTAAGGGGTGGATAATTTGTAACATCCCTGACATGGGTTATGAATTAACCCTAGGTGTTTTGCCTAAGATATGTAATTAAATCCTTGTGATTATCTTTTGGCATGTAATTAAGTTCCTAAGGAACACACATTTTCATTTCTGTCCTTTTTAAATAATGATTGTAGTATTGTTTGGTAATACAGGGACCTATGTGCAAATTACCCAATTAGAGGGGTTAACTTGCAAATTACACAGGTTCAGATGTTCCTCTAATAAAGAGACATCATATGAAGGAATATGATGAGGTATGATGGATTTCCCAAGTTTGGGCACCAAGGTGCAGCTTGTGGAGCAATCCTTGTGCTTGAACCCTAATTTTGGTGTAAAGTGCAATTTACCCGAAATGTGGGGTGCAACTTGTGCTATACACTTTCTAGAATATATTTTATGACTCTTGACATCATTTATAGAAGAAAGGATGAGAGGGGCGCTTCTATTAAATAATTGGATAAGAAGGATGACCTTTGTAGTGAAAACACCTAGTATGAGTAAGAAGACCCTTCATATATGTACCTTAGTATGCATGTTGGTTTTATCTACCCTTAGATCTTGAGTTTTGATGATCTTTGCATAAGATTATCATTCTTGGACGTGCCTTAGAAAGAAGAAGGGACTTAGATGAGAAATCTATGTTTTAGAGGTCCTTATGGTGGAAAATAACCTAAAGTATATAAGCCTAGTTCCTTGTAAAAACAACCACTTCGCTTCCTCACTTTTCATCTTTCTCAACTGACCAAGGCAAAGCTATGGAGCTCAGCGAAACGACCAACCTATTCTAAGGTAAGAAAGCACCATCTTCTAGCTTGAATTCATGGGGGAAATCCTCGTATAAGGTTGGTTTCATGGTTAATTCACTTAGCTTTCTCTTCCTAGCCGATCCTTCCCAACCTTTCTTGAAGAAACAACCTTGGATGACCTGTGGAGCTCAAGCCACCATTAAAGTTTCTAAGCTTGGAAGCTTGGAGCTCTAGGAACAACGTTTGAGGCGGGTTTTATAACTCTACACCTTGCTTTGTTATGCATACTTTTATTCTTGCAAATAATAGTTACTTCGTCTTCTTCCCCATCTTTCTTTGCACTCTTGCAAGCTTTTTCGTGAAGAACAGACCTTGGTTTCAAGGTTGAAGATGAAGGGCGTTAATACCTATGTTGGTCCTTATCCAACTTTATCAAATGGGCTCAACTCGTTTTATCTTAAATGGGTTCACACTCGTTTCACCTCAAATGGGTTCAACTCGTTTCATCTTAAATGGGTTCACACTCATTTCACCTCAAATGGGTTCAACTCGTTTCATCTTAAATGGGTTCACACTCGTTTCACCTCAAATGGGTTCAACTCGTTTCATCTTAAATGGGTTCACACTCGTTTCACCTCAAACGGGTTCACACTCGTTTCACCTCAAATGGGTTCAACTCGTTTCATCTTAAATGGGTTCACACTCGTTTCACCTCAAATGGGTTCAACTCGTTTCATCTTAAATGGGTTCACACTCGTTTCACCTAAATGGGTTCAACTCGGTTCATCTTAAATGGGTTCACACTCGTTTCACCTCAAATGGGTTCAACTCATTTCATCTTAAATGGGTTCACACCCATTACACCTCAAATGGGTTACACTCGTTTAAGCCCAAATGGGTCCACACTCGTTTAAGCTCAAACAGGTCCATACTCATTTAAGCTCAAATGGGTCCACACTCATTTAAGCTCAAGTGGGTCCATACTCGTTTAAGCTTAAATGGGTTCAATTAAAGGATACCTTGTTTTATGAAAACCCTAATGACATGATAGTGGTGATTTGGTTTATGTTAATCAATAAGGACTTAATCCAACTCTATCTAGAGTGATGTAATCACCATTCATTAGGAAGGAGAGAGAGAAAGTACCATTTATGGTTAAAACTCAAATAAAGTACCTTCAATATATATGAATATGCAGGATTAGGGTATGATCCACTTATGAGAGATCATGAAAACCCTAATTAAGATAATTGATGAGTCTTAACCTAATTTGAAAGCATCAATAATGATGATGTTTCTCATTCATGATGATGCTATGAGAAGTGAATAGTAAACCCTAATTCTAGGGTAATCATGAGTAATGTGAATAGTAAACCCTAATTCTAGGGTAATCATGAGTAATGTGAATAGTAAACCCTAATTCTAGGGTAATCATGAGTAATGTGAATAGTAAACCCTAATTCTTGGGTAATCATGAGTAAATGTGAATAGTAAACCCTAGTTCATAGTAATATGTTGAAATGAACAATAAACCCTAAACTCATGTTATTCCTTTAAGCATGAATTGTATGATCAAGATATGAGATGAGGAATCATTATTCCTAATCATAATAAAAGGGTTGAATGACCCTAAATGATGTAAACAAGGGAATCTTACCCTTTGTAAGGACACATAAGTATACCCTTTGAATTGAAGGATTAATTCTGTCTTATTGACTGCTGGTCTGACTATGAATTGTTGATTATTATCAATTGATTTAATCATGCAGGTTCTTATAAGAAAATAATCATATCCAGGTAAGGATCATGACATCATATTCATTGAAAGCATGTCAATAGCTTATGAACAGAAATAATTATGTTACCTAAATGCAAGTGGTATCATATGAAACTGATATGCCTTAAGGACCATGAATGACATCAAGGTCATGCTAATAGATGACTTGATGCTGACATGTCATTTGATAGCAAGTGTTATGATGATATAAGGGTATGAACACCTATGTTCCTGAATTATAGTGATAAGATGATTAAGAATTGATATCCATCTGATAACTGATATGAGTAATACCTGTTACATTTAGTATTCTTCTGTTATAGCAATGTCTAGTACTTGAATGTTTGGAAACATGTATGATGCTAAAAGAATACTGAAATGTACCTAATAACCAAGTTTAATCATATCATGTAGAGCCCTGATCATAGATCCATCATTGTCAGAGTTTAAATGATGGTGAAACAGGTTTTCCTAAGGGAACTCCTGGATCACATACTTTAGAGTATGTGGGGGAATATGGATGTGTATATCCTTACATCCTAGTATAGGAGTTGATGTGGATGTATCTTAATCCATCAACCCTTCACTATATGTTTATACCGGGATGATGTAACACTATTCTTCCAAGGGAATCTTTTATACCGCATCGATGAGAGATAAACATGAAATCTTTCGATAGCGAAGAGAGTGCAGAATGCCACTATGACTCTAATAGTGAAGTACCAGAATACCCTGGTGAGCTATATTAGTAGGGACACTAGATGTCCTGCATGTTTATCCTCATTCTGACTGAGGTAGTTGAAGGTCATGAGAATCCGGCTCTTTCGATGACCTAGTATGATACTGATGTGACTTACTAGTGATCGGTTGGAGCATGAGCAGTATACCTCATCTCCGCAGGGCATAATGATGTTTGTAAAACATAATCAACCGCATAGCATAACTGTTTAGGTTGAACTATGAGGAACGTTGATTGATATTACATTGCTTGCTTTTAATATCCTGTTCAAGTATTAGTATACATGTTCTTCATATTCCTTAAATAAAGATGAGTATTTGTTAACAAGCCTGCTGTGAGTAACCTAAGTTACCTACTCATGATATTCCTTTGATTGCTTTTGACAAAGTTTCTGGCGGAGAGTTATAACTCTCGCTGGGACAATTATTTAAAATTGTCTCACCCCGTAGATTTCTACCTTTAGGTGGACGTCGAGCTCGAAGGAACCGATCTGCATGTGGACAGCAGCAACAGCAGCAAATTCAGGAGCAGCAGTGACTTCAGGTGGAAACAATGTGCGGTCTAGTCTTGTAGTCAGAATAGTCTTATGTCGTCTCTGTACACTCAAGTCCTAGGAGTTTGTTGATCTGAGAATTTTGAAATCTTGAGATTTTGTATCATGACGTATATAATCACTCGAGAAGTGATTTATCAGAGATGTAAACAGTTCATCTTACTTTTATAAAAGGAGTTTCAGGGTTTTGAGATCTCGTTTTCGAAAAGTTTTAATTTCTCGTGATTTTCGTATTCCGCTGTTAATCGAATCGCTTCCGCTATGTTTATCTTGTGTTTTGGAGATCAGAGCCCACAATGGGGTGCTCTAGTTCTTTTTGTTAAGAAGAAGGACGGATAGATGTGATTATGAATTGATTATAGATAGTTGAATAAAGTGACCATAAAGAACAAGTATCCTCTGCCAAGGATCGATGACATGTTTGATCAGTTGTGTGGTGCAACTATCTTCTCTAAGATAGATCTGAGGTAGGGATATCATCAGTTACGTATTAAGGAGAGTGGAATACCTAAGTATTCCTTTAGGACAAGGTATGGTCACTATGAGTTCATAGTTATGTCATTTGGACTAACTAATGCACGAGCTGCATTCATGGAACTCATGAATAGAATTTTTCGACCTTTTCTTGATCAGTTCATAGTAGTCTTCATAGATGACATCTTGATATATAGCATAGATGCTCAATAGCATGAGAAGAACCTCTTTCAAGCTTTTACTTTGATAAGAGAACATAAGTTGTATGCTATGTTTAGCAAATGTGAGTTCTGGTTACCATAAGTTTCTTTTCTAGGACACATAATATCTGCCTCAGGTATCCATGTTGATCCTAACAAGGTAGAATATGTCCTGCAATGGGATCAGCCAAAGACACCAACGGACATACGTAGTTTCTTAAGACTGGCAGGCTATTACAGGAGGTTCATTAAGAACTTTAGTTCTATAGCTTTACTCCTAACCAAGTTGACCAGGAAGGAGGTTCCTTTTGTCTGGAATGACAAGTGTTAACACTCTTTCCAGCTATTGAAAGAAAGTTTAACAAGTGCACCTGTGCTGGTGTTACCTGAGCAAGGGAAGGGGTATATAGTTTTCTGTGATGCATCAAAGAATGGTCTAGGATGTGTGTTGATGCAGGATAATAAAGTGATTTCTTTTGCCTCTCGACAGCTTAAGAAACATGATGAGAATT
The DNA here is from genome assembly GCA_963693085.1 of Alisma plantago-aquatica. Taxonomy (NCBI): domain Eukaryota; kingdom Viridiplantae; phylum Streptophyta; class Magnoliopsida; order Alismatales; family Alismataceae; genus Alisma; species Alisma plantago-aquatica. The sequence continues at coordinate 365,440,579 of OY856413.1, forward strand.
ATCTAACACATGATCTAGAATGAGCTACTGTGGTCCATGCTTTAAAGATCTGGAGACATTATCTCTATGGAGAAACATTTCAGATTTTCATGAACCATAAGAATCTAAAATATATCTTATCACAACATGAGTTGAACATGAGACAACGTCGATGGATGGAGTTAATCAAGGACTATGATTATACAATTGATTATCATCCAGGTAAGGCTAATGTATTGGCTGATGTACTAAGTAGTAAATCATCATCACCAGCCTTTGATAAAGCACAGTTGAATTCCTTAGTGTGCTTTAAAAGAGATATGCTTATCTCCTTGAGGAAAAGCAATATTCAACTTAAGGTATCGTTGTTAGTCGGGCAGTTAGCTGAGATGCACATAAAACCTACTCTGAGACAACAGATTAAAGAAGCACAGCAAGTGGATACTTTGGTTCAGCAGATCAGGTCAGAGTATGGTAGTGAGAAACAAGATGGTTTTCATGAGTCAGAGGATCAGGTAGTCTGTTACCATGGTAGGATGGTAGTACCTGATGCCAATGACTTAAGGAAGTTAGTTTTGGAGGAAGCTCATTATTCGATGTATGCAATGCATCCATGAAGCACCAAAATGTATCATAATCTAAAGGACATGTATTGGTGGCTAGGATTGAAGAAAGATGTTGATGAGTTTGTTATGTGGTGTCTGGTGTGTCAGCAGGTTAAAGTTGAACATCAAAAGCGCACAGGAACAATGCAACCTTTGCCTATACCATAGTGGAAATGGGATCATGTGACCATGGACTTTGTGGTTGGTTTGCCTAGAACAACCAAAGGTCATGATTCCATATGGGTGATAGTTGATAGGTTGACTAAGACAACACATTTCCTTCATGTCAGAACAACCTACACTACTGAGAAGCTTGCACAGATATATATAGATGAGATAGTGCGGTTGCACGGGGTTCCAGTTACTATTGTTTCTGATAGAGGTCCCCAGTTCACGAGTCATTTTTGGGAACGACTACATTAAGCTTTGGGTACCCAGTTAAGGTTTAGTATTGCCTTTCACCCACAGAAAGATGGAAAATCTTAGAGGACCATACAAACTTTGGAGGATTTGCTTAGGGCATGTGTCCTTCAGTTTGTAGGAAGTTGGGATCTACATCTGAGCTTGATAGAATTTGCTTACAATAATAGCTATCAGCACAATATTGATATGGAACCATATGAAGCATTATATGGTAGACGTTGTAGATCTCATTTATGTTGGTATGAAACAGCAGAATATCAACTTTTGGGTCCTGAGCTTGTACAACAGACAACTGAGAAGACTAAAGTAATCCAACAACAGTTAAAAACTGCACATGATAGACAAAAATCATATGTCGGCAAATGGAGAAGACCTTTAGAATTCCAAGTTGTTGACAGAGTATATCTCAAGGTCTCACCTTGGAAAGGTGTTCTTAAATTTGGAAAGAAAGGAAAGTTAGCTCCTAGATTTATGGGACCTTAGCCTATAAGTTGGAATTGCCACTTGAGCTGCATAAGTTGCATCCAGTGTTCCATATCTCCATGTTGAGAAAATGTCATCCTGACATAGAGTTAGTTTTGCAACCTGTAGAGGTAGAATTAAATGATCATATATCATATGTTGAAGGACCTGTGATGATCCTTAATAAAAGAATTAAAAAGCTGAAAAAGAAAGACATATGTCTTGTGAAAGTTCTCTAGCATCACTGTGGCATTGAAGACGCTACATGGGAGCTAGAGGAAGAGATGAGGAGGAAGTACCCTTCTCTATTCTCTTGATGATTTCGGGGACGAAATCCTTGTTAGGGGTGGATAATTTGTAACATCCCTGACCTGGGTTATGCCTAAACCCTAGATGTTTTGTTTAATAAAGTTAATCATATGCTTGCTCTTATCTTTTGAAAAGTAATTAAGGCTCAAGAGGAACTTATGTTTCAATTTCAGTCCTTTTTGAATAATGTTGAAACAAAGTTTTGCTTGTTTTGGACTAAAGTGCAAATTACCCAAGTTGAGTGCTTAACTTGCAAATTGTACATAATAAATGTTCCTCAAGTGTTGAAGCATCATAAGAATGAAAATGATGCAGAGGTATGGCTTGTAGAAGCCTGAACACCAAGAAAAAACTTATTAAGCAATGTTTGTGCATTAAAACCTAGTTTTGGTGTAATGTGCAATTTACCCAAAACCTAGGGTTCAATATGCAAAATACCACTTCTAGAGAGTCCATCATGTTTCTTGGAATCATGTAGAAAAAATAAAATGAGAGGGGCATCTCATTTGAATCATTTTGGAGGAAAGAGAATCTTGATATTAAAATAATCAAGATTTAAGCATAATTGGAAACATAATTCAATTTAATGCAAAAATAAATATATTAATTGAAGTGCCCTTCAACCAAAAATGATATGGTTGAGTTTGCATAAGAGTGGACGTCCTTGTTCCTTGCAAAGGCCACGAAAATATCCTAAGTGAGTGGAGTCCACTCACATTAGTTAACTAAAAAATAATATCCACTAAAAATGGGATATTAGTATTATAATGGTTAAGGTGCTTAATTTTCTTTCCTTTAATTCATGGATAATGAAGACGAACTCGAAGGTGGGGAAGATGGCTTTGCAATCAAGGAATTGAGGGGGAGATTTGGCACCAATTTTTGGAATTAAAGAATTATTATATCACTTTCTCTCTCATTGAAATTCCCTAATAAACACTTCATTTTCCACCCACTTGAAGACTCTTTTTTGGATTTTATTTCTCTCCTTGCTTTGTCCGAGCACAAGGGAGCTTAGGAGAAACAGGAGGACGAACTCCAACCTGTTAGTAAGCTCCTTAATCATTTTCAACCTAGATTTCATGGTGGAAATCGAAAATCAATGCTTGATTTCTTCTTTTCTCCATTCAATCTTCAATCCTAGCCATTTCTTTTCACTCAAAAGCTTGAGGACGGACCTTGGGAGGTTTAGAAAGCTTCATTCACCATTAGAGACTTGGAGATTGAAGCTTAGATTCAAATTTGAAGGCGGTTTATCTAACTTGAAACCTTGAATGTTATTATTGATTTCATTTCTGCATCATATGTTGATTCTTTCTTCATTCTCAAAATTCCATTTGATTAGTTGTTGAAATTACCATAAGAATCACAAAAAATTTCGAAGGTCTAGAGCTTTATGATTATGACATCATCATAAGCACACACCTCAACAAAGTACATGAGCAAACGGTTTCAACATTGAAACCAATCGGTTTCAAGATCAATTGAAACCAAACAGTCTCAAGACCGTTTGGGAGTAAACAGTCTTAAGACCGTTTGAGATCAAATGGTCTCAAGCCGTTTGAAGGATCAATGCTGATGTAGATTGATGATAATACAATAGTACTTAATTGAATTATTTTTAAATGGTTCAATATTTTAAGGTTACTTGAGTACAAACCCTAAATCGGGTTATTGAAGAAACCCTAATTGGATTCAACCAATTTCAGTGATTGGATGGGTCAAACGGTCTCAAGACCTTTTGAGGTTAAATGACCTCAAGACTATTTGAGGTCAGGAGATTTCATGATTGGATGATGATCTAATGGTTTTAATTGATTGACTTGTAATAGGTTCAGTGATGGGTAATCCATTGATTACAAACTCCAATCGATTGAATTGATTGAAGTCTGAATTGATGGAATTGATCATGACCGAATGGGTAAAACCAATCAAGATCGAATGGGTAAAATTGATCATGACCGAATGGGTAAAATCAATCAAGACCGAATGGGTAAAAGTGATCAAGACCGAATGGGTGAAATCAATCAAGATCGAATGGGTCAAGTTGATAAAGATCGAATGGGTAATTGATCTTCAAAACCGTTTGGTCATGTTGACCGTTTGGGAGGGTTGACCGAATGGAGGTCAAGCACCTTAAGATCAAATGGAGGTCAAGCACCTCAAGATAGAATGGAGGTCAAGCACCTAAATATCGAATGGAGGTCAAGCACCTCAAGACCGAATGGAGGTCAAGCACCTCAAGACCGAATGGAGGTCAAGCACCTCAAGATCGAATGGAGGTCAAGCACCTCAAGACCGTTTGAAGGTCAAGTAGGTCAAACCCGTTTGAAGGTTTCAAAATGTTAAAATCATTTGAAGACCTAATAGTTTCAAAGTTATGAAAGACCAATTAATCCCTTGATTGCTAATAGCATATATCCAAGTTGAATTTAGTGGTTGTACCTCTAAAGTACTTAGATGATTAGTACCTTTAGAGTGATTAACCTTTGATGCTTATGAAATAAATGACTTAATACACCATGTCAACTCTTCATTCAAGTTGATTCAATATAATTCAAGATTAAAGTAATTAACCTCCTAGAGGGGATGAGAGAGAGGAAACTTATACACGAGTGATAACCATGTAGTAATTTATCCCCAACACTTTCAACATGAATAAAATATATAATTAGGGTTTGATCCATGATGATGAGATCATGAAACCCTAATCGAGGAGGTTGATGAGCTCTAATCCTAATTTAGGGAAATGCTACATGCGAAACCCTAATTGAGGGTGATGTCATGAGAAACCCTAATTAAGGGTGATTTCATGTGAAACCCTAATTAAGGGTGATGTCATGTGAAACCCTAATTGAGGGTGATGTCATGTGAAACCCTAATTGAGGGTGATGTCATGCGGAACCCTAATTGAGGATGATGTCAGGTGAAACCCTAATTAAGGGTGATGACAAGTGAAACCCTAATTCAGAAATTTGAGATGAAACTCTAAACCAGGCTGATACTATTTAATGCTATATGAAACCCTAACATCAAACCCTAATCTTGATATAGGGTAAAGGTATGTGAATCCCTAATCTGACGTTATAGTGCATGAAACCCTAATGTTGGCCAATATGATGATAAACCATAACCCTAATGTGGGTAATGGGATGAGTATTCCTAATCGACATGAATTGGGAAATCCTAACTCTAATGAGGGAATTGTGATGCTACTGTTACATGCATAGTCCTGATATGTTATTGATGTAAATGCTATCATGTGTACTAATCATGCAGGTATCATGAGATGTTGAACATAGTCAGGTATGAGCTATGATGTTTTATTACTGAAATTGTTTTATGGGCCTTGTGAGCCATAATATGTTGTGTTGCCTAGTAAGAGGTAATAAGAAATTAATGGGGCTTTAAGAGCCATGTGAGCTTCTTGTATTGTAAGTATCATGTTTACCTTGGTTAGATGACCTAAAGGTGTTAGTTACCCGATATGTGGTAACAAGTGTTCTTGATGAATTGAGGGTTTGAATACCCGTATTCCATAATCATGATGATGAAATGTTAAGGGATGAGAATGCTCCTGATATGACAAGGGATTGAGATCCCAATGTTTCATAAAGCCTCCTTGAAAAGTACTTGATAGAAGTATTACACGTTCTTTGTAGCATTTGTTATAATAATTTATGTTTGAAAACCTGACTGATGCTAAAAGAATATGATAATGTACTTAATTAATCAAGTGAAATCTTATCATTAAGAGCCCTTGCCATAGATCCATCATCGTCAGTTGTTTGGTGATTGTGAAATAGGTTTTCCTACGAGAATTCCTAGAGGGCATATTGTTGAGTATGTGGGGGTTATGGGCGCGAATATCCTTACGCCCTAATGGAGGAATTGATGTCAGATAAACATTAAATCTCTCAATCCTTCATTATATATGTCGGGATGGATGTATCATTAATCTCCCGAATGTCGAGATGGATGTAACACGAATCTCCCAATAATTTTAGTGTCGGATCGATGTGAGATAAACATGAAATCTCTTGATTGCGAAGAGAGTACATCATGCCACTGTAACTCTATAGTGAAGTTGCAAGTATACCATGGAAAGCTATTCAGCAGAGACACAAGATGTCCTGCATTTGGTCCTCACACTGACTGAGGAAGATGAGGTCATGGGAATCCGGCTCTTCCATTGACCTATGTATGGTACCGATTTCAATTTCGCAATGGTCGGTTGGAGTACGAGCGGTATGTTGTGTTTTAGGGGAGACGGAGAAGGCAGCGGAAACAAAAATTTTCTCCCCCAACCCATACCGAGGAAACGCGTCAACGTCTATATAATAGGAAAGGATGGTTTGTGGAATCATACCTTGTCCCGAGGCTTGCTCGGCGACAATACCTTGCGCCTTGCGCGGTCTTCAACTCCGGTCTTGGACGGTGTCTGTGCAGCTCCTGGTCGCACCGGGACTGACGAATCCTCCTCCTACCGGACTGTCGGATGACAGTTGTCCTCCTGAGCGGCAGTGTCCTCCCGCCTCTGTAGTAGTCCACACGGACCACCTGGAACTCCACACTCCTTGTCCCACAAGGAAGTGGAAGGAGTCGCACCCTCCTGTTGACGTACTAGTCGCCAACACACTCTCCTGCTACCAGTTGCAACTGCAGTTGTCCTTCCCTTACTGCACCTCCCTTTTGCGGGAAGCACTTGCTTGGGATCTCTCACGGTTACCTAAACCAGAGAGAACGACAACTTCGCAAAGCAACCAGCTTGCATTGAGTTGTTCTTTGAGAAGCCCCCAATACCCCTATATATATAGGCGGGTCATGGGACAGGGTTCTCTGTGTCCGACAATATGGGACTAAAGCAGGAGTAGAAGGGTTCGAGAATTTTCCACAAAAAGCAACTGGTTCGCAACTTGAAATGATCGGTTCACAACTGAACCGATCGGTTCGGCCATTGAGCCGATCGGTTGGACCTGAGCCGATCGTTTGGGGCAGTCCAACCGATCAGTTGGTGCCCTGAACCGATCAGTTCATGGTCCTAATCTGGCTCAAAAAAGACTTTCCTTGTTTCGTTCTCAATTGGTATCGTATACCAATGTTATTCCCAATCGAATTGGGCAATTTGAAACCAAAGGAAAATTCTTGCCGACATGACTTTCCCAACTGGTCGGTTGCACCAGTTGAGCCGATCGGTTCAACTCTTGAACCGGTCGTTTCAACCTGGGCATGAGCCGATCGGCCTGGACACTCCAGCCGACCGGTTCAGCAACCTCAGCCGACCGGTTCATCACATGAGCCGATCGGTTGGGAGCACAGGTTGGGCAAAATCAGTCAATTGCGATTTCAATCAATTTGATACTCCAATCAATGCGTCCAACACCTTGAACCATACGATATTGAGCCATCGACTGATTGAGTGTTTAATTGAACTACTAAACTCCTTTAGTAATCAATCTAAACATTGCTTTGTGGACAAAACTCCTCTTCCAGGTTAAATCCTATGTGTGTGACCCTGCAGGTCCATTTCACGTTGGCAGTGAAAGTCCATAACACTTATGACTTCACAAGCAAAGAGCGGTGCCTAGTCACACATCAGTGCTACCCAAGTGAAAGTAGAAAGTTGGAGAACAACTTTCATCCTACAATCCGTGAATGGTGTTTTAGTGAATGTATAATTCCTTTGTCACTGATATCCTGAATGAACTCAAGGCATGGAACAGTCATCCTGTCAACGTTCATTCACTTTCTTGATCTCAGAGCAGATTGAAGGAGATATGTATGACATCAATATCACATACTGATTCACACATGCATGCACATGCCTATCTCAATCCTACTCATCAAGTGGCCTTGGATATCAAACTCCTTCAGGAGGGACAAATCCCATATCTATCACTCACCCCTCAAAAGCCCCATGTGTCAAAGCCACCCAATCATCACCTTTATAACAACCCATGTTTCAGGACTACGTTTGATGATGTCAAAGTGTGCCCAACGACATGTGTTGAGTGTAGTGATTTCAGGTCAAAGAATCACACTCACCACCATCACTGTGAGTACTGACTGTGACTACCATCTCATGGTTCCATGTGTCAAACTCACGGTGGGTCTGTCTGGTACCTTGTTCTCTAACAAGTACCTATGTGTTTGGTTTGATATCTCTATATCATGACTAATGAGATTCTGTCATCAACCAACACCACAATCTAGTCTTATGTGTCATTGTTGTCTATCTACCTTCCACAATGACATCCGACTAGGGACATAACAAGAATGTACAAACTCTTAGCATCCGTATGATCTCATCGTTCAGGTCCTCAACCTGAAGGCATATGTCATTGAGTACTGTCATTCTCTAGACATTCGATCTGTTCTATCACTATCTCATATGACTGAACCAGAAAGAATTGGAAGCTTGCCTTTGTTGTTTATCAAATCAATCTTAATGTATCCCACCAATCATCCCATGATTGGCTCTCAGGGCATACATACCAACAGACTCCCACTTGCACTGCGAGCCAATCACCCTTGAATCATATTCATAGTGATCTTCAAACATGTCCCACATGTTACTGTGCTCTAGTGTCAACATAGTGAGTAATGGCAACACCTTGCCAAAGTCAGTTTTAAATTGCATGTCTCTCATCTCTTCACTGTACGTCATACGTATGAGATGGAGTTGCCGTAATATGCGATCTAGTATTCCATTTCTAACCTTTAGCCACATTGCATGATCAAGGATTCTAGACTTGTCATCAATGAGCGGAATATAAGTTCATCTCATGAACTTCCAGATCCATATAATATCCACTGATGTTCTCTAACGCATAGATACTCGGCATTTCCCTTTTAAATGGTTTTATTGGAACACTTCCAATTATCAACAAACTTTTACTTTTATACATCCTATGTATATTTTGCGATTAATTTTCTATCCTTTCGGAAGTTCGCATCAATGTAACTCTTTACATCAAACTCTTCCTTATCTCCATAGAACTAGTACTTCCCAAGTACTTATCAAGTTCTTATGGTATTCCAGTAACCCTTACTGGAAGTAGACATACATCCACTCGTCATGTCCTACATACGAGTTATCAGGATGAGCACATAATATTGCCATGTCCTACATACAAGATGATGAATGCATCTTTTTCTTGCCATGTCATACATGCAAGACAATGGGATGATTGCATACATGATAGATCCATATCTATTCTTAGTGTTCCCATTCTTCATAAGAATTGGACACTTGGCCTTGGAATACTAATATCCATATAACATGGACAAGTTTTCTCCCACTGAATCTGTGCATACTGAACCCTTCAGTACAGATTGCCAATGTATGCTCTCTCTTTTCCAGGTCAAGAGATTTGTCGAGAACTATCTCTATAGATCTCTATTCCTATCATATAGGAAACATCTCTATCTTCCTTAACGATAATTTCCACTTTTGGATTTCCATTCTAGAACATTTCCATTTCACATCAACATGTGGAATGTGAACACGCTCCCACTAAATCACAGATCCCTTCTTTATCTTTGACATGTCAGTCAAACCCTTTGACTATATCATCAAAGTAAAGATCCAATTCTGAGTTTCTTGTACTCAATCAATCACATTGATTAGTCCATTGTAACTTATAGACTTCATTTGCATTAGTGGATTCATAAACCTTATAGATTGTGTCACGTACACATCCTTGTTTTATTCCTGATAGGAATGTGGTTTTAGTATCCATATGCCAAATGTCTCAGTCATTAAGTTGCAATCAACAAGCATCATCCTTCTCAAAATGTTATCCATGTGTCTTAACACTTAAGACTCATTTGCACTTATGGATTTCATCCAATGAGTGCTACCATCAAGGTCATACCTTATGGTTCACATGGAAATCATTTAGGATGTAATGGTCTTATACCATAACTCAAAATCTGATTCCTCATATTCATCTAGATAGTTGACTCATCATATGAACAACTCATCACATAGATAATTGAGGTGTATCTGTCAAGAATATAAGAATTCACAACCCTTGTGATTCTTAATGTCCTTTATTAGTGTGGGGTATTCTTTTATTAAGAAGAATTCAGTTATTTGATAATCATTCTCTAACTCCTTAGAGTATGATTCCTTCTTGATTTATACATCACCATGCCTTAATCATGAGTTCACTATGATACACTATCATAATCACTCATAAGGATCTCAAACATTTGGTCCAAGTATTTCATTCATTGATCTCATCAAGAATTAATACTTTACCAAATTTGTACTTCATCTATGACAATCTTGAACACTTCAAGATGTTCATATTGGTATTTCTCTAAACACCATTTGAAGTATTAGCATTTGTTCCAATTGGTATGTAAATACATCACATGTATTATACCTAATAGGATAATCACTCTCCCACTACCTTTAGTGAAGATTGATTAATCATGTCCAAGATATTCATGTCTCTTAATGGTTCTCTAACCAAAAGAGTCTAGGTTTATCCATCATATGGAAACTAGAAATGAATTTCTCATGATTGATGCTAATTTGATCGTTTGAGTTATCAATAACTTTAGGTATCATTTTATCTTATGCATACCATGTATCACAAGATAAACAAGGCATTGCCACAAAGATCATATCTTTAAGATTGAAACATCAACTTTATTAATTGCCATCATTGTCATACAATATGCAATAATAAAGTGTTTCTATCTATTGGAAATATATGAAATAGCAGTTCTCAACTCTATTTCGTGCCCTTTATGCTGAAATAAACTGAAAGATACTCCTATCTATGGCCGCAACACTTGCTCCAATGATGGGTACTTCTTTCTTGGTCCTTTCACAAAGGCCATCACTTCTTTGCGGATATTGCATATCATATATGACATATCCATATCTTGGTATCATATACCTCGGATAAAGAAGTGGTTCATTTCATGATACCTTAGGTGGAGATCTCCATCCCCTCCTTCATCTTCTTTTGTTCTTCCAGATATAGAGGGCAGTTCCCTCATACACCCTTTCCCCATGTGCCTTGAGGCTGAAGACGGCTTGGATTGCTGGCTAGCATCAGAACACTTCTTAGCTTTGCCCTTGCCCTTGCCCTTAAGACTTACCTTTTCTTTGATCACATCAAAGATTATGGTTTGTCTTTCTTCATCTTTGCCTCTACCATCCTCAACATGTCCAGCAACTCTGTCAACGCTTGTCAAAGTTGTTCATGTTGTAGCTTATCATGAATTGTATGATTCTCACAACATTTGCAGTATCATACCAATAGCCAACTCTTGGCTCAGATGGAATCCTTATTAGTCAGGTCTTTCCACATACCCAATCACATTGAGTGTGTGAATGCCTTAGTGGATCTCCTTCTGTCATGCCATACTAGGACAGTGTTTTGGAGACATCATATGTCTCATGTTGTCTCTGCAACTCATAGTTCAGAGAACACAACATCAAGCACTCCTCATCAATGTCTTTCTCAGTATGCTTCCATAATCATACTTTTAGCCATTGATGTGGTGGGATCGAGTTCATCTGGTTTTGGTATAACTAGGACTTGGAGCTTTCGCTCTTTGAGAACACTTCTCACCATCCTAACCAGTCGTGGAATTATTCCCATTTAATTTGTTGGTCTCAAAGACCGATCGCAAATAAAGTGATTTGTTGATTAACCATTTATTTTAACAAAAGGAAATATATGCAATTTCAGTCCAAAACTCTTTTGACTTATTTGATTGATTTGAAAAGTTGACGATAAAATTAGGCCTTTAATTAATTATCGCTCCCACTATTTTACTTCAAATTGATAGCCCTCACCATCAATTCGGAAGATTGCAGCGTACAACCTTCTAGTGGGCAAGATCCTGAAATCCTCTAAGTCATGGACCATCTTGGGCTGTCACCCACAACATAGATCTCTCAGGTAGGCAACTTTTGCCAATTACATCATATGCAACTCTTGATAAGATGTCATCTACAACTCCTTGAAATGATCATCTCCATGCCTCAAGGCGCTAGATCCTATCTAGGTCACCTTGTTAAGTCCGACCCAAAGAAAACACGATGAACATCCACCCTTCTTGGGCAGACCCACACATTCATCCTTCACGCTTCCACGAGATAGACGGTGCACCACGCTTGGGCGTGCCCACACTTGGTCGATCAAGCTTTTCACGTGTGTTGCATTTGGAAGGCATCTAAAACTTAATATTTTAATGAGGGATTTGGTTTTATATACATATACATATCCAATCACCACAATACATAGTATGTATCATATACATGCTATATCCCACAGAAAACATGCACAAACGATAAAAAGCGATAATTATGGCCATCCTAATGTGATTCCTCGAGCCAAGAGGAATCACAGTCATCTAGGTCTACATCACATGCAACCTGTACAAGATGAACTCTGTGCCTTGCCATCCGAGTTGATCAACTCATCACATGAATGATCTGTACTCTCCAGCCGGTCGTCTGGGTGCCACCAGTCGATCGGTTGGCTCCTCCAACCAATCGGTTCGCCTGGTCGTCGTGCATCTCATCATGTCCGCCACCCGCTCGTCTCGCTCCTCGAACCGGTCATCAACCGATCGGTTCACTCCTTGAACCGACCGTCTGGAACGTCAACCGATCGGTTCACGCCTTGAACCGATCGTTTCAGCTGTCGTCTTGATGTCCGCCGGTCTTCAACATAACAGGAAATAAAAATCTATCCTATTTATTACATTGCTTTAAAAGGGAAACCCCGAGTTACATTCGGGGGGAGCAAAGGTAGGAAAGAATCTCAAATTATTTCGAGTTACATCGGGAATGAGAGAGGGAAGATCAGTGCACAAACTGAGATGCAAGCAACCACAAACAACCACACACAGATAGGGGTTTATAGGCCATAATCACGCTACACACATCCACCACAAAACTCATTTAAGGGCGACGCGTATCGAGTGCATTAATAATACATATCATATATGTAATTTGGGATTTGTGGATTTAGGATTGGACATGCATAAAGCCAATATTATTTGCATCGCATGCAATAAATAAAGGCAACAAACCAAAATCGATCATATCGATATTCCTAAAATATAGAGCAGTTGACGTGGCTCTGATACCACTGTTGTGTTTTAGGGGAGACGGAGAAGGCAGCGGAAACAAAAATTTTCTCCCCCAACCCATACCGAGGAAACGCGTCAACGTCTATATAATAGGAAAGGATGGTTTGTGGAATCATACCTTGTCCCGAGGCTTGCTCGGCGAAAATACCTCGCGCCTTGCGCGGTCTTCAACTCCGGTCTTGGACGGTGTCTGTGCAGCTCCTGGTCGCACCGGGACTGACGACTCCTCCTCCTACCGGACTGTCGGATGACAGTTGTCCTCCTGAGCGGCAGTGTCCTCCCGCCTCTGTAGTAGTCCACACGGACCACCTGGAACTCCACACTCCTTGTCCCACAAGGAAGTGGAAGGAGTCGCACCCTCCTGTTGACGTACTAGTCGCCAACACACTCTCCTGCTACCAGTTGCAACTGCATTTGTCCTTCCCTTACTGCACCTCCCTTTTGCGGGAAGAACTTGCTCGGGATCTCTCACGGTTACCTAAACCAGAGAGAACGAAAACTTCGCAAAGCAACCGGCTTGCATTGAGTTGTTCTTTGAGAAGTCCCCAATACCCCTATATATATAGGCGGGTCATGGGACAGGGTTCTCTGTGTCCGGCAATATGGGACTAAAGCAGGAGTAGAAGGGTTCGAGAATTTTCCACAAAAAGCAACCGGTTCGCAACTTGAAATGATCGGTTCACAACTGAACCGATCGGTTCGGCCATTGAGCCGATCGGTTGGACCTGAACTGATCGTTTGGGGGCACTCCAACCGATCGGTTGGTGCCCTGAACCGATCGGTTCATGGTCCTAATCTGGCTCAAAAAAGACTTTCCTTGTTTCGTTCTCAATTGGTATCGTATACCAATGTTATTCCCAATCGAATTGGGCAATTTGAAACCAAAGGAAAATTCTTGCCGACATGACTTTCCCAACTGGTCGGTTGCACCAGTTGATCCGATCGATTCAACTCTTGAACCGGTCGTTTCAACCTGGGCATGAGCCGATCGGCCTGGACACTCCAGCGGACCAGTTCAGCAACCTCAGCCGACCGGTTCATCACATGAGCCGATCAGTTGGGAGCACAGGTTGGGCAAAATCAGTCAATTGTGATTTCAATCAATCCGATACTCCAATCAATGCATCCAACACCTTGAACCATACGATATTGAGCCATCGACTGATTGAGTGTTTAATTGAACTACTAAACTCCTTTAGTAATCAATCTAAACATTGCTTTGTGGACAAAACTCCTCTTCCAGGTTAAATCCTATGTGTGTGACCCTGCAGGTCCATTTCACGTTGGCAGTGAAAGTCCATAACACTTATGACTTCACAAGCAAAGAGCGGTGCCTAGTCACACATCAGTGCTACCCAAGTGAAAGTAGAAAGTTGGAGAACAACTTTCATCCTACAATCCGTGAATGGTGTTTCGGTGAATGTATAATTCCTTTGTCACTGATATCCCAAATGAACTCAAGGCATGGAACAGTCATCCTGTCAACGTTCATTCACTTTCTTGATCTCAGAGCAGATTGAAGGAGATATGTATGACATCAATATCACATACTGATTCACACATGCGTGCGCACACCTATCTCAATCCTACTCATCAAGTGGCCTTGGATATCAAACTCCTTCAGGAGGGACAAATCCCATATCTATCACTCACCCCTCAAAAGCCCCATGTGTCAAAGCCACCCAATCATCACCTTTATAACAACCCATGTTTCAGGACTGCGTTTGATGATGTCAAAGTGTGCCCAACGACATGTGTTGAGTGTAGTGATTTCAGGTCAAAGAATCACACTCGCCACCATCACTGTGAGTACTGACTGTGACTACCATCTCATGGTTCCATGTGTCAAACTCACGGTGGGTCTGTCCGATACCTTGTTCTCTAACAAGTACCTATTGTTTGGTTTGATATCTCTATATCATGACTAATGAGATTCTGTCATCAACCAACACCACAATCTAGTCTTATGTGTCATTGTTGTCTATCTACCTTCCACAATGACATCCGACTAGGGACATAACAAGAATGTACAAACTCTTAGCATCCGTATGATCTCATCGTTCAGGTCCTCAACCTGAAGGCATACGTCATTGAGTATTGTCATTCTCTAGACATTCGATCTGTTCTATCACTATCTCATATGACTGAACCAGAAAGAATTGGAAGCTTGCCTTTTTTGTTTATCAAATCAATCTTAATGTATCCCACCAATCATCCCATGATTGGCTCTCAGGGCATACATACCAACACGGTATACCTCATCTCCTCAGGGCTTAAGTATGATTGTAAAATGTAATCAGTCGTGTAGTGTATTTGCTTAAGGTTGAAATATGAGAATTACTGGTCGATGACATCTTTCTTAGTATATCCTTATTGGATAAATGTTATACATGTTCTTCATATTCTTTTTTGGATAAATGACATACTACTTTATCAAGTTACAAGCTGAAATACTTTGAAGGAGAACATTGCTCTAAAATGTTTAGATAATTGATTTATCTATTGTTGAATACTTATGATTCGTCTGCTCAGTTTCATTCTATTAATTTGCAATAATAATATTTCTGGAGGAGAGTTATATCTCTCGCTGGGGCAATTTTCAATTGTCTCACCCCCGTGGGATCCAACTTTTTAGGTAGATGCAGAGGAAGAGGCATAAACCCTACTGCAGGGGAAGAGCAGCAGCAGCAACAGGGATAGCAGTGATACTCAGGTGGAGACACTGGCTCTCATGTTTTGTGTAGAAAGTCCTATGTGTCGTCTCTGTACTCTCAGGTCCTAGGAGTCAGTAGTTAGTTTAATAAATAGATCTTAGATTTTGGCTTGATGCCTCAAGGTTCTTATGTTGCATATGTATAGTTCTAACATGGCAGTTGATGTATGTGATCCTCGAGAAGAGATGGTACAAGAAATGTACTTGTGAACCAAAATGTAATTAAATTACTTTGGTTCTATTTGAAAGAGTTTTCCTGTGTTTGGATCTCTTTGAAAATGGTTTTAATTTTTAGTGATTTTCAGTAATTCCATTGTTAATGATCATTTCCTTTTAAGTAAATCATGTTTTTGTGATCGGTGTGCCACAAAATGGGCAATCGAACCCAAGACCGAATGGGAAATTGAACCCAAGAACGAATGGGTAAATTACTTCAAACCATATGGGTAAAATCAATCAAGATCAAATGGATAAAAGTGATCAAGACCGAATGGGTAAAATCAATCAATATCGAATGGGTAAAGTTGATCAAGATCGAATGGGTAATTTGATCTTCAAAATCGTTTGGTCATGTTGACCATTTGGGAGAGTTGACCGAGTGGAGGTCAAGCATCTCAAGACCATTTGGAGTTCAAGGGATGTGATGGATGGTTGGAGATCCAAGGGTTGTAATTGGATGTACTCTCAATGGTTCATTGATAATCGATTCAATAAAGAAAACCCTAAAAATCAATTGATTGGTTGGAGGAAACCCTAAATGGTCCAATCAGTTTCAAGGTTGTTTGGACCAAATGGTCTTGAGACCGTTTGAGTCCAAACGATCTTGATACCATTTGGGATCAAACGGTCTTCAGATCGTTTGGAGGGCAAACGGTCTTCAGACCGTTTGGAGGGCAAACGGTCTCAAACCATTTGATGTTCAATCAGTTTCAAGGATAAGTTGCTAATTCGGTTTCAAAATCGATTGAAGGAGTTAGGTCAAGACTTATTGAAGGTCAAAATACTTCAAGACTGTTTGAAGGTCTAATATCTCAAAACCGTTTGAAGGTTTAATTGATTCAAATGTTGTAAGTACAATCAATCCCATGATTGTTGATGATGTTTATCAAAGGTAATCACAATGATTGTACCTTCAAGGTAGTGAAGTGATTAGTGCCTTTTGAGTGGTTAATCTTTGATGCTTATGAAAGCAATGCCTCAATACACTATACTAACCCTTAAATGTATACACTTGAATGAAGGGTTAAACCAATTTAATCAAGTTGAAGTAATTAATATCCTGTAAAAGATGAGCGAGAGAGATCCATACATGTGTAATAATCATGTAATGGTTAAACCTCAACACTCTCAACATGAATAAAATATATAGTTAGGGTATGATCCTTTATAAAGATATCATGAAATCCTAATCAAGAAGGTTGATGAACCCCAACCCTAATTTAGGGCAATGCTAGGTGTAATCCTAATCTAGGGTAATGATATAACCCTAATTAAGGGTGATGATATGTGAAATCCTAATTAAGGGTGATGTCATGTGAAACACTAATTAAGGGTGGTGATATGTGAAACCCTAATTAAGGGTGATGCCATGTGAAATCCTAATTAAGGGTGATGTCATGTGAAACCCTAATTGAGGGTGATGATATGTGAAACCCTAATTAAGGGTGTGCCATGTGAAACCCTACTGCAGAGAGGTAATGTGAAACCCTAATCTAGGGTGATGTCAAGTGAAACCCTAATGTAGAGAGGTAATGTGAAACCCTAATCAAGGGTGATGTCAAGTGAAACCCTAATACAGAGATGTGATGTGAAATTCAATTCAGGGTGATGCTATATGAAATCCTATCCTAATATAGGGTGAAGGTATGTGAAACCCTAATTCTGGGTTATAATGTATGAAACCCTAATGTTGGGTAATATGATGATAGACCATAACCCTAATTTTGGGTAATGGGATGAGTACTCCTAGTTGAAATGAAATTTGGAAATCTTAACCCTAATAAGGGAATAGTGATGCTACTCTTACATTGCATAGTGTTGATATGTAATTGATATAATTGTTATCATGTGCATTAATCATGCAGGTCTCATGAGATGTTGAACATAGCCAGGTATGAGCTATGATGTTTTATTATTGAAATTGTTTTATGGTCCTTGTGAGCCATAATATGCTTTGTTGCCTAATAAGAGGTAACAAAAGATTAATGGGCTTTAAGAGCCATGTGAAATGCCTGTATTGCAAGTATCATGTTTACCTTGGTCAGATGACCTGAAGGTGTTAGTTACCTGATAAGTGGGAACAAGTGTTCTTGATGAATTGAGGGTTTGAATACCCATATTCCATAATCATGATGATGATATGTTAAGGGATGAGAGTGCCCCTAATGTGACAAGGGATTAAGATCCCAATGTTTAATAAAGCTTTGAAAAGTAATTGATAAATTTATTACTCATTCTTTGTAGCATTTGTTATAATGATTTATGTTTGAAAATCGGACTGATGCTAAAATAATATGGTAATGTACTTAATTAATCTAGTAAAATCTTATCATGTAGAGCCCTGACCATAGATCCATCATCGTCAGTAGTTTGGTGATGCTGAAACAGGTTTTCCTACGGGAATTCCTAGAGGGCATACTGTTGAGTATGTGGGGGTTATGGGCGTGAATATACTTACGCCCTAATGGAGGAATTGATGTGAGATAAATATTAAATCTCTCAATCCTTCATTATATATGTCGGGATGGATGTATCATTAATCTCCCGAATACCGGGATGGATGTATCACTAATCTCCCGATGATGTTAATGCTGGATCGATGTGAGATAAACATGAAATCTCTCGATTGCAAAGAGAGTAAAGCATGCCACTGTAACTCTATAGCGAAGTTACTAGTATACCCTGGAAAGATATTTAACAGAGACACAAGATGTCCTGCATTTGGTCCTCACACTGTCTGAGGAAGATTAGGTCATGGGAATCTGGCTCTTCTTTGACCTATGTATGGTACCGGTTTTGATTTCACAATGGTCGGTTGGAGTATGAGCGGTATACCTCACCTCCTCAGGGCTTAAGTAGGATTGTAAAATGTAATCAGCCATGTAGTGTATTTGCTTAAGGTTGAAATATGAGAATCACTAGTTGATGTTACCTTACTTAGTATGTTTTAAATGAATAAATGTTATACATGTTCTTCATATTCCTTATTGGATAAATGGCATACTGCTTTATCAAGTTACAAGCTGAAATACATTGAAGAAGAACATTTCTCTAATATGCTTAGATAATTGATTTACCTACTATTGAATACTTATGATTCCTCTGCTCAATTATATTCCATTAAACTGCAATAATAATATTTTTGGTGGAGAGTTATATCTCTCGCTAGGACAATTTCAATTGTCTCACCCACGTGGGATCCAACTTTTTAGGTAGACACAGAAGAAGAGGTAGAAACCGTACTGCAGGGGAAGAGCAGCAGAAGCAACAACAGGGACAGCAGTGATATTCTAGGTGGAGACACTGGATGCCATGTTTTGAGTAGAAAGTCATATGTGTCGTCTCTATACTCTCAGGTCCTCAGAGTTAGTAGTTAGTTTAATGAATCGATCTGATATTTTGGCTTGATGCCTTGAGGTTCTTATGCTACATATGTATAGTTCTAACAGGGCGGTTGATATATGTGATCCTCGAGAAGAGATGGTACAGGACATGTACTTGTGAACCAGAATGTAATTAAATTACTTTGGTTCTATTTGAAAGAGTTTTCCTGTGTTGGGATCTCTTTGAAAATGGTTTTAATTTTTAGTGATTTTTAGTAATCCCACTGCTTATGTTTAATTCCGCTACAAATGAGCACTTCCATTTGATTAATAATGTTTTGTTCAAACAGAGCGTCACAGATGGTTTAAAGAGTTCATACCTGGTCCTAGAGCAACTTCAGTGACTATAACTTGTTGTAGTAGTGCATCACTCCTAGTTGCACTTGGATGGCGTCTATGCAACTCCTAGTCTTCACCACGGACAACAGACTCATATGACATTTGAAGCAACTTCTACACAGACTACATGTTGAAATTACCATCCTAGCAATGGGTAAAGACCACCTCACCTCTATGAAAGCCCACACAGACCACTTAGAAATCTTGTCATTCTAATAGAATTGACAGGAAGGAGTTGTCCCTCCCGTTGGTGTACTAGTCACTAACCTGCTCTCCTATAATTGCTCTCCATAATTGTTCTCCCTTTTTATCTCTCCCTTTAGCAGGTATGACTTGTTTGGGCTCTCTACTAGTTACCGCAATCAGAGAGGACAACAATTGTCAGAAGTAATTGAGTTGCAAGTTGTGTTGTGTCTCTAGGAAGTCCCCAGAACCCCTCTATTTATATGAGGGGCAGGGTCAGGATTTCTAGTCTGTGTGGGAGTAAAAGAGACTAGAAGATCATGATTTTGACAACTGCTAGTGATCAACCAGTTGGCTCGCAAGAGAGCTTGTCAGTTCGCATGTGATTTGATCGCAGTTCGCTCCACGAACCGATCATTTTTCCATATTTTTCATTTGAATATGAATTGGCCATATTTAAGTCCAACCTGATATCAAATTATTTGGTGATATTTTATCTTTATTAATAATTTGTATCACCCTATTGAAAAGATCTAAATCAACTCTATCTTTGTTGATATATTTGAAATACTCTAATATAATGTAATTTTTATATGAAATTATGTGCAAATGAATATTACTTTCACCTATGTATCCAAAACTATTATGTTGAAAACTTGTGACTAATGTGATGTACATATCACACTTCTTTAAAATATGTTGAAACATATGCATGTTAATGTTGTAAAATCACGATGAATGACAAATAAACTTTTTACATAGTGTTTCCTATGATTTAAGCATGCCCTAACTTGACACAGTGACCAACCTTATGAAGATGATGACTCATACTTATCTGTGAAACATAATTTTTCACAGTTTAGGATTTCTTGACTTATCATTCGAAGATACAAAGATATACTTATATTGATACTCAAACTTCCATAAATATACCCTACCTCTTAATGGGTAAACTATCGATGTTGAAGATATTGATTTTGTCGTTAAACTTTAATATGATACTGGGCATGTGCATTTGTTTGAACTATTCTACCCTAATGACCAATATTGGTATTTACATATACTTGTTTCAATAGTATGGAATATTACCATAGATGTCAATTGTCTGAGCCAAAGACTAGTATGTGAAGATCATTTCATTATTAGTTGATCGCTATGTTTCCCTTGTAAGGTTACATGTACTCAGATTGTGTAAATATTGTTTGTAGGTTCTGAAATAAGCTTTCATCAAGGTTTTCTCTTTCGTAGATCGAGTTTTACACATTAAATTATAATCTATTATTTGAAATAGTGTTGCATTCACCATATTGTAGAACATATATGGATGGAAAACAGTCTATCATACCTAGAAAAATAATTACACCTAAATGCATCTCGGTATATCTTTATGTGACATTGTTGCATATTTTAGCAATTTGTCATGGATAGAACCCATATGGATAACATCACATGGAAGACCAACATATTGAAATGAATTTTTATAATACTCTGCGAGACAATAGCTCCCCTTGTCCATTGAATATTTTCTCCACTCGTATGCTACAAATCTTGGTATTTGAATTTTCAAATATTGTTTTTCCTTGACAATGACCCTTCCAATATAAAAATGTAGAGTCAAAAGTCATAGCATGGCCAATCTATGTAAGTTATATGGAGTGGGTATGTGTCACGTTATATACATTGCGACATTAAATTTGATTATTACTTATGCTTGGATTATCAGCAATTCACCACTTCTATCAGCTCCTTCAAATAGGCATGCTTGAAAGCGAATCCATTATTCCCCTTTTGATTTCCATCCAAGACTTTTCTCGATCCACACCTCCTATTTCAATGGTGTAGCCAAGAGAGGTCAACATAGAGCACGTTCCCCTCTTTGCACTCTTTTTTTTTAATATTTATATATCGTATATATTCCACACGGTATCAATGATGTCCATCATTTTATGTGTTTCTTTAGATATAATATGTCACACACTCACATATCAAACCATGCAAAATTGGGTCGTTCACTATGTGAATACAAATATGATTTTTTATATAATAAGTCAAAAGTAAAGACATCATAAAAGAATGTACAAGACCTAGATTATCATTGTCGCTCATTTTTTGACCTTAATTCTATACCATTACAATGTGTTATTGATTTTCTTATGATGCTTTTAAATTTAACTTCCATGTTAGTCATCAACTTTTCCTCATGTAAATATTAAGCATCACTCTTGTGTCTCAGTTATGTAAGTGTACGTATACTCTCCTGGTAGGTACATATTTTTTTAAGTTACAATTTGTTTTGTAACTTCAAGTGTATGCATTTATCTTTTTTCCTCATAAAGAAATTCCTTTCAACTATGAGCTATTATAACAGTTATTGCTCATTGGATGGTGCACTTAGATAAGGAAACTTTATACTTTTACGATTAGATTATTCTAAATCATATTACTAAATTGTTATCCAAAATTCTAAAAAATGGCATGTAATGTAGTAGTTATATGTTAATTAATTTATTTGGTCTTTATTATATGTCTTCACCTTGTCAAACTTATTATAAAAAAATTAAATATGTGTATATAAACAACAAAAATATAATATATGTAACACCCCAATCCTTTTTAGGCAAATTTTCAAACTATTTTATTCCTTGCGTGCTCTTTTTCTAAATAAGATAATTGTTGAGGACCTTCATGCAATTTTCCCATGTTAGTTTTGCAAAATCATTTTATTATGCTCAATATCTCTCTTATCCTTGTTTTATTTAAATAAAATCTTTTCATATATATATATATATATATATATGCTCTTTTGTTTAAGAAAATAAGAATAAACACTTTTATGTCAATTTTTCTCTCTCATATGATAATTAGTGATTTACATGTTCAATTTCTTGCTTAATGGCCTCCATCTTGTTAAATGAAAAGAAATAATGTTAAGTGCACATTTTAATGTTTTGTAAATCTTATTTGAGAAATTAATAGCTTTATATACACTAATCATAGCCATTTAAGTATACATGATGGTTTTGCTATACTACGCTTAAAATGGGTACAAGCACAAAATCTAATGGCATAGGAATATTCTACAGCTTCAAATCTACCTATGGTTCAAATTTGAAACCATTATGACCATGTTTGACCCTCCAATTAATTTGAGAGAGGTTTTGAGTATAGTATGACCAAGATTTGAATGAAATCTCATTTATGCAGCCGATTTAAGCTATAGTTCATTTTAATTGCATTTGTCACGCGCTACTTCATCCATTTTATTCTCGCACGCATCTGCAGCCCTTGGATTAGGATCCAACGGCATGTCAGTCTTCTTCTTCCTCCGTTTTTCTCGCAAGCTAAGGCCGTTTCACAGGCCGTTTTCCCCCAACTTCATTCTCACTCCACAATCCACTGTTTCTCTTGATTCTTTCACCAACGAAATCGTGAGGTCAATCAGATCTGAGTGAGACCTAGCTCGCGCCCTCTCATGCTCTGTAGGGCAAACGCCCAATATAGGGCATCACCTCCCCTCCGCCATTGATGCGCAGACGACCTCCTAGCTTCCTTCGCCGCCACCTAATAACTTCAAAAGCATCGCTGGCCTCTGAGACCTCCTCCTCCACTGAAAATTTGGCCTTAAAAGCCCCGACACTCCCCCACCTACTCGAGTTGTTTTCTCCGGTGACCCAAGCTTCACCCCGGAGCCCTACGCTATATCCAATCAATCAAACCTCCAGTAAGAATCTATCACCCCTTGCGGTTCTTCTCGCATCCTCGGTTTACCTCACGGTCGCCCCTGCTAGTGGGTCCTATAGAGTCGTCGCCTGTGCTTGCCGACGCTCAAGCTCCAGACCACACCAGTGGTCCTCCGACCATGGAAGTGTTGGTTGTAGCTTCGCCTTCCCTCTGTGAACCTCTTCCGACCCTCATCTCGCCAATTCAGGCATGCCTTCACCAGTTTTGAACCGCCGCCCGCCGCCCCTGTTTCCCCCAGTATTTCTCTGTTTCTCATCGTGATGGTCTGTCCAGCTTTCCTTGCCTCAGGCGACAGTACCCGCGACTCTCTCGGACTTCCCCGAGAAAATATGTGCTCCCTAGTGGGTCTTCTGACTCCGTTCTCAGGTTTCTCACATTCCTTTCGACCTCACTCCAGCCATGGACAGGAGCTATACACTCGAGCGTGCTCCGACACCTGAACCTTGGCCCTTTGGGTTAGGTAGGGTGTGAGGAAGGTCGTTGTCACTTCTTCCTTGCCGTCAGTTGATCGTAGCACTGCTTTCCATTTTGGATCTCACCAACAGATGGCTTGCTCACGCCATGGCTCACGCTGTGTAAGCGGGGAGCTATCCAGGTCCTGATATGACCGGGATGTCCCTGTGTCACGCCATATCCAGTAAGTGCCACCAAGGGCATATACGCCTTTAACCGGCTGATTTCATCCTTTGACTGCGGATCTACAACTAGTGGTTCACTGTGTTGGATGATGAGGCCTACTTGGCTTTTCTTCGATTTTTGATTGGCTACTTCCTTATAAATTCATATTAAATCACTTGGTTATCAGAAATATGCACAAAAATACGTTTTGGAAAGGATTTTCAATAAGGAATCCGATTTTCTAGTTTTTACACCTGATTTCTCTATTTTCACATCTCAAATTTTATATGAACAAGTTAGGGTTTAATGTTGTGTAATGAAGAATATATATGCTAATTTCAGGTGATTAATAGGATCCAACCAGTCAAACCAGGTTTGACTTAGGTGTTTTAGCTCAAGGTAAGCGGGCCATGCCTTTGGCATAGATAATACTTGGTTTATTGAATGCTTATGATTTATATTAAGCACTTTAAGTTAAAGTCATGATTAATGCATGTTTTCCTTCAATGTATATGATTATTGTATGTTGTTTGTTATAATCTAAGTCTAAGAGTATAATTCACATTAATATTATGAATTATGATTAAGATGCATGAAACCAAGATTTAGAGGGAAGAGATTCCCATCCATGCTTAAGAGGGAGAAATCCCATTATGTTTCATGGGTAGAAATCCCAATTAAGATTAAGTTTAGGTTATTAAGAAGATAAGTAAAGTCTAAGAAAGATCATGGTTAAGGGAATTTTATTTAGATTTATATGCACCTTGTTATGGGCTTTCCGAGCATTATGGGCTTTCCGAGCAATTATGGGCTTTCCGAGCATTATGGGCTCCTTATGGGGCATTAAGAGAAGAGCATATACTTCTTGTCAAATTCTTTATGTAAAAGATTCCAAGAAAGGAATTCTATCAATGCATGTTCATGTTTATGTCAAGTCACCTTTATATGTTATTTTTATGTTTTATAACATGCCAATGCCGCTTACTTACCATGTTTGTTTTCCTTTACATGGCGAGGGACGAGATGTCCGCAGAAGTTGGAGCTAAAGGGAAGGAGAAATCTTCAGCAGATTCCAAGGATCCAAGACCTTATTTCCTGGTGGGACGTCCATCTATGGAGATCCTATCTTTCATATGTTATCTAGAATATGTGTAGCTTTAGAACCATGATGTAGTTATTTTTCCAAGAACTCATGTATGAATCTATGCTTCTATGAATGCCAAGTGTTGTTTATTTCTTGTTATGAGATCATGCATGTGACAATCCCTCCCTGATATGCCAAGTACCCCACATTATGGATAATGATGGGGATTAGGCTGTGCTTCCGCTGGTTACGTATGAAACCCTAGGGAGGGGTGTTACATTAATGGTATCAGAGCAAGGAATAGATGGCCACTAAGGCAACAATAAGGATTCATACAAGTCACCCTAGGATGAAGCAATAGAATTAGAGAACATGATTATGTATTCTAGTATGTCTAGAGAACCCTAAAGATGACTAGAGCCCTCACCTCATTAGATAAGTACATGTTAGCATGCTCATGTAGTTGAAACTAAACCCTGGATGATGACATGTTTCTCCTTGTCTCAATGGTAAGGGCCACCCAATTGAGATTTGAGGAAAATGTCATTTAATGTTACTTTTTATGTGTCTTACCTTATTAATTGTGTGTGTGGTATGGGACACATGTGCAAATAAGTTGGTGAGATGTAGCATGAAAAGATCCAACATTTCTAAATATGTTCTTGATCACCACATATAAAGAGATGAAGGATATATGACCTAAGGCTAGACAACTATGAAGATGTAGCCATGGTAAGTGAGAGATAAATTCCCTAAGTATAATGAGTTAGGTGTAATGTTAAGGAGTAAGTATGAGACTTAGGAAGGGTAGTTAAGTAATTTTTGTTGAATAATAATGCTTTGTTTTTATATGCCTCCTTCTAAAATGAAAATTTGCAAGTTTATGTGAAACCCTTAAGGTGGGTAGAAACCCTAGGAAATATCGAGGACAAAATTTATTTAAGGTGGGTAGTATTGTAACACCCCAATCCTTTTTATGCAAAATTTCAAACTATTTTATTCCTTGCGTGCTCTTTTTCTAAATAATATAATTGTTGAGGACCTTCATGCAATTTTCCCATGTTAGTTTTGCAAAATCATTTTATTATGCTCAATAGCTCTCTTATCCTTGTTTTATGTAAAGAAAATCTTTTCATATATATATCTATGCTCTTTTGTTTAAGAAAATGAGAATAAGAGCTTTTATGTCAAATTTTCTCTCTCATATGATAATTAGTGATTTACATGTTTAATTTCTTGCTTAATGGCCTCCAACTTGTTAAATGAAAAGAAATAATGTTAAGTGCACATTTTAATGTTTTGTAAATCTTATTTGAGAAATTAATAGCTTTATATACACTAATCATAGCCATTTAAGTATACATGATGGTTTTGCTATACTACACTTAAAATGGGTACAAGCACAAAATCTAATGGCATAGGAATATTCTAGACCTTCAAATCTACCTATGGTTCAAATTTGAACCCATTATGACCATGTTTGACCCTCCAATTAATTTGAGAGAGGTTTTGAGTATAGTATGACCAAGATTTGAATGAAATCTCATTTATGTAGTCGATTTAAGCTATAGTTCATTTTAATTACATTTGTCACGTGCTACTTCATCCATTTTATTCTCGCGTGCATCCGCAGCCCTTGGATCAGGATCCAATGGCACGACAGTCTTCTTCTTCCTCCATTTTTCTCACAAGCTAAGACTGTTTCACAGGCCGTTTTCCCCCAACTTCGTTCTCACTCCACAATCCACCATTTCTCTTGATTCTTTTACCAATGAAACCGTGAGGTCAATCCGATCCGAGCGATCCCTAGCTCGCGCCCTCTCATGCTCTGTAGGGAAAATGCGCAATATAGGGCATCACCTCCCCTCCTCCATTGATGCACAGACGGCCTCCTATCTTCCTTCGCCACCACCTAATAACTTCAAAAGCACTGCTGGCCTCCGAGACCTACTCCTCCACTGACAATTTGGCCCCGAGAGCCCCGACTCTCCCCCACCTACTCGAGTTGTCTTCTCCGGTGACCCAATCTTTGCCCCGGCGCCCTACGCTATCTCCAATCAATAGGACCTCCAGTAAGCATCTATCACCCCTTGCGGTTCTTCTCGCGTCCTCGGTTTACCTCACGGTCGCCCCTGCTAGTGGGTCCTATAGAGTCGCCGCCTGTCCTTCCTGACGCTTAAGCTCCAGACCACACCAGTGGTCCTCCGACCACAGAAGTGCTGGTTGTAGCTTTGCCTTCCCTCCGTGAACCTCGTCTGACCCTCATCTCGTCGATTCAGGCATGCCTTCACCAATTTTGAACCGCCGCCCGCTGCCCCTGTTCCCCCGGTATTTCTCTATTTTTCATCGCGATGGTCTGTCCATCTTTCCTTGCCTCAGGCGACAGTACCTGTGACTCTGTCGGACTTCCCCGAGCAAATCCGTGCTCCCTAGTGGGTCTTCTGACTCCGTTCTCAAGTTTCTCCCCTTCCTTTCGACCTCGCTCCAGCCATGGACAGGAGCTCTTCACTCCAGCGTGCTCCGGCACCTAAACCTTGCCCCTTTGGGTTTGGCAGGGTGTGAGGAAGGTCGATGTCCCTTCTTCCTTGCCGTCAGTTGATCGCAGTACTGTTTTCCATTTTGGATCTCACCAACAGATGGCTTGCATACGCCATGGCTCACGTTGTGTAAGCGGGGAGCAATCCAGGTCCTGATATGATCGGGATGTCCCTGTGTCATGCCATAGCCAGTAAGTGCCACCAAGGGCATATACGTATTTAACCGCCTGATCTCATGTTTTGACCGTGTGGGCTCTGATCTCCAAACCATGACATAAACACGATTAAAACTTAGCGGAAGCGATTCGATAATCAGCTGAAGACAAAAATCACGGGAAATTAAAACTTTTCGAGACAAGAGCTTGGATCCATAAAAAGTTCTTTCATAAAGTGAGATAAACTTGTTTACATCTCAGGATAATTACTTCTTGAGTAATTATATACATCAAGATACAAAATCTCAAGATCACATAACATAAGACTCCAAGACCTGAGAGTACAGAGGACACATAGGACTGACTCTAACTACACCCCATGGCAGACTAAATCTCCACCTGAGATTATTGCTGCTCCTGGTGCTGCTGCTGCTGAGACTGGTCACCTGTAGGCTGGTTCCTTCGTCTCTGACGTCCACCTAAAAAGTTGAAGTCTACTGGGTGAGACAATTTTACATAATTGTCCCAGCGAGAGTTATAACTCCCCGCCAGAAGCTTTAATATACCATCAAAGAATATCTTAAGCAGTAAAGCCTTCAAAGTATTAGATAACAGTTGCAATTATAACAAGATCTCAACATTTATGAGATATGAAGAAGTATAAGCACTATAACAGTGTAACATCAATCAACTAACTTGGAGTTATCTCTAACAAGTATACTACGTGGTTGATTATGTTTTACAAACAACATTATGCCCTGTGGAGATGAGGCATACCACTCATACTCCAACTGATCGCTGAGAAGTCACATCAGTATCATACATAGGTCACTAAGAGAGCCGGATTCTCATGACCTTCACCTTCCTCAGTCAGTGAGAGGATCACTTGTAGGACATCTCGTGTCTCTACTACTATAGCTCACCAGGGTAAACTGGTCCTTCGCTATTCTAGAGTCACAGTGGCGTTCTGTACTCTCTTCGTCATCAGGGGATTTTATGTTTATCTCCACTGATACGGATATCTGTGTTTTCTTCGTCATCAGGAGGTTTCATGTTTACCTACCACTGAGACGGTATGGAATTATAGTGAAGGATGGATGGATTACACATCTACATCACTTTCCTACACTAGGATGTAAGGTTCTACACATCCATGTACCCCACATACTCAAAAGTATGTGCTCCAGGAGTTCCCTGAGGAAAACCTGTTTCACCATCACTTAATCTCTGACAATGATGGATCTATGATCAGGGCTCTACAATATACTTGATTAGTTAGGTACATTCAGTATTCTTTAACAACATACATTGTTCTTCAAACAATAACAGTAGCATAACAGCTATAACAGAAGAATACTAAATGTAGCAGGCCTAACTCATATCAATCATAATTTCTCATCATACTCATCACAAGTCATCTCTAAAGCATGACTTT
Organism: Alisma plantago-aquatica; assembly: GCA_963693085.1. Taxonomy (NCBI): domain Eukaryota; kingdom Viridiplantae; phylum Streptophyta; class Magnoliopsida; order Alismatales; family Alismataceae; genus Alisma; species Alisma plantago-aquatica. The sequence continues at coordinate 365,469,891 of OY856413.1, forward strand.
GATGGTATTCATGGCTCTCACAGCCCATTATCATTATGGGATGCCATTGACAAGGCATCAAGTTACTTTTCTTATTCATAAGGCTAACAACATGCCTTCAATGAATATAACATCAACATCCATACCTGGATATGATCGCCTTCATATCAGAACCTGCATGGTTAGTTCAACTGATAAAGGTAATACAAAATAAGGAATATACTTTCCACTCTTGTCATAAGAGTTAAATCCTCTGATTCTCATCAATTGGAGTTTAATACTTATTTGCATGCCATTACCCTTGAATTAGGGTTTACTATTCACATTACATGTCATCACCCTTGAATTAGGGTTTACTATTCACATTACATGTCATCACCCTTGAATTAGGGTTTACTATTCACATTACATGTCATCACCCTTGAATTAGGGTTACTATTCACATTACATGTCATCACCCTTGAATTAGGGTTACTATTCACATTAAGGTAAGTTGATCTCATATCATCATCATGTATGAGTAACATCATCATTGATGCTCTCAGATTAGTTAAAGGTTCATCATTTATCATAATTAGGGTTTCTACGACTTCACATAGGTGAATCATACCCTAATTATACACATTCATGTGCATTGAAGATGTTTCACTTAAGTTTCCATCCAATTAGGGTTACTTTCTCTCTCTAGGGTACTTTCTCTCTCTAGAGTACTTTCTCTCTCTAGAATACTTTCTATTTCTTCATATTAGTGATTGATGATAACATTAGACTAGATCAAGTTGGATGGAATCATTATGGTTAAAAATATCATTCTCATGTAATTAGGGTTTGAATCGAGCAAGGTATTACTCAATTGTCCCTTCAGGGGTATTTTCGTAATTCACCCCATTGATCATCATCATGGTCAAAACCTTAGTCAATTAACCCCTTAATATCCTAGGTTATCATTAGGGTTTTAGATTAGGGCATCATTGAACTATTTATATTATCAATTGATTGAATGAAGTCAACCTTGAATTATCTTGATCGATCTCAACCATCAACCCTCAATCGATTTGAGACCCATTGGTTGAGTTGACCTTTTAACCAATGTGACTTTCAGGACCGCGAGGGTGTGTTGACCATTTAGCCACCTTTGACCTTAGGACCGCGAGCCCTCAACCTCTTCCAAGACCGCGAGCCCTCTCAACCTTCTTCAAGACCGCGAGCCCTCTCAACCTTCTTCAAGACCGCGAGCCTTCATTTGATTTCAAGACAGCGAGGATGGTGTGGACCGTTTACCCACCTTTGACTTTAGGACCGCGAGGCCCCTCATGGTCTTGAGACCGTGAGCCCTCTCTCAGTCTTGAGACCGTGAGCCCTCTCACGGTCTTGAGACCGCGAGGCTCATATGGTCTCAACCACTTGGACCATCAACAAGATTCAATGATACAACCGATAATGTCAACTCATGTTGAAGCCCTCAAAAGGTCAGAGACATGTTGACCACTTATGGATTGGGTCAAATAAGATTATGCTTAATCAATTGTTCATTCAATTGACCCTCAATTGTTGACCAATTAGGGTTGAAATCGATTCAATTAGAGTCTATCAATGTTCACCCATCAACACTCAACAATGTGCATCAACACAAGGTTGAACCCTTCAATTGAGCTCCAATTGGGCCCAAACTTGGCCCAAACGGTCTTGAGATCATGTGGGGGGACCCCACATGGTCTTGAGACCGTTTTCCCAAGATTTACTCAAGATCTAATGTGATTTGATAGGGGTTGAACCATCATTGAGTCACAAAATCAGAATTTTGATTAATTTGATAACTTATTGAAATTGGGTCCTCAACTGGTCAAATTAGCTTAACCCTAGACCTTCAAACGGTCTTGGGTGATTGTCCTCTCGGTCTTGAGACCGTTTGGATGGGTTCCAAACGGTCTTGAGACCGTTTGCCCATCCAATTTTTGGATTCTAGTGCAAATTCATCAAGGTCTGACCTATTAAGTTGATGATCATATCAATATTTAATTGCAATATAATTTGGTATAAATGTACCTTCAATTGGTCAACTATTCTTGACCCCAGACCTCCAAACGGTCATGGTTGATTTCCCTCGCGGTCTTGAGACCGTTTGGATGTCCCCCAAATGGTCTTGAGACCGTTTCGGTCAATCAACCCTAAAAACCCTAATTAGGTCACCATAATTTCAGTACTGATTTCATCTAGGGTTAGCCCTAGTAATCACCCTTCAACTCTTAGCTCGTTTGGAATTAGACCATTAAACTTGGTGAGTTGTTAATTAACATAATTTTGAACAGTAATTTCATATGGTAAACGCTTGGTCAACGACCTTACACGGTCTTGAGACCGTTTGCCCAAAAAGGCAATTTCAGACCGTTTGAAAATCAGGAATAAATTCAATTAAAGTTGTTATTTAAAAAGGTCATATCTCCTGATTCCTTTGGAGTTAGCCTCTCAAATTTTGACGATGATTATACTATATAATTAGGAACAGATTTCTTATACGTTCCATGCTCGGTCAGCGGGTCCAAACGGTCGTGAAGACCGTTTTCCCTCTCACGGTCCAGAGACCGTTTGCTCACCTCGCGGTCCTGAGACCGAGAGAGCAAATTGTTAGGACCGTTTAAGAAAGTGAAAAGCGGTGGGTTTTTCTTGGAAATCACGCCTTCATCTCCTAGCTCAAGAACAGTACGGATATCCCATGGATTTGCTTGCAAAATAGCAAAGAAAAGTAGGGAAACATGAAGAGCTATCATCTAACCGCATATAAGAGATATACATAGTAAAGCATGGGTTTAGAGTTATAAAACCCGCCTAAAGCTTTCTCCTTGAGCTCCAAGCTCTAATGGCGTCCCTGAGTTCCCACAGGTTGGCCAAGGTGAAAACTCCAAGGAAAGAAGAAAAGAGATGGCTAGAAAGATAGGGTTTCGTGAGTTAGTCACCAAATTGACCTTGAATTCGAGTTCTAACCATGGAATTAGGCAAGAAGAGGGATTCAAACCTACCTTGCACCCTTGGTCGTTCCTCTTTGAGATCCAAGACAGTCCTTAGTCAGCCAAGCAAGGGGAAACAGTGATATGCACGAAGGAAAGGTTCCTTTGCTTGAGAGGTAAAGTGTATATATACATGGGTGAGGTTTCATTAAAGGCCCATAAGTTTCCCATAAATCCAACTAGGTCCTTCCTTCATTACTTGCTCGTCCCTTCCTCTTTATTCTAAGGACAAAACTTCTCTTAAGTTCTAGAAAAAGAGGGCAAAGAAGATCAATCTAATACTAAGGTACATACATAAAAGGGATATTATACATATACCCTGATTATTTAATTACAAGGTATATTTCATAACTTGATAATTCAATTGAGGTGACTTCCTCATCATTTCTTCTCTAAATGATGGCAAGAATCTAGAAAGATACATTAGATGATATATTTTACAAATTGCATCCCTTAATTTGGGTAAATTGCATTTTACCCCAGATTAGGGTTTCAAGCACCGGGATTGCTTCCACAGCTGCACCTTGGTGCCCAAGCTTGGGAAATCCCTCAAACTTTGCCAAAAAGATTTCTCATGATGTCTCAACATCATAGGAACATCTCATCATGTGCAAATTGCAAGCTAACCCTTTCAACTGGGTAAATTGCACATAGGTCCCTGTATATCAAAACAATGCTACAACTTTAAATAAAAGGAGCAAATATTGAAATATATGTTTCTGAGAAACTTAATTACATGCTCAGAGTTAATCACAAAGATTTAATTACATATTTAGGCAAAACACCTAGGGTGAACTCATAACCCAGGTCAGGGATGTTACAAATTATCCACCCCTTACAAGGATTTCGTCCCCGAAATCGATAAGACATATTAAGAGAAAAGGGCAGGATACCTCCTTCTCATCTCATTCTCTAACTCCCAAGTGGCTTCTTCAACACCACGGTGGTTCCAGAGGACTTTTACAAGACTTATATCTTTCTTCTTTAACTTTTTAATTCTTTTATCAAGGATTGACACTGGTCCTTCCTCATAGGATATATCATCATTCAATTCTACTTCCATGGGTCGTAGAACTGACTCGGTGTCTGGGTGACATTTCTTCAACATAGAAATGTGAAACACAGGGTGTAACCTCTGTAACTCTGGGGGCAGCTCTAGTCTATATGCTACCTTTCCAATCCGTTCAATGATTGGATAAGGCCCCATAAATCTAGGAGCTAACTTCCTTTCCTTCCAAAACGGAGGACTCCTTTCCAAGGTGAGACCTTGAGATACACTCTGTCTCCAACCTGGAACTCTAAGGGTCTAAGACGTTTGTCAGCATAAGATTTCTGCCTATCCTGAGCAGTCTTAATCTTTTGTTGTATTACTTTAATCTTTTCTGTGGTCTGCTACACAAGGTCAGGACCTAACAACTGATGTTCACCAGTCTCAAACCAACACAAAGGTGATCTACAACGTCTACCATACAAGGCTTCATAAGGTGCCATATCAATACTATGCTGATAGCTATTGTTATAGGCAAACTCTATCAAGCTTAGGTGTAGATCCCAACTTCCGGTGAACTGGAGAACACATGCCCTCAACAGGTCTTCTAAGGTTTGTATGGTCCTTTCCGACTGTCCATCAGTCTGTGGATGAAAGGTCGTACTAAATCTCAGCTTGGTGCCTAAGGCTCTATGTAACTGTTCCCAAAAATGACTCGTAAACTGAGGACCTCTGTCAGAAACTATTGTGACAGGAACTCCGTGCAAACGCACTATCTCTTGAACATACAACTCTGATAACCTTTCAGCAGAATAGATTGTTTTGACAGGTAAGAAATGTGCTGTCTTAGTCAACCTATCAACAATTACCCAAATGGAATCATGTCCCTTGCTTGTCCTGGGTAGGCCAACTACAAAGTCCATGGTCACATGGTCCCACTTCCACTGTGGTATGGGTAAAGGTTGCATTGTACCTGCAGATTCTGGTGTTCAGCTTTAACTTGCTGACACACAGGACACCTCATAACAAATTCTGCAACATCCTTCTTCATTCCAGGCCACCAATACAGATCTTTCAAATTCCGATACATCTTGGTGCTCCCTGGATGCATAGCATACATGGAAGAATGGGCTTCTTCCAGGACTAACTTTCTCAAGTTGTCCACATCCGGCACTATCATCCTTCCATTATAACAAGCTACCTGATCCTCTGAGTCATGAAAACCATCTTGTTTCTCATTTCCATACTCAGATCTAATCTGTTGAACTGCAGCATCACCTAGCTGTGCTTCCTTAATCTGCTCTCTTAGGGTAGGTTTAATATGCATCTCAGCTAACAAACCGGCTAACAATGTCACCTTCAACTGTACATTGTCTTGCCTTAACGAGATAAGCATATCTCTCCTAGAGCATACTAAAGAGTTTAGTTGTGCTCTATTCATGGTTGATGTTGTTGATTTCCTACTCAAGGCATCTGCAACAACATTGGCCTTGCCTGGATGGTAATCAATTGTACAGTCATAGTCCTTGATTAACTCCATCCAGCGACGTTGCCTCATGTTAAGCTCATGCTGAGAGAAGATATACTTAAGGTTTTTGTGGTCTGTGAAAATCTGGAATGTTTCTCCGTAGAGATAGTGTCTCCAGATTTTCAAGGCATGAACCACAGCAGCTAACTCTAGATCGTGTGTCGGATAATTCTCCTCGTGTTTCTTAAGCTGTCGGGAAGCAAAAGAAATCACTTGTTTATCCTGCATCAACACACATCCAAGTCCATTCTTGGAAGCATCACAGAAGATTACATATCCTTTTCCTTGTTCAGGTAGCACTAGCACAGGTGCACTTGTCAATCTCTCCTTCAGCAACTGAAAAGACTGTTGACACTTATCACTCCAAGAAAAAGGAACATCTTTCCGGGTCAACTTGGTCAAAGGTAAGGCTATAGAACTAAAGTTCTTAATGAACCTTCTATAATAGCCAGCTAACCCTAAGAAGCTTCGAATCTCCGTCGGTGTCTTCGGTTGTTCCCACTGTAGAACAGATTCTACTTTCGTAGGGTCAACACGAATTCCCGAGGCAGATATCACATGACCAAGAAAAGATACCTCCGGTAGCCAAAACTCACATTTGCTAAACTTAGCATACAGCTTATGTTCTCTTAGCAAGGTCAAAGCTTGGCGAAGATGTTGTTCATGTTACTGAGCATCCTTACTATAGATCAGAATGTCATCTATGAAGACGACAACACATTGATCAAGGAAAGGTCGAAAAACTCTATTCATGAGTTCCATAAATGCAGCTGGTGCATTGGTTAGTCCAAACGACATAACCGTGAACTCATAGTGACCATATCTTGTCCTAAAGGCAGACTTGGATATGTCGCTATCCTTAATAGGGAGTTGATGATATCCATACCTCAAGTCTATCTTTGAAAAGACTGTTGCACCACGCAACTGGTCAAAGAGATCATCAATCCTCGGCAGAGGGTACTTATTCTTTATTGTTACTTTATTGAGTTGTCTATAGTCGATGCACAACCGCATTGACCCATCTTTCTTTTTAACAAACAAGACTGGAGCACCCCAAGGTGAAGTACTCGGTCGGATAAAACCTCTCTCAAGTAACTCTTGAAGCTATTTCTTGAGTTCTGCCATCTCGGCAGGCGCCATTCTATACAGAGTCTGAGGTATGGGTTTCGTATCTGGGATCAGATTGATTTCAAAATCAATCTCCCGAGGTGGTGGTATACCAGGAATTTCTTCAGGAAACACATCTTCAAATTCCCTGACTATAGGAACTTTAGTAGGATTGGAACTTTCCTTGGTAACATCTACCACATGAGATAAGAATGCATAACATCGTTGCCTCAACAGCTTATCAGCAACCATAGCTGATACAAGACAGGTGGGCAGAATCTTCCTTTCGCCTTGAAAGATCCATGTGTTGCTTTCATCAGCAAACACAGCCAACTTGGACTCACAATCCAAGACAACTCTATACCTTTCTAAGGTATCCATCCCAAGGATTATATCAAATCCTTGCATATCAAGTGGTATAAGGTCCACTTGAATGCGATGGTCAGTAAAGAAGAGGATGCAGGAAGAACATACCTCCTACAAAACGGCAGACCCACTCAACAGAGTCTCCAATAACAAACTATCTGCCCTATGACTAACAGTCACATTGCAGTTACGAATCACTTCCAGAGTGATGAAAGAGTGCGTAGCACCCGGATCAATCAAAACATATACAACACAGGATGTAGACATATCAGAATATAAAAGTTTCATCTGACCTGCCACTACCCGTGGATTGATCACTGCTTCAGGTGGGTTCATAGCATAGAACCTCACAGTCGCCTGGTGTTGAGGTGGTGCTAATGATCCAGCTTGAGATGCTTGTCCACGTCCTCGAGCTGCTCCCTGATGTTGTCTGCTCTGAGATCTTTGTTGATTCCGTCTCGGAGGTTGTTGTGTCACACTAGCAGGCCTAGAACGGCAATCCTTCATCAAGTGTCCCATCTTACCACAGTTGTAACAACTCCTCTCCTGTTGTTGTGGTCTGGGTGGTCCAGTAACTGACACAGATGCAGAACTGTGCGTCCCTTGAAGCGGTTGACTCCGTCCTCTACCTCTTCTTGGTGTCCATTGAGTTTGAAAACTCGATCTGGGTGGTGGAGGGTTAGATGCAGAGAATCTAGGTTTCTTGGAATCCCTAGATGAAGAACCCTGGAACTGTGGATATCTTTTATGGGTTTGTCTCTTCTCAACCATAGATCTCTCTATCCTTCAGACTGACTCAACGAAGGTAGAGAATCTCTCTCGGTTCTCTAAGGTAGATACAGGGGTTGACATATCAGAATTCAAACCCTTCTCGAATCTTCTGATTCTTTCCTCATCTGTAGCAGCCATGTGCGGACAGAACCGCAGCAACTCCATTAACTTAGCTTCATACTCGCTAATGTTCATCATACCTTGCCTTAGTTTCTCGAACTAAGAGATCTTCTCATCTAGGAAGGTCTTTGGAAAATATCTATTGATAAATTCCCGACGAAACTCTTCCCATGAGAACTCTACTCCTAGTCTCTTCCGCTCTTCCATGTTCCACCAGTGACCAGCACTGCCTTTGAGAAGATAGACAGCATGTCTAACCTTCTCAGCTTCCGGAATCATAAGAATTCTGAAAGCCTTCTCCAACTCTGTCAACCATAAGTCAGCATCTTGACGTGTATTTTACTACGCGCTAAAAACGCAAGTGTACGCGTCGAGTAATATAGGCCTTGTGAGGCCCGAGTCGAACTCAGGGATACGTGAATTATTGGAGACTTCTACTAACTAATCGCAATCAGCTAGACCGATTAACAAAATAGGGTTTTGTTGTTCAAATTAAAAGAAAATAAAAATCAAACAAAGAAAACAATCGATTAAAGGTTAATTTAATCAATTTAAAGGGATATCTTTAGGATGGCGGTTTCACCGCGGGTCAACATTGTATTAAGTTTCATATAATTCCTCACACTTCTCTCTCTATCTGGGTAGTGGCCTGAAAACAGAATTACCCACTGTCGTGGTGTAATTCACTACTTAGATTTAGGTTGATTCCACCGTCGTAGTAATCATTCCCCTAAACTAAGTGCATTAAAAACGGTCTCTCAGTTCCCACCATTAATTTTACAACTCCTTTGTCAAGGGTTTTATTAATTAATGTAGAATTCGTCTCTTTTCAACCGTTAATCCTTCTGTCGAAGTGATTAAGGGCATTAAGTTATTATTATGGTGATCAAGCATAACAATAGAAATGGAGAAAACGAATCTATACCACGGATTTGAGAGAAAAATATGAATTATTGATATAAAAATGTCATATAATGCATTCCCGGGCTACTCCCGGTCCTAAAGATTGAGGGTTTTAGCCTCTCATGTTCATCTCACACGAATACATGGTAGAAATTGGGGAATTCATAAGAAAAACGGGAAATAAATGGGAAAACCCCTGAACGGAGAAGAACCGGTGGATCCTTGGCGTAGAACACGAGCTTCCCCCGCCTGTCGGTGGTGGAAATCGTCTTCGGAAGCGTCCGAATCACCCGGGATGAGCTTCTCGGCCTCCGTTCTCCTTTCTCTCCTCCTCGGCACTCGTGCAATCCAAAATGAGATCATGATCACGTCTGGGCGGCCGTCATTAGGTATAAGTCCCTAATTAGGTCGTCAAATAACAACAGTCGTCCGATCGAGATCAAAACAAATCCAACGCATATCTGCCGGCGTCAATACCATCGACGCGCGTCGATGGTATCGACCCGGCGGATTAGCGGCAGCTTTCCTTTCTTTTATTCTGAGCGCCTGTGGTGATCTCGATACCATCGACTTGTGTGTCGATGGTATCGACTCCTTTAGCGTCGGTTGTTGTCGTTTAGCGACGCTGTAGCTCCCCTTATGTCGATGGCATCGACTTGGGTCGATGGTATCGACAGTTTCCTCGCCAGCAACTTGAAGGGATCTCGATACCATCGACTTAAGTGTCGATGGTATCGACTATGTATTGCTTTTCTTTGCTGACAACCTGTGGCTTGGTCGATGGTATCGACTTCCGTCGATGGTATCGACGGAAGCAGATACTTGTTTTTCCTGAAATTTCACAACAAGACCAAGTAAATCCACACAATTTATAATAAGATGATAAATAATGCTCAAAATAGTAAAACAAAGGGGATTTGATATAAAATGATGGCAAAGACCAAATAAAGTGAATTATGCAATAATATCCATGAAAATGAGTAATTAAGGCACAAAACACATATGAAACAGGTCTATAAATGCGACTCAAAATCATCGCATCAAACTCCCCTAAGCTTAAACATTGCTCGCCCTCGAGCAACTAATCTTTAGAATAGGATTGCAGATGTCAACTAACAATCAACACATCACCCCACATCCCACATGACTCCCACTGGACATTCGCAAACCGGCCTTTCCTAATCACAGAACAGTAATTACCCTACAGGCGACAATAATCATCAATAAAAGAAATTATCCTTCAAACCGATGAACACTATCACATAAGGCAGTTAACATAATAAAATTTTCCGATTCAGCATTAGTGCATCTTGTGATCGCCTACACTACGTTGCTCGCCCTAACTACCATCTACATGGAAGCAGTTCTCCTGATAAACATGAGTGAGGAGAAAATCACGGTGGCCTACCAATCCGAGCAACGGGTGGATGGAATGGGTGGTTCATGGAAGAATTTGGAAGTATTACACAGTTTCAAAATGCATACAACAAAATGCCCTAATTGATGCCAATGCACATTGAAAATGCCCTAATGCTTAAAATTAGGTGGAATGATGCATGCACTAACCTTCCACCTCAAAAAGAGATAGAAATCTAATTAAGCCACATCATGTACTCAGTTTCCTTGTTATGCAAGTGATATCATGTTCCTTTCTCCCTCTTATTCCATTTCCTTCTAAATTCTCTTTTTTTTTCTTTTTTTTTCAGATGCAGATTTTTTTTTTCTTTTAGCCCACATATCCATAATTGCTTAGAGATACATGTGTTAGGCTGTTTTCTTCATGATTGGAAATCTTTGTACTATTTCGAGGGTATGGGACAATTTAGATCACTTTTCAAGACAAACTGAGGTACATGATGTACTTATGCATGAAAATCATAAAAGTTATGAGTGCAACTACATGACATGCACCTAAAGGTAATGTGCATGAATCACTATCCATTTTTTTTCATTTTATGCAAAAATATGAAAATAACAATGCAAATCCTATCTACATGCTATGCACGCAAGAAGGAATTAAAACTGTACTTTACTTCCAATTCTTTGGGTGGATTATGGAAAAATATGAAGTGGAATGATCACAAGATTAAGTTACTGAACCTTAGAAAAATATCATGTGTCCCTCCTTACTGACATGTGTAGTAGTTCAAAGGGTTCTTTCTCGTATATCCAATTAAGGTCTCATTACCATTTGATTAGGTTTGGCTCAAACAACTGTTACTATCCACTTTTCATGAGTCAATGGGGGTGTGGTTGTGACATATTGCTTCAAAGTTGACATAATCAATCATTTTCATAGGACAAGTTTCCCAAGGACAACCAAGTTAAGCTATCCAAAAGACACAAAAATTTTGAAATTCCCTTAAATTTCCCATGAAAAATCGAGATGACAATTTTTACGACATCCACAATTACACTAGATAGATGTGGATCCTAAACAAACACTAAAATTGCAAGAACAAATAACAAAGCAGAAACTAAAAACAAATAAAGAAAAGATAAAAGATAGAGTTGTTCCAGCCACCCCCCTAAGCTTGAATTCGACTATGGCCTCATAGTCAAAAACTAACTTAAGGGTGGAACAGTGATACCCTGATCAATCTTGCAGAGGCGGTGGTGGGTATTGCGGTGCCGTAGGATCCCAAGACGGGTACTCCCCCTGGAAGCTTGGATCATATTGGGTCCTCGGCGGAGGCTGTGGATAGCCTCCAAAGTAGGCTTGACTCCAGTAATGGTCAAAGAAGGGCTCCTATTGCGTCTCTATCCACTGCAACCGGGTGTGCATTTGCTCTTGGTTGGTGAGGATGAGCCGCTCGTTCTCAAACATAGCCCATTGGTTGTCAAGTACCCGGCTCGTAGTGTCATGAATGCCGGTATACATACCCATGTGCTGCAGCTGAGTCTGCTGTATGTCCTGCAGCATGGTGTACATCCCCTGCATGGAATAGGGATCCGCAGCTGGCTGCTCATACTGTGGTGATGGCGGAAGGGGTTGAGATGATGAAGATGCACCCGGATGCATCCTAGGATGCTTCCGTGGTGCCACACGTGCTCGAAGAGGTGTGAAAGCCTCCTCTTCCTCTGCAACATCGCCTTCTTGCTCGTCACCACCGTCGTCTTCCTCGGAGGACTCGATGGCTATGATTGGCCACCGGAAGTGCTGCTTGCCCTCAATGTTGAAGACGTCGTCCGGTAGGGAGCTCTCCTGATAAGCTTGGTTGACGTGGCAATGAGTGTACGCCAACCCGTCCCGGAAAAGAATAAGATTTGAATGGTGCAAGTGTTGCACGTTCACCTTGCTCCTCGTAAAGATCGGAGTCATGGACTGAAGGTTCAGCCCCAAGTACAGCGCCAACTTGGTGACAAGACCACCAAAATGGATTGGAGCCTTCCTTGTGCTCCTCTTCACCACTAGGACGCGCTGTAGCCAGAACGCCCCCCAGTTGCACTCTTGACGTTTCAGGAGTGCGTAGAGAAAGAACAGGTCACTCTCCTGAAACTTGCTCAAAGCAAGATCGCTTTGAGCGAAGAAAGTCAAGCTCAACATCCAGTGCAGGACCCGGATGAACGGGTGCTCAAAATCCGCTACCGCTACATTATGGTAGCTCACAGTCTTCCCTGCCGGCACTGTAACTAGCTCGGCGAAGATTTTGTCGTAGTCGGTGCGGGCGTCGGGGCGTCGGTGATCGTTGCGGCTGTGGTTCCAGTTGAAGATGTCATTGAACTGCTTCAACGTGATGTTGTAATTGTTGTTGAAGAGTCGGAAGGACACCCTTCCCCGGATCCACGTCTGGTCCGATGGTACCACGTCATTTGGTACGACGCAGATATCAAGAGACGCCATGAACTCAGCCACCAGCTCCTTGTATGTGGGCCATTCGCCGAAAAACGGCTGCCCATCCACATGACAGTCGATCTCATAAAGGCGATTGGTGTGCCGCGCTTGCCCGGCCAACACATAGGCCAAGTTGGCCTCAAACCCCAGCTCCTGGATCATGCCCCGGTCCACATACCGGGTGGGCTCGAACTTTCGCTTCATAATATCCTCGTAAACCTTCCTCACATCCATGTTGGCATGAATTAGGCGTGGACGAGGGATGGAAGCGGGTGGGGGAGGAACAAACTCCTCGATCTCCATAGGGTGAGCGCTTGAGGACAACGCTCTGGCGGGGTGCACCATGGTTGCGAGAAAAGATGGGATTAGAAGAACAGAGCTTGGTGAAGATGGAGAAGAAATTCTCCGCTCGATGACGCTTCTCTGCAGTCTTGGAGGGCTTGGGGGAGTGCTCGGCGCAAAGGAAGATACTTGCTCTGAAGGTGTGACATCAAGTGACGTTGCAAGTCCCCTTAAATAGGCTTGATCGGCACCCCTGTTGGCCCGTCGATACCATCGACGTGGGTCGATGGTATCGACACATCTCGCGGGTATCCGCCTCCCTCGCGAGTATCGACGGCTGACGTTTTCTGGATCGAGAAACCCGGATTGCTGACGTGTCGATACCATCGACGGAAGTCGATGGTATCGACGCAGCACCCGGATCGCTGACGTGGCTGTTGCGATCGTCGTCGATGTCTGTGTTCGGATCGGTGACATCTCCGTCGATACCATCGACGGGTGTCGATGGTATCGACTTGCTTTTATTGCGACACCGTCGTTGTGTTGCATTCAACCTGTGATGATGTCGATACCATCGACGAGGCCGTCGATGGTATCGAGTTGACTGAGCAAAATTCGTCTGAATATCTCCAGAGATCTCGATGGTATCGACTGGGGTGTCGATACCATCGACACTTTTATTGCGACTTGTCTGTGACCATGTCGATACCATCGACGAGGGTGTCGATAGTATCGACGCAGTGCGATTTTTGCTGGTGTCAACCTGAACCCATGTCGATACCATCGACGGATGTGTCGATAGTATCGACCCTGCCTGTGCCTGCACATTCAACAAACGGATCAAGGTATCATTTTTAAACTAAAATTTAAACGAAATAAAAGCAATTTATGACTAAAATTAAACTATCCTAATGTACCGATGGTTGGGTTGCCTCCCAACAAGCGCCCTTCTTTAACGTCTTAGGCTAGACGTATGACAGTCATCATCTTTTCACCTTTGGGACCTCACTTAGAGGATCATGCGGTAATTCAAATTCAACACGATCTCCTCCAATGCCCAAAGATAGAGTACCTCTCCCTAAAGCAGTAACAACATCTGTCGTTGCTTGAAACGGTCTTCCTAGGATAATTTCGCAGCTTTGGAGTGGTGGCATATCCATGACGACAAAGTCCACCGGATATATGAATCTGTCAACTTTGACTAGCACATCTTCACATACTCCATAGGGTCTCACTGTAGACCCATCTGCCAATTCAATTGTCGCAGCCAACTTCTTGATCTCTTTTAACCCTAGCTTATGAAAAGTAGCCAAAGGCATGAGATTTATGCTAGCGCCGGAATCACATTGCGCTTTAGGGAAATGTTGACCACCTATTGAGCATGGAATGTAAAAACCTCCTGGGTCTTTTTTCTTCTTTGGTGAACTCCCATGAATCATCGAGCTCACCGTCTCATTCATCCAATAAATTTCATCTTCTTTTATCCGCCTCTTCTTATTGATGATCTCCTTAATGAACCTCCCATAAGCGGGCACTTTCTCAATCATCTCCACCAATGGAATATTGATGTGGAGTTTCCGGAATATCTCCAAGAATTTCTTAAAGTGACGATGCTCCTTCTTTGACTTAGAATTGACCGGATCTGAAACATCAGCTGCATCAACACGCCTGTGAGGTGGCACATAAGAGCTTTTCAGGGGTACCTCCCCTAAGCTTGCTTCAATTATTCCCTCGGACGTGGGCTTTGGCGAGACATCATCAATAGTAGCAGCTTGTTGTGGTTCCTCTCTCGCCTCAGATGTCTCCACATGTGCACAAACAACCTGCACCTGCTCCTCTTGCCTAGATGGAGATACCATACTCACAACTCTCTCTGATTTTCTGAAGAAATGGTTTCCGCCCGGCAATCTATAGTAAGTGCGTGGATACGGTATCGTCGGTGTTGCATTCACATTGAACGTCATTTTTCTTTCTTCTACAGCTTCTTGCACATGAGATTCCTCATTTCTTACCACCGACATGTACTTAACCTGATGATGTGCTTGAGCCACGTTCGCATTCTCAGCTGGTTTCTGTTGATTGGCGTGCTTGATGGCCGCCAGTTCATTTGAAATTTCTGCCACGGTGGTCTCTAATGCCCGCATATGTGCTCCATGGCTTTGCAGCGTCTGCCCAAACTTGGTTAGAATGTCACCTTGAGATTGTAATTGTTTACCAAACATGGCCATCATCTCTTGGTTTTGCTAAACCATTTGACTTAGCAATTCAGTGTTCTTTTCCTCGGTTCTTTGCTGTGGTTTGGCATCCGGATCCTGCAGAAAATTATTCGGATCCTTCCATGAAAACTTTTTATCCTTTCTCCATGCATAGTCATTGTTTCTATAGCCCTGTTGTTGCATGAACTTCACTTGGGCTTCCTCATCCTCAGATGCATCTTCCTTAGTTAGCAGCTTCTTGGCTAGAAGATCTAGCTTGTCGTTCAGCTCCCTAACTGTTCTGGATTCGCCGGCAGCCTTGACATGTTCTACTGCACCTCTGTCGCCCCATGACTGTTTCCGAGCCATGTTCTTTAATATCTCCCAGCATCTTGTATCAGTGTTGTTCAAGAAAAATCCTGAACCAGCCGAGTCCAAATTGCTTCTATCATGCTCGGAGAGAGCAAAGTAGAAGATCTTCACTTGGGTTTCCTTGTCTAGTCCATGGTGTGGACATCTCCTCAACATGACTTGGAATCGCTCCCAAGTCTCCGAATAAGTTTCACCCGCCTGTTGGGTGAAATTGTGGATCTTCCGGATCATATCATTGGTCTTCTCAGGAGGAAAGAACCTCTCAAAGAAAACCTCCACCATGTGATCCCATGATTCAACAAAATCGTCGTCGAGGTTATGAAGCCACTCTCTTGCCACTCCAGCCAAGGAACTCGGGAATAACTTGAGATAGAGCACATCCTGCGGAAATCGATCTATCTTCACCATATCGCAGTTCTCCACGAACTGGCTGATGTGGGCCACTGGATCTTCATTTTTTAATCCGTGAAATGTGTTTGATTTAACCAGGTTAATCAGTGCTGGATCGATCTTGTAGGTTGGAATGTTTAGCCCTTGTTTCTTTATAGGCCCCTTTGATGCCGAGGAAGAAGACGCCTTGATCTTCTCCCATATTGTCTGTGCTTCAGCCATTACTTCTTCTTGTTCTTGCTCAGAATCAGAATTTATATCACTGTGGTGTTCCTCCTCGTAGTAGTCCTCGTCCTCTGGTCCCGCAGATGGAACCTCAGGTGTGCGATTCACGTAGTCTCGACTACGTGTGTGCACCATGCAAAGTACCTGAAAAATGGAAATAGGGGTTCAGTACAATGCTTTGAACGAGTCAACACAATTATAGAGAAATAAAGGAATTTTTGAAATTGTTTTAAAATAAATAAAAAAATGTGGCCTAGAATGGCCGCTCTTAGCACTCAAAGTGCCAATAATTCATCGTATCCCCGGCAACGGTGCCAAAAACTTGACGTGTATTTTACTACGCGCTAAAAACGCAAGTGTACGCGTCGAGTAATATAGGCCTTGTGAGGCCCGAGTCGAACTCAGGGATACGTGAATTATTGGAGACTTCTACTAACTAATCGCAATCAGCTAGACCGATTAACAAAATAGGGTTTTGTTGTTCAAATTAAAAGAAAATAAAAATCAAACAAAGAAAACAATCGATTAAAGGTTAATTTAATCAATTTAAAGGGATATCTTTAGGATGGCAGTTTCACCGCGGGTCAACATTGTATTAAGTTTCATATAATTCCTCACACTTCTCTCTCTATCCGGGTAGTGGCCTGAAAACAGAATTACCCACTGTCGTGGTGTAATTCACTACTTAGATTTAGGTTGATTCCACCGCCGTAGTAATCATTCCCCTAAACTAAGTGCATTAAAAACGGTCTCTCAGTTCCCACCATTAATTTTACTACTCCTTTGTCAAGGGTTTTATTAATTAATGTAGAATTCGTCTCTTTTCAACCGTTAATCCTTCTGTCGAAGTGATTAAGGGCATTAAGTTATTATTATGGTGATCAAGCATAACAATAGAAATGGAGAAAACGAATCTATACCACGGATTTGAGAGAAAAATATGAATTATAGATATAAAAATGTCATACAATGCATTCCCGGGCTACTCCCGGTCCTAAAGATTGAGGGTTTTAGCCTCTCATGTTCATCTCACACGAATACATTGTAGAAATTGGGGAATTCATAAGAAAAATGGGAAATAAATGGGAAAACCCCTGAACGGAGAAGAACCGGTGGATCCTTGGCGTAGAACACGAGCTTCCCCCGCCTGTCGGTGGTGGAAATCATCTTCGGCAACGTCCGAATCACCCGGGATGAGCTTCTCGGCCTCCGTTCTCCTTTCTCTCCTCCTCGGCACTCGTGCAATCCAAAATGAGATCATGATCACGTCTGGGTGGCCGTCATTAGGTATAAGTCCCTAATTAGGTCGTCAAATAACAACAGCCGTCTGATCGAGATCAAAACAAATCCAACGCATATCTGCCGGCATCGATACCATCGACGTGCGTCGATGGTATCGACCCGACGGATTAGCGGCAGCTTTCCTTTCTTTTATTCTGAGCGCCTGTGGTGATCTCGATACCATCGACTTGTGTGTCGATGGTATCGACTCCTTTAGCGTCGGTTGTTGTCGTTTAGCGACGCTGTAGCTCCCCTTATGTCGATGGCATCGACTTGGGTCGATGGTATCGACAGCTTCCTCGCCAGCAACTTGAAGGGATCTCGATACCATCGACTTAAGTGTCGATGGTATCGACTATGTATTGCTTTTCTTTGCTGACAACCTGTGGCTTGGTCGATGGTATCGACTTCCGTCGATGGTATCGACGGAAGCAGATACTTGTTTTTCCTGAAATTTCACAACAAGACCAAGTAAATCCACACAATTTATAATAAGATGATAAATAATGCTCAAAATAGTAAAACAAAGGGGATTTGATATAAAATGATGGCAAAGACCAAATAAAGTGAATTATGCAATAATATCCATGAAAATGAGTAATTAAGGCACAAAACACATATGAAACAGGTCTATAAATGCGACTCAAAATCATCGCATCACATCTGCAGGGTCGGCAGTTCCGAAGTACTCGGTAGCTCCGACACGACGAAGTCGTTCGAACGTCTTACCGATACCTTGTGCTTCATGCTGGACAGGTGCCCTAGGTGCAGGAATGGGCATCCTATCAGTTATATGTGTCATGGCAGTCATGAACTGCCCGAACATCGTCTGTACAGCTGGGTTACTCACGTCAGCTGGGTCGAACTGGGGTGGCTCTCTTGGCGACTCAGGTGCAGGTTGTTCTATCCTCGGAACCCTTGCACCGCCTCGAGGTGCACTAGCACTACTCTCTGCCACGTACTCATCATGATGTTCTGACATCCTTAGGTATCTTCTTCTCCTGAGGAGCAGAAGATTCTATTAGATAAGGAAGGAGTACTAAAAATAGACTCGACATCCTAAGTCCTATGCCTCTGTAGACTCAACTGACCTAGAGCTCTGATACCACTAATTGTGGGCTCTGATCTCCAAACCATGACATAAACACGATTAAAACTTAGCGGAAGCGATTCGATAATCAGCTGAAGACAAAAATCACGGGAAATTAAAACTTTTCGAGACAAGAGCTTGGATCCATAAAAAGTTCTTTCATAAAGTGAGATAAACTTGTTTACATCTCAGGACAATTACTTCTTGAGTAATTATATACATCAAGATACAAAATCTCAAGATCACATAACATAAGACTCCAAGACCTGAGAGTACAGAGGACACATAGGACTGACTCTAACTACACCCCATGACATACTAAATCTCCACCTGAGATTACTGCTGCTCCTGGTGCTGCTGCTACTGAGACCGGTCACCTGTAGGCTGGTTCCTTCGTCTCCGACGTCCACCTAAAAAGTTGAAGTCTACGGGGTGAGACAATTTTACATAATTGTCCCAGCGAGAGTTATAACTCCCCTCCAGAAGCTTTAATATACCATCAAAGAATATCTTAAGCAGTAAAGCCTTCAAAGTATTAGATAACAGTTGCAATTATAACAAGATCTCAACATTTATGAGATATGAAGAAGTATAAGCACTATAACAGTGTAACATCAATCAACTAACTTGGAGTTATCTCTAACAAGTATACTACGTGGTTGACTATGTTTTACAAACAACATTATGCCCTGTGGAGATGAGGCATACCACTCATACTCCAACTGATCGCTGAGAAGTCACATCAGTATCATACATAGGTCACTAAGAGAGCCGGATTCTCATGACCTTCACCTTCCTCAATCAGTGAGAGGATCACTTGTAGGACATCTCATGTCTCTACTACTATAGCTCACCAGGGTAAACTGGTCCTTTGCTATTCTAGAGTCACAGTGGCGTTCTGTACTCTCTTCGTCATCAGGGGATTTTATGTTTATCTCCATTGATACAGATATCTGTGTTTTCTTCGTCATCAGGAGGTTTCATGTTTACCTACCACTGAGACGGTATGGAATTATAGTGAAGGATGGATGGATTACACATCTACATCACTTTCCTAAACTAGGATGTAAGGTTCTACACATCCATGTACCCCACATACTCAAAAGTATGTGCTCCGGGAGTTCCCTGAGGAAAACCTGTTTCACCATCACTTAATCTCTGACAATGATGGATCTATGATCAGGGCTCTACATTATACTTGATTAGTTAGGTACATTCAGTATTCTTTAACAACATACATTGTTCTACAAACAATAACAGTAGCATAACAACTATAACTGAAGAATACTAAATGTAGCAGGCCTAACTCATATCAATCATAATTTCTCATCATACTCATCACAAGTCATCTCTAAAGCATGACTTTGATGGTATTCATGGCTCTCACAGCCCATTATCATTATGGGATGCCATTGACAAGGCATCAAGTTACTTTTCTTATTCATAAGGCTAACAACATGCCTTCAATGAATATAACATCAACATCCATACCTGGATATGATCACCTTCATATCAGAACCTACATGGTTAGTTCAACTGATAAAGGTAATACAAAATAAGGAATATACTTTCCACTCTTGTCATAAGAGTTAAATCCTCCGATTCTCATCAATTGGAGTTTAATACTTATTTGCATGCCATTACCCTTGAATTAGGGTTTACTATTCACATTACATGTCATCACCCTTGAATTAGGGTTTACTATTCACATTACATGTCATCACCCTTGAATTAGGGTTTACTATTCACATTACATGTCATCACCCTTGAATTAGGGTTACTATTCACATTACATGTCATCACCCTTGAATTAGGGTTACTATTCACATTAAGGTAAGTTGATCTCATATCATCATCATGTATGAGTAACATCATCATTGATGCTCTCAGATTAGTTAAAGGTTCATCATTTATCATAATTAGGGTTTCTATGACTTCACATAGGTGAATCATACCCTAATTATACACATTCATGTGCATTGAAGATGTTTCACTTAAGTTTCCATCCAATTAGGGTTACTTTCTCTCTCTAGGGTACTTTCTCTCTCTAGAGTACTTTCTCTCTCTAGAATACTTTCTCTTTCTTCATATTAGTGATTGATTATAACATTAGACTAGATCAAGTTGGATGGAATCATTATGGTTAAAAACATCATTCTCATGTAATTAGGGTTTGAATCGAGCAAGGTATTACTCAATTGTCCCTTCAGGGGTATTTTCGTAATTCACCCCATTGATCATCATCATGGTCAAAACCTTAGTCAATTAACCCCTTAATATCCTAGGTTATCATTAGGGTTTTAGATTAGGGCATCATTGAACTATTTATATTATCAATTGATTGAATGAAGTCAACCTTGAATTATCTTGATCGATCTCAACCATCAACCCTCAATCGATTTGAGACCCATTGGTTGAGTTGACCTTTTAACCAATGTGACTTTCAGGACCGCGAGGGTGAGTTGACCGTTTAGCCACCTTTGACCTTAGGACCGCAAGCCCTCGACCTCTTCCAAGACCGCGAGCCCTCTCAACCTTCTTCAAGACCGCGAGCCCTCTCAACCTTCTTCAAGACCGCGAGCCTTCATTTGATTTCAAGACCGCGAGGATGGTGTGGACCGTTTACCCACCTTTGACCTCAGGACCGCAAGGCCCCTCACGGTCTTGAGACCGTGAGCCCTCTCTCGGTCTTGAGACCGTGAGCCCTCTCACGGTCTTGAGACCGCGAGGCTCATATGGTCTCAACCACTTGGACCATCAACAAGATTCAATGATACAACCGATAATGTCAACTCATGTTGAAGCCCTCAAAAGGTCAGAGCCATGTTGACCACTTATGGATTGGGTCAAATAAGATTATGCTTAACCAATTGGTCATTCAATTGACCCTCAATTGCTGACCAATTAGGGTTGAAATCGATTCAATTAGAGTCTATCAATGTTCACCCATCAACACTCAACAATGTGCATCAACACAAGGTTGAACCCTTCAATTGAGCTCCAATTGGGCCCAAACTTGGCCCAAACGGTCTTGAGATCATGTGGGTGGACCCCACATGGTCTTGAGACCGTTTGCCCAAGATTTTCTTAAGATCTAATGTGATTTGCTAGGGGTTGAACCATGATTGAGTCACAAAATCAGAATTTTGATTAATTTGATAACTTATTGAAATTGGGTCCTCAACTGGTCAAATTAGCTTAACCCTAGACCTTCAAACGGTCTTGGGTGATTTTCCTCTTGGTCTTGAGACCGTTTGGATGAGTTCCAAATGGTCTTGAGACCGTTTGCCCATCCAATTTTTGGATTCTAGTGCAAATTCATCAAGGTCTGACCTATTAAGTTGATGATCATATCAATATTTAATTGCAATATAATTTGGTATAAATGTACCTTCAATTGGTCAACTATTCTTGACCTCAGACCTCCAAACGGTCATGGTTGATTTCCCTCGCGGTCTTGAGACCGTTTGGATTGAAAACTACTAGAGGGGGGTGAATAGAGTTTTATAAAGATTTTAAAAATAATTTAAACTCAAACAACCACAATGAAGATATTGGACAAGGAGACACAGGGTTTAGAGTGGTTCCAACTATTGCAAATACTATAGCCGTCAGTCCACTACCCGGTTGCTTACCCAACCGGGATTTGAAAAGAAATTTATTTTATTACCTCGCAAGGACTTTACATAAAATACAATTTCTTTTCCCAAACCCTTCAAGCAGCCTTCACCTAGAAGTAATCGCCCAACCTTGAAGCAGCCTTCCCTTGAAGTAGGTGCACCAACTCCCGTTGCACCAGCCTTCTGAAGTAGCTTCCCATGCGATATCCTTCTTGAAGTAGCTTGAAGTCCCCTTCTCCACCTGAGAAGTCAACCCTCTCCGATCCGCAGCCTCCAACCCTAGGAGTAGCAAGGAGAGTACAAAGGATAAAAAGGAACAAGAAGGAAAATAGAAATTACAATACCGTTGTAAGCACAAGGCTTGATTTGCCTATATCAAGTGTATAGATCTCCTAACCAATGTGTATGACAATGTGATTGTAGTGGATAGGAGATACTAGCCTATAGGACACGAAATGGGAGCAATAGGAATGAATGGCAAGTGTAGGAATTGCACTATTGCTCTCAAACAGATTGCAAGTGAGTATTCAAGCTCAAGTATAGCACAAGTATATCTCTTGGGTATTTTTGGTGTCCTAAGGTATGTCCTATTTATAGGAGTGGCCTATGGTTACTTAAGGACGTTCTAGACAACTTCTAGGGGCTTCTAAGTGCTTAACTAGCCGTTAGATATAAGTTAGGTGCATTAGTAACGGCTAGTTACTTTATTCTGCAGTTGCTGTCAGAGACCATCTCGGTCGACAATTTGTCGACCGAGATACCTACTCGGTCGAAGTTTTGTCGACCGACAGGCTCTCTGGATCAACGTTCATTTGCAATTGCCAACTACTTTGTCAGCTGTGTCTAACGGCTACTTGGGTCATTCTCGGTCGAGAAGTTTGTCGACCGAGAGTGTCTCGGTCGAGGAGTGTGGTCGACCGAGATTGACCCTATTTTCAATCTTTTAATTAAACCACTAAGTATGTGTATGAGTGTGCATATGTGATCCTATTTGAAGGAGATGACTTATCCAAGTGTGGTGTTTAGCTAGGGAGATCTAACGCTTGATTTACATGAAGTCTAAGTACTTGTACATTATATATTTGTACAAGTTTACAATTGATTTACATTGCATGACATTTACAAGCATTCAAGCGTATGGATTCCCTATAACTTTGTCATCACCTTGTTCCTGCACACTTAAGTAGCTCGTTAGATCAACAAGAATGAAATGTTTGTCATCATCGAAACAAAGGGATTTATCATAATGTCCAATTTATCCAACAATCTCCCCCTTTTTGAAGATGACAAACATTTCCTAAAATATGAAATAAGGAAATATAAAGCATGTGAGTTTCATACCTGAAGATCACCTTTTGTATCCATTCTTGTTTTACAAGTGAGTGCTGGCCATCAAGATGAAACTCATTTATATTTATATTTTTGATTTTATATTCTTTCTCCCCCTTTGTCATTTCAAAAAGATATCCAAGTTGAATATTTTAATTTTCTTCTCCCCCTTAATTTTATAATATGCTCCCCCTTAAATAGATATCTATTAGGATCATGGATTTTTTTTTTAATTTATCCACAATTTGTTTCTCAATCATTTGCAAAGGATGTTAAGCCTTGAAATGATATGAGATTCCCATAAGCTTATGATGAATGTATATTTGTTTCTCATTTATCAAGGGATGTTAAGCCCTAAATTAAATGAGAGTCCTGTAATCCTAGAGTACATGAAAAATGTCTCCAACCAAATACAAGGGATGTTAAGCCATGATTTGTTTAGAGAGTTCTTTTAAGAGCAAGATATATCATTTTGATGAAATTCTTTTTCATACAAATTACTTTTAAGAATCCGAAGGTCATAACAATCTCCAAATGATGTTAACAATGTTTTTGTAAGCTTCATAATCAAATAATCAAATTTGTTTTTTTTTATAAGCTCCCCCTTAATCTTACTATTTAAGCAATTTAAGGCTTTTAAGGTCACAAATGGTAAAAATTTTAATTTTGACCTTTATCAAAAGTATACTAAGATTAAGTTCAATAAATTGATGTCCAAATAAGCATTTTGTCAAAGCTTATTTTAGGTCGCCCTTGACTACGACCATAGCGCCCCTTGGTCAAATTACATTTTAACCAAGAGGCATAAATTTCAAATTTCCAATTAAGCATTCATATCAATTTTTGATGCGTGTTTAAATGATACTAAACATGAAAACACAATGAATATTTCAAATCTTTTGAAGATACCAATTGAAAACATTGTAATCTTTGCAAGCATTTCTAAGAGATATATCACCAATAGATTCTTTTGCTTGCCTATGTAATGATAGAACAATAAGAGCATGTAAGAATAAGACAGAAATTTTCATTAAACTAAGAATAATTTTGGTTTTTTTTGACCAAATTAATTTCTCATAATCTTTCAGAGATGATTTTCATAATTGATACTTTATTATACAGTCATTAATCACGAATAGACAACAATTTTGAACAATTTCAAAAGAATTCAGCAATTTTACAACATTCTGAAAAACAGTGACATGCTCGGTCGACAATTGTTCGACCGAATGTTCACTCGGTCGACAAATGCTCGACCGACCAAGTTTCTGAAAAGTGTTCAGAAATCGATTTCAAGCAAAAAGAAATTATACAAATTAGAGCTCAATTATGTTGAGATAAGACATTATGATATCCAGAATCAGTTTAGGTCAAATCTCAACTAGTTAGTTTTAAGCTACTAGGTTTTAGGAATCCAAGCTAACTCATCATTCCTTTTCTTATATGGGCATGAAAATAAATAGTGTCCAAGACGCATGCAATAATGACAACTAATAGCATCAACTTCATTTCTCTTTCTAGGAATTGAGTTCCTTGGTACAAATATAATCTTGGATGCTTTAGCTCTTTTGGGTTTATTTCTACTTGGATCGTATCCTAATCCTCTTTTTCCATTATAGCTAGAGGAAATTTTCAGAATGTTTTCAAGCATGTCATTTCCTCTTAACTCATTTACATTTATTTGTAACTTAGCAATATCTTTCTTTGCCTGATCTAAATTGGATACTAGAAAGTTTCTTTCTTTGACAACCTCATCGTAATCTAAATGTGAACATAGAATAGGTTGTTTCTGAAGATCATTCACTTGAGTTTGCAAATTTGACTTTTCTAAGGAAAGAAGATTGCAATTAGCTTCTACTGATTTTAACTTAAGAGCATAATCTTCATTTTCCTTTTTGAGATTTTCATTTTCGGATACAAGAGCAAGAAGTTTAGCATTTAATTCTTTATTTGCTTTCTTAAGTTTCTTCTTGCACTCAATATATTTCTGATGAGTATCTTGAAGACTAGCAATTATATCTTCTTTTGGTAGATCATAAAGACTTACCTTTTCTTCGTCTTCATTTGTTGTAGCAATGAGGCATTCTACTTCTTCATCATCGCTATCATCACTTGAATCATCCCATGCAGCTCGATATGCTTTTTCTTTCTTTTTGTGAGATGATTTCTTCCCTTTCTTGAATGTTGGACAATCACTTTTCATATGTCCTTTCTTACCACATTCGAAGCACCTGGAAGAAGAAACACTAGAAGTTTTATTAGTTTTAAAACTTTTATATTGCTTACCATTTACAACGAGAGTTTCTTCTTCACTATCATCTTCACTTGTGTCATGATTGTCTTTAGTTGAATCTTTGAATGCAATGTCCTTCTTTTCCCCATGTTGACGTTCATGTTCTCTTCTTTCTTCCTCTTCTAGATCTGCCTCATGAGCTTCTAAATTGCCAATGAGTTGCTCCATTTTGAGTCGAGTGAGGTCATTTGCTTCTGCAATGGCTGTCACATTTGGCTTGTATTTCGGAGGAAGTGATCGAAGAATTTTTGATACCTGATCTTCCTCAGGAACAGGTTTTCCTAGGGCACTTAAACCATTAACAATAGTAGAGAATTTTGAAAACATTTCACTAATAGACTCATTAGGATCCATACGAAAATGTTCAAATTTCGTTTTAAGCATGCTAACTTTGGAATTTCTGACTTGGGTTGTACCCTCATAAGTTATAGATAGTTTATGCCAAATATCATAAGCTGTATCACAATTAGATATTCTATTAAATTCTCCTACTGAAATAGAACAATATAAAATGCTTACAGCTTTTGCATTCATTTGGGCCTGCTTTACCGTGTTTGCATCCCATTCCGCAAAGTCATTTTGAGGGAACACATATGGAGTAGATACCATTCTCCATAGATCCCAGCTGATGCCTTGGAAGTAGAACTGCATCCTTCTCTTCCAATATTGGTAGTTTGTTCCATCGAACGCCGGAGGCCTAGCAACAAGTGTCCCTTCAATGTTGAGGTTGTTGAGCATTCCATCACCCATTTCTTCAAGACCTGGTTAGGGTTCCTTGAAGCCTGCTCTGATACCAATTGAAAACTACTAGAGGGGGGGTGAATAGAGTTTTATAAAGATTTTAAAAATAATTTAAACTCAAACAACCACAATGAAGATATTGGACAAGGAGACACAGGGTTTAGAGTGGTTCCAACTATAGCAAATACTATAGCCGTCAGTCCACTACCCGGTTGCTTACCCAACCGGGATTTGAAAAGAAATTTATTTTATTACCTCGCAAGGACTTTACATAAAATACAATTTCTTTTCCCAAACCCTTCAAGCAGCCTTCACCTAGAAGTAATCGCCCAACCTTGAAGCAGCCTTCCCTTGAAGTAGGTGCACCAACTCCCGTTGCACCAGCCTTCTGAAGTAGCTTCCCGTGCGATAGCCTTCTTGAAGTAGCTTGAAGTCCCCTTCTCCACCTGAGAAGTCAACCCTCTCCGATCCGCAGCCTCCAACCCTAGGATTAGCAAGGAGAGTACAAAGGATAAAAAGGAACAAGAAGGAAAATAGAAATTACAATACCGTTGTAAGCACAAGGCTTGATTTGCCTATATCAAGCGTATAGATCTCCTAACCAATGTGTATGACAATGTGATTGTAGTGGATAGGAGATACTAGCCTATAGGACACGAAATGGGAGCAATAGAAATGAATGGCAAGTGTAGGAATTGCACTATTGCTCTCAAACAGATTGCAAGTGAGTATTCAAGCTCAAGTATAGCACAAGTATATCTCTTGGGTATTTTTGGTGTCCTAAGGTATGTCCTATTTATAGGAGTGGCCTATGGTTACTTAAGGACGTTCTAGACAACTTCTAGGGGCTTCTAAGTGCTTAACTAGCCGTTAGATATAAGTTAGGTGCATTAGTAACGGCTAGTTACTTTATTCTGCAGTTGCTGTCAGAGACCATCTCGGTCGACAATTTGTCGACCAAGATACCTACTCGGTCGAAGTTTTGTCGACCGACAGGCTCTCTGGATCAACGTTCATTTGCAACTGCCAACTACTTTGTCAGCTGTGTCTAACGGCTACTTGGGTCATTCTCGGTCGAGAAGTTTGTCGACTGAGAGTGTTTCGGTCGAGGAGTGTGGTCGACTGAGATTGACCCTGTTTTCAATATTTTAATCAAACCACTAAGTATGTGTATGAGTGTGCATATGTGATCCTATTTGAAGGAGATGACTTATGTAAGTGTGGTGTTTAGCTAGGGAGATCTAACGCTTGATTTACATGAAGTCTAAGTACTTGTACATTATATATTTGTACAAGTTTACAATTGATTTACATTGCATGACATTTACAAGCATTCAAGCGTATGGATTCCCTATAACTTTGTCATCACCTTGTTCCTGCACACTTAAGTAGCTCGTTAGATCAACAAGAATGAAATGTTTGTCATCATCGAAACAAAGGGATTTATCATAATGTCCAATTTATCCAACATGGATGTCCCCCAAACGGTCTTGAGACCGTTTAGGTCAATCAACCCTAAAAACCCTAATTAAGTCACCATAATTTCAGTACTGATTTCATCTAGGGTTAGCCCTAGTAATCACCCTTCAACTCTTAGCTCGTTTGGAATTAGACCATTACACTTGGTGAGTTGTTAATTAACATAATTTTGAACAGTAATTTCATATGGTCAACGCTTGGTCAACGACCTTACACGGTCTTGAGACCGTTTGCCCAAAAAGGCAATTTCAGACCGTTTGAAAATCAAGAATAAATTCAATTAAAGTTGTTACTTAAAAAGGTCATATCTCCCGATTCCTTTGGAGTTAGCCTCTCAACTTTTTTGGGTGATTATCCTATATAATTAGGAACAGATTTCTTATACGGTCCATGCTCGGTAAACGGGTCCAAACGGTCGTGAAGACCGGTTTCACTCTCGCGGTCCAGAGACCGTTTGCTCACCTCGCGGTCCTGAGACCGAGAGAGCAAACTGTTAGGACCGTTTAAGAAAGTGAAAAGCGGTGGGTTTTTCTTGGAAATCACGCCTTCATCTCCTAGCTCAAGAACAGTACGGATATCCCATGGATTTGCTTGAAAAATAGCAAAGAAAAGTAGGGAAACATGAAGAGCTATAATCTAACCGCATATAAGAGATATACATAGTAAAGCATGGGTTTAGAGTTATAAAACCCGCCTAAAGCTTGCTCCTTGAGCTCCAAGCTTTCAAGATCCAAGCTCTAATGGCGTCCTTGAGTTCCCACAGGTTGGCCAAGGTGAAAACTCCAAGGAAAGACGAAAAGAGATGGCTAGAAAGATAGGGTTTCGTGAGTTAGTCACCAAATTGACCTTGAATTCGAGTTCTAACCATGGAATTAGGCAAGAAGAGGGATTCAAACCTACCTTGCACCCTTGGTCGTTCCTATTTGAGCTCCAAGACAGTCCTTAGTTGGCCAAGCAAGGGGAAACAGTGATATGCACGAAGGAAAGGTTCCTTTGCTTGAGAGGTAAAGTGTATATATACATGGGTGAGGTTTCATTAAAGGCCCATAAGTTTCCCATAAATCCAACTAGGTCCTTCCTTCATTACTTGCTCGTCCCTTCCTCTTTATTCTAAGGACAAAACTTCTCTTAAGGTCTAGAAAAAGAGGGCAAAGAAGATCAATCTAATACTAAGGTACATACATAAAAGGGATATTATACATATACCCTGATCATTTAATTACAAGGTATATTTCATAACTTGATAATTCAATTGAGGTGACTTCCTCATCATTTCTTCTCTAAATGATGGCAAGAATCTAGAAAGATACATTAGATGATATATTTTACAAATTGCATCCCTTAATTTGGGTAAATTGTATTTTACCCCAGATTAGGGTTTCAAGCACCGGGATTGCTTCCACAGCTGCACCTTGGTGCCCAAGCTTGGGAAATCCCTCAAACTTTGCCAAAAAGATTTCTCATGATGTCTCAACATCAGAGGAACATCTCATCATGTGCAAATTGCAAGCTAACCCTTTCAACTGGGTAAATTGCACATAGGTCCATGCATATCAAAACAATGCTACAACTTTAAATAAAAGGAGCAAATATTGAAATATATGTTTCTGAGAAACTTAATTACATGCTCAGAGTTAATCACAAAGATTTAATTACATATTTAGGCAAAACATCTAGGGTTAACTCATAACCCAGTTCAGGGATGTTACAGACCGCGGATCTGCAACCAGTGGTTTGTTGTGTTGGATGATGAGGCCTACTTGGCTTTTCTTTGATTTTTGATTGGCTACTTCCTTATAAATTCGTATTAAATCGCCTGGTTATCAGAAAAATACACAAAAATACATTTTGGAAAGGATTTTCAATAAGGAATCCGATTTTCTGGTTTTTATTGCCTGATTTCTCTATTTTCACATCTCAATTTTTATATGAACAAGTTAGGGTTTAATGTTGTATAATGAAGAATATATATGCTAATTTCAGGTGATTAAGAGAATCCAACCAGTCAAACCAGGTTTGACTTAGGTGTTTTAGCTCAAGGTAAGCGGGCCATGCCCTTGGCATAGATAATACTT
The DNA here is from genome assembly GCA_963693085.1 of Alisma plantago-aquatica. Taxonomy (NCBI): domain Eukaryota; kingdom Viridiplantae; phylum Streptophyta; class Magnoliopsida; order Alismatales; family Alismataceae; genus Alisma; species Alisma plantago-aquatica. Next base: position 365,499,865 of record OY856413.1, read on the forward strand.
GGTTTATTGAATGTTTATGATTTATATTAAGCACTTTAAGTTAAAGTCATGATTAATGCATGTTTTCCTTCAATGTATATGATTATTGTATGTTGAGAGTTATAATCTAAGTCTAAGAGTAGAATTCACATTAAGATTATGAATTATGATTAAGATGCATGAAACCAAGATTTAGAGGGAAGAGATTCCCATCTATGCTTAAGAGGGAGAAATCCCATTATGTTTCATGGGGAGAAATCCCAATTATGTTCAAGAGGGAGAAATCCCAATTAAGATTAAGTTTAGGTTATTAAGAAGATAAGTAAAGTCTAAGAAAGATCATGGTTAAGGGAATTTTATTTAGATTTATATGCACCTTGTTATGGGCTTTCCGAGCATTATGGGCTTTCCAAGCAATTATGGGTTTTCCAAGCATTATGGGCTCCTTATGGGGTATTAAGAGAGCAGCATATACTTCTTGTCAAATTTTTTATGTAAAAGATGCCAAGAAAGGATTTCTGTCAATGCATGTTCATGTTTATGTCAAGTCACCTCTATATGTTATTTTTATGTTTTATAACATGCCAATGCTGCTTACTTGCCATGTTTGTTTACTTTGCATGGCTGGGGACGAGATGTCCGCAGAAGTTGGAACTAAAGGGAAGGAGACATCTTGAGAAGATTCTAAGGATCCAAGACCTTAGAAGTTGTTTCCTGGTGGGACGTCCATCTATGGAGATCTTATCTTTCATATGTTATCTAGAATATGTGTAGCTTTAGAACCATGATGTAGTTTTCTTTCCAAGAACTCATGTATGAATCTATGCTTCTATGAATGCCAAGTGTTGTTTATTTCTTGTTATGAGATCATGCAAGTGACAATCCCTCCCTAATATGCCAAGTACCCCACATTATGGATAATGCTAGGGAATAGGATGTGCTTCCGCTGGTTACGTATGAAACCCTAGGGAGGGGTGTTACATTAATGGTATCAGAGAAAGGAATAGATGGCCACTAAGGCAACAATAAGGATTCATACAAGTCACCCTAGGATGAAGAAATAGAAGTAGATAACATGATTATGTATTCTAGTATGTCTAGAGAACCCTAAAGATGACTAGAGCCCTCACCTCATTAGAGAAGTACATGTTAGCATGCTCATGTAGTTGAAACCAAACCGTAGATGATGACATGTTTCTCCTTATCTCAATGGTAAGGGCCACCCAATTGAGATTTGAGGAAAATGTCATTTAATGTTACTTTTTATGTGTCTTACCTTCTTAATTGTGTGTGTGGTATGGGACGCATGTGCAAATAAGTTGGTGAGATGTAGCATGAAAAGATCTAACATTTCTAAATATGTGCTTGATCACCACATATAAAGAGATGAAGGATATATGACCTAAGGCTAGACAACTATGAAGATGTAGCCATGGTAAGTGAGAGATAAATTCCCTAAGTATAATGAGTTAGGTGTAATGTTAAGGAGTAAGTATGAGACTTAGGAAGGGTAGTTAAGTAATTTTTGTTGAATAATAATGCTTTGTTTTTATATGCCTCGTTCTAAAATGAAAATTTGTATGGAAAATTTGCAAGTTTATGTGAAACCCTTAAGGTGGGTAGAAACCCTAGGAAATATTGAGGACAAAATTTATTTAAGGTGGGTAGTATTGTAACACCGCAATCCTTTTTATGCAAATTTTCAAACTATTTTATTCCTTGCGTGCTCTTTTTCTAAATAAGATAATTGTTGAGGACCTTCATTTAATTTTCCCATGTTAGTTTTGCAAAATCAATTTATTATACACAATAGCTCTCTTATCCTTATTTTATGTAAAGAAATCTTTTCATATATATATATATATATATATATATATATCTATATATATATATATATATATATATATATATGCTCTTTTGTTTAAGAAAATGAGAATAAACGCTTTTATGTCAAATTTTCTCTCTCATATGATAATTAGTGATTTACATGTTTAATTTCTTGCTTAATGGCCTCCATCTTATTAAATGAAAAGAAATTATGTTAAGTGCACATTTTAATGTTTTGTAAATCTTATTTGAGAAATTAATAGCTTTATATACACTAATGATAGTCATTTAAGTATACATGATGGTTTTGCTATACTACACTTAAAATGGGTACAAGCATAAAATCTAATGGCATAGGAATATTCTAGACCTTCAAAACTACCTATGGTTCAAATTTGAACCCATTATGACCATGTATGACCCTCCAATTAATTTGAGAGAGGTTTTGAGTATAGTATGACCAAGATTTGAATGAAATCTCATTTATGCAGCCGGTTTAAGCTATAGTTCATTTTAGTTGCATTTTTCACGTGCTACTTCATCCGTTTTCACGCATCCATAGCCCTTAGATCAGGATCCAACGGCACATCAATCTTCTTCTTCCTCCATTTTTCTCGCAAGCTAAGGTCGTTTCTGTGGGCTCTGATCTCCAAACCATGAATTAATCCCGATTTAAACATGAGCGGAAGCAATCGGTAAACAACGGGAGACAAAAATCACGGGAAATTAAAACTTTTTGAGACAAGAGCTTGAAACCACAAACCTTTTCCATAGAAAAAGGATTTAATTGTTTACATCTCTGACAATTACTTCTTGAGTAATTATATACAACATGATACGAAACTTCTCAAGAATTCATACTCAAAACACTCCAGGACCTGAGAGTACAGAGGACACATAGGACTTGACTCTAACTACACCATGAAGCAGGCTAGATCTCCACCTGAGATATTTACTGCTCCTGATGCTGCTGTTGCTGGGATTGGTCACCTGTGTTCTTGTTTCTCCGTCTTCGACGACCACCTAAAAAGTAGAAGTCTACGGGGTGAGACAATTATACATAATTGCCCCAGTGAGAGTTATAACTCTCCACTAGGCTTTATAAGCAAAGCAAGGAATAACTAAAGCAATAAAAGCCTTCAAGATATTCACTAGCAGTTTTGATGATAAGCAAGAGTTCAATCAATATTAAGATATGAGAACATCTATACTATTCATGGTAACATCAATCAAATAACTCGTAGATAACTCTAACAGATATACTATGCTGTTGATTATGTTTTTTTTAAGGGAGTGTAGGGATACATCTCACCTTTTGGACTGTGTGGTGGGGAATGATGGACTACATGAATCTACATCAAATCCTCTCACCTTTTCTCTTTTAGTGAAGGTATGACGGACTACAAGCATCTACATCAAGTACCTACACTAGGATGTAAGGTTCTACACATCCATGTACCCCATATACTCAAAAGTATATGATCCAGGAGTTCCCTGGGGAAAACCTGCTTCACCATCATTTAGACTCTGACAATGATGGATCTATGATCAGGGTTCTACATTTCACTTGATTAGTTAGGTACATTCAGTATTCATAACATCATACAAAACATTAGCATCACAGCTATATATGAGAATACTAAAATGTAGCAGGCCTAACTCATTTCAATCACCAGTTCTCAGTTATCTCATCACAAGTCATCTGTCAAGCATGACCTTGATGGTGTTTATGGCTCTTACAGCCCATAATTCACAATAGATGTCACTTAGCAGTGCATCAAGATGGTTCACTATTCATAAAGCTTAAGACATGCTTTCAATGAATATAACATGGTATTCCATACCTGGGTGTGACCATCACCTCATAATAACCTGCATGGTTAATTCAATAGATAATAGTAAACAATTCAACAATTAGGGTTCACTATTCATCTTTCATGTCATCGCCCTAAAATCAGGGTTTACTATTCACTCCATGGTGAATTGTACTCATTACATCATCATGTAAGAGAAACATCATCATTAAGGTTCTAAATTAAGATTAAGATCCATTAGATATCATAATTAGGGTTTCTATGACCTCACATAGGTGGGTCATTCCCTAATCATGCACATTCATGTGTAATTGAAGTATCTCACTAGAGTTCCCACCTAAAAAGGGTACTTTCTCTCTCTAGGATACTTTCTCTCTCTAGAAATACTTCCTCTCTCCTCTCACTAGTAGATGGTGGCAACACCACTCTAGATCAGGTTGAGATAAGTCTCCATTGACTAACATAGGCCAAAACATCAACATCATGTGATTAGGGTTTGATTAGAACAAGGTTTTACCCCTTTAGACCCCTCAAGGGTATTTTGGTAAATTGCCACATGATCACCATCATGGGTTAACTCACTAATCACATAGTCCCTTAATGACCTAGGTTACCATTAGGGTTTAGATTGGATCACCATTGAACTAATTACATCATCAAATGGTTAAGTACAAACCATCACCAATCTCCAAACGGTTTCAACCTTCAAACGGTTTCAACCACTCAAACGGTCTTGAGACCGTTTGCCCAAAAAGGGCAAATTAAACAGATTGAAAATCAGAACTTAATTCAATTGGTTTTGCTAATTGATTTGCTCATATCTCACGATTCCTTTGGAGCTAACCTCTCAAATTTTGTGGTTGATTAACCTACATAATTATGAACAATATTCCCAAACGGTCTTTGCTTGGTCAACGGGACCAAACGGTCTTGAAGACCGTTTGCCCTCAAACGACCCTGAAACCGTTTGCCCACCAAACGGTTTGAAACCGTTTTCCCACCAAACGGTTTGAAACCGTTTTGAGCAATAGGTGGAGGTCGTTTGATAAAGTGAAAATCCGTGGATAAGCATAGGAATTAACGCCCTTATCTTCTACCTTGAGAACAGTGGCAGTTCTTCATGATTTTGCTTGCAAGGATGCAAGGAAAGATAGGGAAGAAGAAGAACTAGCAACTATATGCACAGAAAAGGATGTATAATCAAGCATAAAGTTTAGAGTTATAAAACCCGCCTAAAGCTTGCTCCTTGAGCTCCAAGCTTTCGAGCTCCAAGCCTTTAATGGCGTCCTAGAAGCTCCACAGGTCGGCCAAGGTGAATCCTCCAAGGAAGGTTGAGAAGAGATGGCTAGAAAGATGGAGCTAAGTGAGCTAGCCATGAATTTGACCTTAAATCCGAGTTTCATCCAAGAATTGAGGAAAAAGGAAGGATCCAAACCTACCTTGCACTCCCTTGGTCGTCCTCCTGAGCTCCAGAGCTCTCCTTAGTCGGTTTGAGCAAGGGGAAAAGAAATGAAAGGAAGAGGATCGTTCCTTTGCTAAGTGAGGAAAGTTATATATATACTTGGGTGAATTTTCAACATAAGGACATATGTTTTCCTCCTTTCTCATCTAAGTCCTTCCTTTCTTCCTTGCACGTCCCCTCATCTTATTTCTAAGGACAAACTCCTTCTAAGGTCAAAAATTGAAGGCAAAGAGGATCGACCCATCACTAAAGCATACACATAAAAGGGCTATTATACATACACCTTGATTATTCAATCACAAAGGTGTTCTTTACTATATGATTATTCACTTGAAGTAACCTTTTCATCATTTTTCTTCTAAATGATGCCAAGAGCCATAAAAGATGTTTTAGATGATGTATTTTACAAGTTGCACCCCTCAAATTGGGTAAATTGCATTTTACACCAATTTAGGGTTTTCAAGTACAGGGGTTGCTTCCACAGATGCACCTTGGTGCTCAAGCTTGGGAAATCCCTTAAACCTCATCATATTCATTCTTAAGTTGTCTCAACATTAAAGGAACATATAAACATGTGAAATTTGCAGTTTAACCCCTCTGGTTGGGCAAATTGCACATAGGTCCCCGTATTGCAACCAACACTTCAACATTGGTTTATAAGGGACAGAAAGGGAAACTTATGTTCCATAAAAGCTTTAATTACATACCAAAGGATAATTACAAACTTTTAATTTCATATTTAGGCAAAACACCTAGGGTTATCTTATAACCCAGGTCAGGGGTGTTACAAATCATAAACCCCTAACAAGGATTTCGTCCCCGAAATCTCAGACAAAAGGTGAAACAGAGTATTCATTAATCATGCCCTCAAGTCTCCACATATTATCTTAATATCATGGAGGTATCATGAATTCTGCAATTCCACACAAGGCTCCTTTCACTAATTCAACCTTACCAATGTTTATGCAGAGCATAAACCCCTAACATATGATGTCCATATTATTGGAAAGAAGAGGCATAAAAGAACATACTTCTATCATCACCCAAGAATATTTATCAAAAGGAACAACATATATATCTAACAAGGATAATTTACTCAGTAATCCTTTACAACTCTATGTAATTGGGATAGTTCACATAGTTCTTCTTATTAATTGGAAATGCCACATAGCTTTTCCCTTTTTTTTTTTGATTGGGAATGACACATAGCTCTTCCATTTTTAATTGGGAATGACACATAGCTCTTCCCTTTTTGTTTGTTTTGGGAATGACACATAGCTCTTCCCTTTTTGTTTGTTTGGGAATGACACATAGCTCTTCCCTTTTTGTTGGGGATGACACATAGCTTTCCCCTTTTTAATTGGGAATGACACATAGCTCTTCCCTTTTTGTTGGGGATGACACATAGCTTTCCCCTTTTTGTTGGGGATGACACATAGCTTTCCCCTTTTTGTTTGTTTGGGAATGACACATAGCTCTTCCCTTTTTGTTTGTTCCATATTTCTTATTTCATGATACTCATTAGATTGTATTAGAATGATTGCTTGATCAGGGCAATCAAAAAAATATCAATCTAGGAGTTTCCATACTCACTTTATCATCAATAGCTGTATACCTGGCCAGGGTTTACAAATACTGAGATCAAGTAGTATGCACTTACATATTGTCTCATTCCTCACTTTTCATATCCTTAACACATAGAAACATGAAAATGAAATATCAGAATGACTTTATTTCCTCTGACCTTCCCGGGACGTCTGTCCACGTCCTCTATTGTTACTAGAACACTGCCTCCTTTGCGATCCTTGCTGACTCTGCCCCTGAGGTTGAGTCATCATTGGATTCCCGTCTGGACAATCTTTTACCAGATGTCCCGGTTGTCTGCATTGATAACAGATTCTAGGTATAGTATGAGGTCGGTGAGGTCCAGACACCGATGTTGATACTATATTGGAGGCCTTATTTGGAATATAACTAAGATCCCTATCCCTACTTGGCATCCATTGTGTCTGGGTTTGGGATCTTAATGATGCTGTCGATGCAGAAAAATCTCGGCTTCTTAAAACTTTCAGACCTTTGTTTTTGAGTCTGAGAGTACACCTTCTTGCTACTAGTCTGTCGTTTCTCAATTTCAGACCTCTCTATCCTCCTTACTGATTCCACAAAAAGGGCAAACCTCTCCCTGTTCTCTAAAGCAGACACAGGAGTGGTCAGTTCAGCGTTCAACCCCTTCTCAAAGCGCCGAATTCTTTCCTCATCATTAACTGCCATTTGAGGACAAAACCGCAACAGCTCCATGAACTTAGCTTCGTACTCGCTAATGTTCATCATACCCTATCTCAGTCTCTCAAACTGAGAGATCTTCTCGTCTAGGAAAGTCTTCGGGAAAAATCTTTGGACAAATTCCCGCCGAAAGTCTTCCCACGAGACTTCTATTCCAGGTCTCTTCTGCTCTTCCATGGTCCACCATTGACCAGCACTTCCTTTGAGAAGATAGACAGCATGTCTAACCTTCTCAACTTCAGGGATGTTGAGGATCCTGAAAGCCTTCTCCAGCTCTGTCAACCACAGATCAGCATCTGCGGGGTCAGCAGTCCCATGGTACTCGGTAGCTCCAACACGACGTAGTCGCTCGAACGTCTTTCCGATACCTTGCCCCTCTGGTTGGACAGGTGCCCTAGGTGCAGGCATAGGCAACCTGTCGGTTATATGTGTCATGGCAGTCATAAACTGCCCAAACATAGTCTGGACTGCTGGGTTACCCATATCAGCTGGGTCAAACTGGGGTGGCTCTCTAAGTTGTTCTGGTACAGGCTGTTCCACCTCTGGTACTCCTGCACCGCCTTGAGGTGCACTGACACTACTTTCTCCCACATACTCATCATGTGGCTCTGACATCTTAAGTATCTTCTTCTCCTGAGGAGTAGAAGACTCTATTAGATAAGGAAGGAATACTAAAGATAGACTCGACTTCCTATGTCCTATGCCTCTGTAGACTCGGCGAACCTAGAGCTCTGATACCACTTAATTGTGGGCTCTGATCTCCAAACCACGAATTAATCCCGATTTAAACATGAGCGGAAGCAATCGGTAAACAACGGGAGACAAAAATCATGGGAAATTAAAACTTTTTGAGATAAGAGCTTGAAACCACAAACCTTTTCCATAGAAAAAGGATTTAACTGTTTACATCTCTGACAATTACTTCTTGAGTAATTATATACAACATGATACGAAACTTCTCAAGAATTCATACTCAAAACACTCCAGGACCTGAGAGTACAGAGGACACATAGGACTTGACTCTAACTACACCATGAAGCAGGCTAGATCTCCACCTGAGATATTTACTGCTCCTGATGCTGCTGTTGCTGGGATTGGTCACCTGTGTTCTTGTTTCTCCATCTTCGACGACCACCTAAAAAGTAGAAGTCTACGGGGTGAGACAATTATACATAATTGCCCCAGCGAGAGTTATAACTCTCCACTAGGCTTTATAAGCAAAGCAAGGAATAACTAAAGAAATAAAAGCCTTCAAGATATTAACTAGCAGTTTTGATGATAAGCAAGAGTTCAATCAATATTAAGATATGAGAACATCTATACTATTCATGGTAACATCAATCAAATAACTCGTAGATAACTCTAACAGATATACTATGCTGTTGATTATGTTTTTTTTTAAGGGAGTGTAGGGATACATCTCACCTTTTGGACTGTGTGGTGGGGAATGATGGACTACATGAATCTACATCAAATCCTCTCACCTTTTCTCTTTTAGTGAAGGTATGACGGACTACAAGCATCTACATCAAGTACCTACACTAGGATGTAAGGTTCTACACATCCATGTACCCCATATACTCAAAAGTATATGATCCAGGAGTTCCCTGGGGAAAACCTGCTTCACCATCATTTAGACTCTGACAATGATGGATCTATGATCAGGGTTCTACATTTCACTTGATTAGTTAGGTACATTCAGTATTCATAACATCATACAAAACATTAGCATCACAGCTATATATGAGAATACTAAAATTTAGCAGGCCTAACTCATTTCAATCACCAGTTCTCAGTTATCTCATCACAAGTCATCTGTCAAGCATGACCTTGATGGTGTTTATGGCTCTTACAGCCCATAATTCACAATAGATGTCACTTAGCAGTGCATCAAGATGGTTCACTATTCATAAAGCTTAAGACATGCTTTCAATGAATATAACATGGTATTCCATACCTGGGTGTGACCATCACCTCATAATAACCTGCATGGTTAATTCAACAGATAATAGTAAACAATTCAACAATTAGGGTTCACTATTCATCTTTCATGTCATCGCCCTAAAATCAGGGTTTACTATTCACTCCATGGTGAATTGTACTCATTACATCATCATGTAAGAGAAACATCATCATTAAGGTTCTTAATTAAGATTAAGATCCATTAGATATCATAATTAGGGTTTCTATGACCTCACATAGGTGGGTCATTCCCTAATCATGCACATTCATGTGTAATTGAAGTATCTCACTAGAGTTCCCACCTAAAAAGGGTACTTTCTCTCTCTAGGATACTTTCTCTCTCTAGAAATACTTCCTCTCTCCTCTCACTAGTAGATGGTGGCAACACCACTCTAGGTCAGGTTGAGATAAGTCTCCATTGACTAACATAGGCCAAAACATCAACATCATGTGATTAGGGTTTGATTAGAACAAGGTTTTACCCCTTTAGACCCCTCAAGGGTATTTTGGTAAATTGCCACATGATCACCATCATGGGTTAACTCACTAATCACATAGTCCCTTAATGACCTAGGTTACCATTAGGGTTTAGATTGGATCACCATTGAACTAATTACATCATCAAATGGTTAAGTACAAACCATCACCAATCTCCAAACGGTTTCAACCTTCAAACGGTTTCAACCACTCAAACGGTCTTGAGACCGTTTGCCCAAAAAGGGCAAATTAAACAGATTGAAAATCAGAACTTAATTCAATTGGTTTTGCTAATTGATTTGCTCATATCTCACGATTCCTTTGGAGCTAACCTCTCAAATTTTGTGGTTGATTAACCTACATAATTATGAACAATATTCCCAAACGGTCTTTGCTTGGTCAACGGGACCAAACGGTCTTGAAGACCGTTTTCCCTCAAACGACCCTGAAACCGTTTGCCCACCAAACGGTTTGAAACCGTTTTGAGCAATAGGTGGAGGTCGTTTGATAAAGTGAAATTCCGTGGATAAGCATAGGAATTAACGCCCTTATCTTCTACCTTGAGAACAGTGGCAGTTCTTCACGATTTTGCTTGCAAGGATGCAAGGAAAGATAGGGAAGAAGAAGAACTAGCAACTATATGCACAGAAAAGGATGTATAATCAAGCATAAAGTTTAGAGTTATAAAACCCGCCTAAAGCTTGCTCCTTGAGCTCCAAGATTTCGAGCTCCAAGCCTTTAATGGCGTCCTAGAAGCTCCACAGGTCGGCCAAGGTGAATCCTCCAAGGAAGGTTGAGAAGAGATGGCTAGAAAGATGGAGCTAAGTGAGCTAGCCATGAATTTGACCTTAAATCCAAGTTTCATCCAAGAATTGAGCAAAAAGGAAGGATCCAAACCTACCTTGCACTCCCTTGGTCGTCCTCCTGAGCTCCAGAGCTCTCCTTAGTCGGTTTGAGCAAGGGGAAAAGAAATGAAAGGAAGAGGATCGTTCCTTTGCTAAGTGAGGAAAGTTATATATATACTTGGGTGAATTTTCAACATAAGGACATATGTTTTCCTCCTTTCTCATCTAAGTCCTTCCTTTCTTCCTTGCACGTCCCCTCATCTTATTTCTAAGGACAAACTCCTTCTAAGGTCAAAAATTGAAGGCAAAGAGGATCAACCCATCACTAAAGCATACACATAAAAGGGCTATTATACATACACCTTGATTATTCAATCACAAAGGTGTTCTTTACTATATGATTATTCACTTGAAGTAACCTTTTCATCATTTCTCTTCTAAATGATGCCAAGAGCCATAAAAGATGTTTTAGATGATGTATTTTACAAGTTGCACCCCTCAAATTGGGTAAATTGCATTTTACACCAATTTAGGGTTTTCAAGTACAGGGGTTGCTTCCACAGCTGCACCTTGGTGCTCAAGCTTGGGAAATCCCTTAAACCTCATCATATTCATTCTTATGTTGTCTCAACATTAAAGGAACATATAAACATGTGAAATTTGCAGTTTAACCCCTCTGGTTGGGCAAATTGCACATAGGTCCCCGTATTGCAACCAACACTTCAACATTGGTTTATAAGGGACAGAAAGGGAAACTTATGTTCCATAAAAGCTTTAATTACATACCAAAGGATAATTACAAACTTTTAATTTCATATTTAGGCAAAACACCTAGGGTTATCTTATAACCCAGGTCAGGGGTGTTACAGTTTCCCCCCAACTTCGTTCTCACTCCACAATCCACCGTTTTTCTTGATTCTTTCACCAACGAAACTATGAGGTAAATTCGATCCGAGCGAACACTAGCTCGCGCCCTCTCATGCTCTGTAGGGAAAACGCCCAATATAGGGCATCACCTCCCCTCCGCCATTGATGCGCAGACGGCCTCCTAGCTTCCTTCGCCGCCACCTAATAACTTCAAAAGCACCGCTTGCCTCCGAGACCTCCTCCTCCACTGACAATTTGGCCCCGAGATCCCTGACTCTCCCCCACCTACTCGAGTTGTCTTCTCCGGTGACCCAAGCTTCGCCCCGGCGCCCTACGATGTCTCCAATCAATCGGACCTCTAGTAAGCATCTATCACCCCTTGTGGTTCTTCTCGCATCCTCGGTTTACCTCGCGATCGCCCCTGCTAGTGGGTCCTATAGAGCTTCCGCCTGTTCATGCCAACACTCAAGCTCTAGACCACACCAGTGGTCCTCCGACCATGGAAGTGCTGGTTGTAGCTTCGCCTTCCCTCCGTGAACCTCTTCCGACCCTCATCTCGCCGATTCAGGCATGCCTTCACCAGTTTTGAACCGCCGCCCGCCGCCCCTATTTCCCTCGGTATTTCTCTGTTTCTCATCGCGATGGTCTGTCCAACTTTCCTTGCCTCAAGCGACAATACCCGTGACTCCGTCGGACTTCCCCGAGAAAATCTGTGCTCCCTAGTGGGTCTTCTTACTATGTTCTCAGGTTTCTCCCCTTCCTTTCAACCTCGCTCCAGCCATGGACAGGAGCTCTGCACTCCAGCGTGCTCCGGCACCTGAACCTTGGCCCTTTGGGTTTGACAGGGTGTGAGGAAGGTCGCTGTCCCTTCTTCCTTGTCATCACTTGATCACAACACTGCTTTCCATTTTGGATCTCACCAACAGATGGCTTGCTCACGCCATGGCTCACACTGTGTAAGCGGGGAGCAATCCAGGTCCTGATATGACCGGGATGTCCCTGTGTCACGCCATAGCCAGTAAGTGCCACCAAGGGCATATATGTCTTTAACCGCCTGATCTCATCCTTTGACCACGGATCTGTAACCAGTGGTTCGTAGTGTTGGATGATGAGGCCTACTTGGCTTTTCTTCGATTTTTGATTGGCGACTTCCTTATAAATTCATATTAAATCGCCTAGTTATCAGAAAAATACACAAAAATACGTTTTGGAAAGGATTTTCAATAAGGAATCCGATTTTCTGGTTTTTATTACCTGATTTCTCTATTTTCACATCTCAATTTTTATATGAACAAGTTAGGGTTTAATGTTGTGTAATGAAGAATATATATGCTAATTTCAGGTGATTAAGAGGATCCAACCAGTCAAACCAGGTTTGACTTAGGTGTTTTAGCTCAAGGTAAGTGGGTCATGCCCTTGGCATAGATAATACTTGGTTTATTGAATGTTTATGATTTATATTAAGCACTTTAAGTTAAAGTCATGATTAATGCATGTTTTCCTTCAATGTATATGATTATTGTATGTTGATTGTGATAATCTAAGTCTAAGAGTAGAATTCACATTAAGATTATGAATTATGATTAAAATGCATGAAACCAAGATTTAGAGGGGAGAGATTCTCATCCATGCTTAAGAGGGAGAAATCCCATTATGTTTCATTGGGAGAAATCCCAATTATGTTCAAGAGGGAGAAATCCCAATTAAGATTAAGTTTAGGTTATTAAGAAGATAAGTAAAGTCTAAGAAAGATCATGGTTAAGGGAATTTGATTTAAATTTATATGCACCTTGTTATGGGATTTCCGAGCATTATGGGCTTTCCGAGCAATTATGGGCTTTCCAAGCATTATGGGCTCCTTATGGGGCATTAAGAGAGCAGCATATACTTCTTGTCAAATTCTTTATGTAAAAGATGCCAAGAAAGGATTTCTGTCAATGCATGTTCTTGTTTATGTCAAGTGACCTTTATATGTTATTTTTATGTTTTATAACATGCCAATGCCGCTTACTTACCATGTTTGTTTTCCTTTGCATGGCTGGGGACGAGATGTCTGCAGAAGTTGGAACTAAAGGGAAGGAGACATCTTGAGAAGATTCCAAGGATCCAAGACCTTAGAATTGTTTCCTAGTGGGACGTCCATCTATGGAGATCCTATCTTTCATATGTTATCTAGAATATGTGTAGCTTTAGAACCATGATGTAGTTTTCTTTCCAAGAACTCATGTATGAATCTATGCTTCTATGAATGCCAAGTGTTGTTTATTTCTTGTTATGAGATCATGCATGTGACAATCCCTCCCTGATATGCCAAGTACCCCATATTATGGATAATGTTGGGGATTAGGATGTGCTTCCGCTGGTTACGTATGAAACCCTAGGGAGGGGTGTTACAATATATATATATATATATATATATATATATATATATATATATATATATATATATATATATATATATATATATACATATATATATTTATGAACTATTAAATTTATTTTTGTTCGTATTTTTATATATTATTATAAATTTAATTGTTTATTATTATTAGACTTCAATAAACTGATACAATATAACATGTTAATTATAATTTAATAGCAGTGTGTGCAGGAGACATATTGTCCTTTCTGAGAACAATGCATTTTGTACTAGGATGCATTAGCTAACGTGGGATTAATGCTTCCTGATTAGAGGGCAATGCTCCCACATGGACATATTATCTCTGCAATGTTCCATTTTGAACATTATTTTTCAAACCATGACAAAATTATTATTAAAATTGCAAAAAATGGCATTTCAATTTTTGTTCTTTATGAGAGGGTCAGCAATATGTCATGTTGGTGTTTCTATGACCATAGTTCACATTTTGTGTATCTTTATACAAATAAGTAGTAATGCAATAATATAGAGGTAATACTATTTTTATTTGGGACTGGTCTGGTCGCCGTGTTCGATCTTTAACGAGCCATGCTGTCTCTAGTAAATTCATGCCACCCTCCTTTGTCTTCTCACCTCAATTTTGATGAAGTAGAGACGATCACGCATGCGTGTCTCGGGACTCTGGAGGCTGGAGCTCCTCGTCAAACCCAGAGTCGAAACGAGGCAGAACGTGGAGATGCTAGCTGCATGCATTACTCCACATTCGGTGCTGACACCAAAATATATCTTGACACCCGCGCATGCAGTGTGACTCCGACCACGTACTTGTCATGTGTCGGAACGAGCCACTTCATAACACGCTACAAATAGCCAGCAGTCCCTCTTCTTCATCACAGAAGAGAAGAACTTGGTGAAGAAGAAAAGAAAGGAATAATTATAACCTGAGAATCATGCTTCAACCAAGGTTAAAGATGACCATGGCTTCACCTTAATCTTGAAGCTCGAGCTCCTCCTTACTCCTCAACTTCTATGGGTGATATCCAAGAGAAAGATAGTTGAAGGATTCAAAAAGTTTCACTAGTAGGTGAAAGAAGAGGTATATATAGTTGAGGCTCATGAGAGAGAATGTCTAAGAGGTGTCATCACCTTATACTACTATGTGACACATGTCCATGCATGGGTTGACACGTGTCCATGCATGTATCCATAATTATCTCAACATGTAAAACTCTTTGTTGGATAATTCAAGAGTAGATATCGGCCATTGGGTTCCTTGAACAAGATATCACAACTCAATATTACTTTATTTAGAAACAGATACAACTTTTCCAAGGAACATGTAACTCGTCATGGATCACCTCCTTGAGGTGCTAATCTAATATGAATACTTCCAAGAAGTTAACAAAATGATATGGGACCTCCTTTATGGATTATTGGTCGATAGGCACTCCCATATAAGCTCTACAACTCGTTACAACCCATTCTAGGGTTTCAACTACACAACACTTCTTAGTCTTTTCATCACCAAAAATACTACCACTTAAAAATGATTCAAACATGGTTTCTCCTTCTTTCTATCTCCTCTAGATGATACTAAGAGAGAGTAGGAACACTCTAGAGGTGGTAGTTTGCACATCAACCCTATATTTTGGGTAAATTGCAATTTGCACCTAAAGCTGGTACACAATGCACAAGTATTATTCAAATAAGCTCAAACTTGAAACTTATGCTTTCCATAAGCCACCACTTAGCATCATTCTCTCTCTTATGATGCTAAAGCACTTAAGGCACGTTCAACATGTGACATATTACAATATAACCCCTCATCTTGGGTAATTGTACTTTGGTCCAAAATAAGGGAACATTGCTCAAACAACATTCAAACATGACCAAACTTGAAGCATAAGTGTGTTACATGATAACAAAACTCCTTACAAGATTATATTAAAGTTCTAAGCTACTTACTTTAGACAAAACAAACAGGGTTAGCCCTAAACCTAGGTCAGTGTCCTTATAATACACTTGTGTACATAGTAGTACACATGGCAATACAAATGTGTACAAAGTTTCAGATAATAGTACATGTTCCAGTACACATATGTAATTGTACACAACATTTCACATTGCAACATACTTGTGTACATAATAGTACACAAGGTAGTATATATGTGTAAGAAATTATACATAATAGTACACATGGTAGTACCTATGTGTACATGTAGAAGTACACATGTGTACAAAATTATACACAATAGTTGACGTAGAAACACACTTGTTTACATAATGACAATACACATGTGGACATACTATACACATAACTATACACAAAAATACACATAATAGTACAAATGTGTACACATAGTAAAACACTTGTAGACATAATAGTATACTTGCGTATGCAACAATACACACGATAGTACATTGGTCTTCCACATGTACAAAACTAATACACTTGTCTACAGAACAGTACACATGGTAGTACATTTGTGTACATAATAGTACATATGGCAGTACACACATATATAAAACTACAAATAATAGGAGACATGGTTGTGTACATGTGTACAATTTTATACACAATTATACACATATCATTACACTTGTGTACACACCATTAGACATGATAGTAAAAATGTTTACAAATTGTACACATTGCAGAACACTTGTACACATAGCAGTACACTTGTATACGTAACACTATACATTATGGTATATATATGTACAAAACTGTACTCTGAAATACACTTGTCTAAACAATAGCACACAAGGTAGTCCACTTGTATACACAATAGCATACATGAAAATACACATGTGTACAAGACTATAAACAACAGAAGACATGGCAGTGCAGATGTGTAAAACACTGTACACAACAATACACATAGTTGTATAGCTGTGTACACAATGACAATACACATGTGTACATATAAAAATACACATAGCAGTGCAATTATTTAGATAATGATAATACACATGTGTACATATTGTACATATAAAAATATACATAGGAGTATACTTGTTTACACAATGACAATACATGTGTACTTACTGTACACATAACAATACACAATAATATACATAGTAGTACAATTGTATATACATAGCAGAATAGTTGTACACATAATAGTATACTTGTGTACACAACAATACATATACTAGTACACATGTGTACAAGGCAATACACATGGTAGTACACTTTGTGTGCCATATGTACAAAAGTGTAAACAATAGTACACTTGTCTACACAACAACACATGATAGTACATTTGTGTATAGAAGAATGCACATGATAGTATACTCTTTTGGACATTTATGAGTAATTCTTTATACATATGCGTACTACAATATGTATAATTTTGTACACATGTGTACTGTCATGTAAACAATTGTGTACAACCTGACGAGAAGCTCCATGACGATCAGGTGGAGAAAGCCCACGAGGGTAACAGCAGAACACTCACTCGGCGGAGGTGCCTCCGGGGAGCTCGACGTCGAAGGGATAGTGTGACGACAGGACTCGCTGCAGTAGACCGAAGTGGAGGTAGCGACGAACAGAGAAGTGGCGTTAGTGAGAGCAGCACGGTCCCTGAATGAACGTTTCTGAGCTGTTAATTTGACCGTGGGCGGCTCTAGGCACGACGAATCTGTAACGCGAGCGGAGAATCATCTATGGTTTTGGCGGCGATTTATGGTAACTAAGAAGGAAGAGGGTGCACGGTGGGTTCCACATATCACGGTGCTAGGTTGTGCGCTGGGTCGTATTTGAATTGGCAGTTTATGAAAAATTCTACACATAACACCCCATATATCCGGCCACCTATCCGGACATCGGGACTCACCAACTCCTGCTCCCACCAGCTGATGCGCCTGCCCACTGCCACGCCCACTAACCTCTGCTACTGCATGCACAATTAAATGGATATCTGCAGCAGCGATTCTGCATGATTTTACATGCAAAAATGATGCATGAAATAATTATCTCGCCACCAAATAAAAATCCACTATAGCTTACATGCAACCGTCATGCAAATGGCATATATCAATCAACTATAACTTACAAAAAAAATTATTGCATATTTATCCTCACTGCAGATTACGTAAGTACTGTACTTACAATAAATACATATACATTCACAAATGAATTTGAGAGGTATTATACTTATATTTGACAAACTGGGTTGAAAATTAATAATTGGGTACAATACTTATAGATGCATTTTATAGTTGATTATGGATCAGATGTGCACTACATTTTTGTAAAAAAATTATGTCCAGGCGAAAAATGTTGTTATTGGATTCCGTAGGTACTGTACTTATGCTTCCAGATCAGTTATACAATTATGCTTGATTTTGTAATTTGTTAAGTACTGTACTTATGTTTGGTTTTATAATTTGGTAAGTACTGTACTTATGTTTGAAAAAACTGAGTTGGAATTAACAAGTGGGTAATGTACTTATTTTGCATGAACTCCGTAGGTATTGTACTTATGTCCAGATGACAAATGTTACTACTGGATTCCATAGGTACTGTACTTATGCTTCCAGATCAATGTTACTATTGGATTCCGTAGGTACTGTACTAATACGGGAATACATGTGGGTGGATTAGAACGAGAGAGAATAATTATAAGAGAAAAAACGAATTAATACACTTTGCATGGACTTTGCATGAGTATTAATACTCTGGAGAGAAGAGTGGAGAGACATACTGTGTCATTCTCTGCACTTTGTATGAACTTTGCCTAGACTTTGAATGAGTATTAATACAAAGACAACTGCAAATGCTGCAGATGTATTTTCCCAAAAAACGGGTAGGAACTCGGGTGTAAAGGGGACAGTGTGTAGCGTAACTCGATGAAGCAGAGACAATCTTAAAGTTCATTCACCTGATGAAGCAGAGACAATCTTTTTCGGCACGTCAGGTTCAAATCTTTGTGCCCTACTTCTGTGTCCACAATATCTCATTCATAGACTTGTGGGCCCCATAGCTGATTGTACGGTCCGGATGTAATGGGCATATTGTCCGGGTACAGAAGATTTTAACCACGCTAGAGTGTCTCGAGACTCGGGAGCTCATCGTCAAACCTGGACACCTGAACACCACATCCGGACGGACGGACGGACCCAGAGTAGAAACGAGGCAGAACGTGGAGACGCTAGCTGCATGCATCACTCCACGTTCGTGCTGACACCACAATTTTTCCTGACACCACGCAATGCGATCGCTCCAGCCACGTACTTGTCATGCGTTGGAACGAGCCACCTTCATAACACGCTACAAATAGCAAACAACCTCGCCGCCAACATCCACTCCCACCTTCATCACAGAAGAGAGGTTGATCAATCAACGTAGTCAACCATGGGGACCAAACTCCCTCTCCTGCTCCTCCTCTCCGTCCTCTTCTCTTCAATGGCTTCCAGCCTCGCCTACTCAGTCGATGATAACACAGGGGGCAGCGGCCAATGGCAGCAAAAACAACTACAGCAATGCATGAAGAGCTGCTCAAGCCAAGGCCAGAGCCCCATGCAGTGCCAGAAAAGTTGCCTTCAGAAGATCTCCGGTCAAGGTGGCAGCATGGACGACATCTACCCGATGATAGATCCATCTCAAGGCCAGCAACAGCAGCTTCAACGAATAACGCAAGAATGCCAGCAGTACTGCCAGAGGCAAACACAGATGCCGGCGCAACAGATGCAATGCACACAGAGCTGCGTTAGTCAGCAGTTGCAGCAAGGGGGTGGCGGCAGATCCATCCTTGTATCTTCTCGTCAAGGCCAGCAACAACAGGACATCTATCAGCAGTGCAAGAAGATGTGCCAGGCACAACAGAGACAGGGTCAACAGGGGCAGAGCCTCACGCAATGCGAGCTCGAATGCATCGGCCAGCAGATGCAGCAAGGCGGCGGCGGCAGCGGCGGAAGGAGTGGGATTTGGGCAACACTCGATTCTTCTGGCCAGGGCCAGCAACAACAAGGCGTGTACGGCCAGTGCGAGAAGATGTGCGAGGGTCATCCAGGACAGAGTAGAATCCAGTGCCGGAGTCAGTGCCGCCAGCTGCAGATGGGCAGCGGAGGAGGCCGTCACCGCGGCCCGGTCAGCCCCTACTCACTTGGCGATCCAAGGTGTCAAATGCAGTGCGGGAAATACCAGCCCTTGAGTGAGGAGTGGCAAATGTGTCAGAGTAGCTGCAAGCAGCAGCTTCAATATGGTCAGGAGAGCTTCAACGAGATGGAGATCGGTAGCCGCGGCAGCTCGGGGCAGTCCTTCGACCACTGCCAACGGAGTTGCAGGAGCATGTGTGGGGGTCCTGGGGGACAGGGCATGGGTACACAGCAGCTCCAGTGCATGGGTTGCATGATGGACTGCATGGGAGGACAGCAGCAAGGATATAACGGCAAACAAGTTGGGTTCAGCGGATCCTTCCTGGATGAGTAGGATGGTTGGCTTCTTCCTTGAGGAGTAATGCTTCGGTGGTAAGCTTAGTTACATGAGAGGCTCTTGTCGTGTGATATCGTAGTATGTATGGCATCTATTGTATTAGATGCTCATGGTAATATTTGAGTCATAAATAAGAGAGCCTATTTCTTCTAATTTCCCTACTTCCCATCGAGTTGTTCTGGGCAATAATAATGCAGGTCTCCGATTGCTAAAATGTTTGATTAGCTTATTGACTCACTTGATGAATCATGTCCATGTATGGCATCTATTCTATATTTCTATTAGATGCTCATGGTATTGTCTGAGTCATAGATAAGAGAGCCCATCTCTTCTAATTTCCTTACTTTCCATCGAGTTGTTCTGGCCAATTATAGTTCGGGTCTCTGATTGCCAAAATGCTTGATTAGCTTATTGACTCACTTGGTGAATCATGTCCAGAAGCGTGGAGGAAGAAAAACCTTCTCTACGGAATAACGTACTCAGATCATAATAAGTAGAAACGAATAGCGAACATCTATAATTAACAATAAACATATACATTGACTTATAATTTCAGCCATGAAATAAGTACAAAAGAGAAAACAAAAGGGAAATTATTTCCAGAATAGCACACTTGATCTTGAACTTATTACAGACATATAACACTGCTTCTGGCGGTTTTATAGCACCATTCTCAAGTCATTCCAGGAAAACTGCTTAGTGGGGCGGCCGAGTTCGTTGGCTGTTACACTTGATTAGAACATTGCCGCATGACGTCGTGGTTTTGTTTGAAGGAGTCATGGCCGACTGAAACCGTTATGGATGTGACGTTATACAATAAACAGTATGAATGTCTCCGTATTATAAACAGTATGAATACCTTACCTTTAGATCCTAAGCTTACATTCCACAATCCCACTTCTAAAAAATACAATAGGGTCATGCCCGGAACAGCGAAATTTGATCCCTTACCTTCACAATATACCGATGTTTTCTTGTAAAGTAAATTTTTTTTGACAAAATAAGGATTTTCATTAATAACAGAGTCATTAGGAATCTATAAAGGGATTCTATGGACAAGAGATACCTTCACCCTGACCTGTTCATGGGGTAGAGAAGATCACAAGAACTCAGAGTCATTAGGCATCTACAAAGGGATTCTATGGACAAGAGATACCTTCACCCTGACTGTTCATGGCGTAGAGAAGATCACAAGAACTCAGAATTAATGGATAGATCTATATTGAAAAACTTCATAATAAATCTCACTTCATAATAAATCTCTAAAGCATAGCATCGATTGACAAGAAATATCTTCACCTGATGAGAGATACCTTCACCCTGAAAGAGAGAGATCAGAAATCACACGAAATCAGAATGGAAAAATTTGAGATAGATCTATATTGAAAAACTTCATAATAAATCTCTAAAACATAAAGAAATATCTTCACCTGATGAGAGATACCTTCACCTTGATGGTGTTTGAGATAGATCTATATTGAAAAACTTCATCATAAATCTCTAAAACATAAAGAAATATCTTCACCTGATGAGAGATACCTTCACCCTGATGGTGTTCATGGGGTAGAGTGAAAGAGCATCAGTTTGAGATAGATCTATATTGAAAAACTTCATCATAAATCTCTAAATTATAAAGAAATATCTTAACCTGATGAGAGATACCTTCACCCTGATGGTGTTCATGGGGTAGAGTGAAAGAGGGAGATCGGAGATCACAACAACTCAGAATAAATGAAAATTTTTAAATAGATCGATATTGAAAAACTTCAAAATAAATTTCTAAAGCATACAACTGATCAGAGCAAATTTTCATATAGATCTATATTGAAAAACTTCTGATCAGAGCTGCATCAGAGCTTCTATTGACAAGAGATACCTTCACCGAGCTGCCATTGACAAGAGATACCTTCACCCTGACGGTTTTCATGGGGTAAGAACTCAGAATGAATGAAAAATTTTAGATAGATCTATATTGAAAAATTCAGAATAAATCTCTAAAACATACAGCTGATTAGAGCAATGATTGACAAGAGATACCTTCACCTTGACGAGAGATACCTTTACCTAGACGGTGTTCATGGGGTAGAGTGAAAGAGGGAGATCAGAGATCACAAGAACCCAAAATGAATAAAAAATCTCAGATAGATCTATATTGAAAAACTTCAGAATAAATCTCTAACACATACAGTTGATCGGAACAATGATTGACAAGAGATACCTTCACCCTGACAATATTCATGGGGTGGAGTGAAAGAGGGAGATTGGAGATCACAAGAACTCAGAATAAATGAAAAATTTCAGATAGATCTATATTGAAAAACTTCAGAATAAATCTCTAAAATGTACAGTTGATCGTAGCAGTGACTGACAAGAGGTACCTTCACCCAGACGAGAGATACCTTCACCCTGATGGTGTTCATTGGGTAGAGTGAAAGAGGGAGATCGGAGATCGCGAGAATTCAGATTGAATGAAAAATTTTAGATAGATCTATATTGAAAAATATCAGAATAAATCTCTAAAACATATAGCTAATCGGAGCAGCGAATGACAAGAGATACCTTCACCCTGACGGTGTTAATGGGGTAGAGTGAAAGAGTGATATCAGAGATCCCAAGAACTCATAATGAATGAAAAATTTCAGATAGATCTATATTGAGAAACTTCAAAATATATCTCTAAAACATAGAGTTGATCAGAGTAGTGATTGACAAGAGATATCTTCACTCTGATGAGAGATACCTTCACCCCAACGGTGTTCTTGTAAAGTAATGTTTTTGACAAAATAAGGATTTTCATTAATAACGAGTCATTAGGCATCTACAAAGGGATTCTATGAACAAGAGATACCTTCACCCTGACTGTGTTCATGGGGTACAGAAGATCACAAGAACTCAGAATGAATGGATATATCTATATTGAAAAACTTCATAATAAATCTCACTTCATCGATTGACAAGAAATATCTTCACCTGATGAGAGATACCTTCACCCTGACAGGTAGAGTGAAAGAGAGAGATCAGAGATCACACAAACTCCATAATGGAAAATTTTGAGATAGATCTATTTTGAAAAACTTCATAATAAATCTCTAAAACATAAAGAAATATCTTCACCTGATGAGAGATACCTTCACCCTGATGGTGTTTGAGATAGATCTATATTGAAAAACTTCATAATAAATCTCTAAAACATAAAGAAATATCTTCACCTGATGAGCGTTACCTTCACCCTGATGGTGTTCATGGGGTATAGTGAAAGAAGGAGATCGGAGATCACAAGAACTCAAAATAAATGAAATTTTTTAAATAGATCTATATTAAAAAACTTCAGAATAAATCTCTAAACCATACAACTGATCATAGCAAATTTTCAATTAGATCTATATCGAAAAACTTCAGAAAAATCTCTAAACCATACAGTTGATCAGAGTTGCATCAGAGCTGTCATTGACAAGAGATACCTTCACCGAGCTGCCATTGACAAGAGACACCTTCACCCTGACGGTTTTCATGGGGTAAGAACTCAGAATGAATGAAAATTTTTAGATAGATCTATATTGAAAAATTTAGAATAAATCTCTAAAACATACAGCTGATTAGAGCAACAATTGACAAGAGATACCTTCACCTTGACGAGAGATACCTTCACCCTGACAGTGTTCATGGGGTAGAGTGAGATATGGAGATCGAAGATCAGAAGAACTCAAAATGAATGAAAAATCTCAGATAGATCTATATTGAAAAACTTTAGAATAAATCTCTAAAACATAGAGCTGATCGGAGCTGATTAGAGCAACGATTGGTAAGAGATACGTTCACCCTGACAATGTTCATGGGGTAGAGTGAAAGAGAGAGATTGGAGATCACTAGAACTCAGAATGAATGAAAAATTTCAGATATATCTATATTGAAAAACTTCAGAATAAATCTCTAAAATATACAGTTGATCGTAGCAGTGATTGACAAGAGCTACCTTCACCCAGATGAGAGATACATTCACCCTGACGATATTCATGGGGTAGAGTGAAAGAGGGAGATCGGAGATCGCAAGAACTCAGAATGAATGAAAAATTTTAGATAGATCTATATTGAAAAACTTCAGAATAAATCTCTAAAACATACAGCTAATCGGAGCAGTGATTGACAAGAGATACCTTCACCCTGACAGTGTTAATGGGGTAGAGTGAAAGAGTGATATCAGAGATCCCAAGAACTCATAATGAATGAAAAATTTTAGATAGATCTATATTGAAAAACTTCAAAATAAATCTCTAAAACATAGAGTTGATCATAGCAGCGATTGACAAGAGATACATTCACTCTGACGAGAGATACCTTCACCCTAACGGTGTTCATGGGGTAGAGTAAAAGAGGGAGATCGAATATCACAAGAACTCAGAACGAATGAAAAAATTCAGATAGATCTATATTGAAAAACTTTAGAATAAATCTCTAAAACATACAACTGATTGGAGCAGTGATTGACAAGAGATACCTTCACCCTAACGAGAGATACCTTCACCCTGACGGTGTTCATGGGGTAGAGTGAAAGATGGAGATCAGAGATCACAAGAACTCAGAATGAATGAAAAAATTCAGATAGATCTATATTGAAAAACTTCAGAATAAATCTCTAAAACATATAGCTGATTGGAGCAATGATTGACTAGAGATACCTTCATCTTGATGATGTTCATAGGGTAGAGTAAAAAAAGGAGATCGGAGATCACAAGAACTCATAATAAATGAAAATTTTCAGATAGATCTATATTGAAAAACTTCAGAATAAATCTCTAAAACATACAACTGATCAGTAGCGATTGATAAGAGATACCTTCACCTTGATGGTGTTCATGGGGTAGAGTGAAAGAAGGAGATTGGAGATCACAAGAACTTAGAATGAATGAAAAATTTCAGATAGGTCTATTTTGAAAAACTTTAAAATAAATCTCTAAAACATACAGCTGATCGGAGAAGTGATTGACAAGAGATACTTTCACCCTGACGGTGTTCATGGGGTAGAGTGAAAGTGGGAGAACGGAGATCACTGAGGGGGGAAAGCCCGAAAAGCATCCATAAGCCCAAAAGAGCATCAATAAACAACATTAGAAATAAAATCCAGATAGGAACAACAACAACACAGAACCGGATCTGTAAGAACAAAGAAAAAATCCTAAGGGGTAGATGCGCAACAATTGCTTGGTCACAACCAAGGCCAGAAACCAAAATCGTCAGCGATACATACCCTCTACATGCTAACAACTGACCACGACGCATGGTAGCGTTACCCAGCAGAGAAGACAACTGACCACTACGCAAGGTAACGTCACCCAACAGAGATGGTAGAAAGGACTCGGTCGAAGCTACGCCCCAGAACCAACTCGATCTCGACTCGATGTAGCCTAGGCACCGACTAGAATGGAGCAAGCTGCCTGGCCACCGGTGGAGCCCCAATTGATGACCCTCGACGAAGTGGGGGTCCTGTATCGAAGAACATGCAGTCCGCACTCAAAGAAAGTGTTTCAAAAAAGACCAATCGAGTTGATATAGTATGAAAGAAAGTTAACTCTCACTTATAGTAATTTTTGAAATATTAATATCGTAACTTTCAATAAGTTATGTAAAGGGGTTAAAATGGCACATGCATCTGACGGGGAATATTATTGCACTAAAAAATTCACTCGAGGTTGAAATATCAGAGCTTTTACCAAAACCTTATGTAATAATACCACCCGCAAGTGGACGGGTCTTATCGCAGTATAGTTGAGGATCGAATCCCAAGGGACAACATTTTTAAGAATCATTGCTAGTCTAGTATAGCTCAAGTAATACTGATATTTAGAACGATTGGTTTTGATTTGAGTTTAATTAAACTTATTGCAAGAAAATAAAGAGCAGAATTAAAGTTGAACATGATTAACGATATGGAATCGCTGGGATGGTCCCAGTTTTCACCACCACTATACAGGCAAACACATCCAAGCATCAAACATCCAGGCAAGATATACCCATCCAAATGGAGCTGCTGCAAAACCCCCCATACGGGAATTAGGCTTGTGTAAGCATCACCTTAGGTATCAGATGTCTCGTCACCATCCAGATCACTCACTTACAGATCCAAAGATATAGAAATCCAACTGAAGCTATGCCCCCCCCTATACAAGCGTTAGGCACACAAAAGCGTAACCGTGGGCTAGATGGCTCGTCCCCTCATGGATCATACACTTACGACTTCAAGGAATCCCATTCTATTTCTAGTTTGGGAGTCAACCATGTTAATCGTCAAGCAAGAAGGCGATTAATCTACAAGAAAACATCGACGATTAACGACGAAGATACATATATCCAACTGAAGTTGTGGGCCCCCTATACAGGCGTTAGGCACACAGAAGCGTCATTGTGGGCTAGATGGCTCATCCCCTCATGGATCATATACACTTACGATCTCAAGGAATCCCATTCTATTTCTAGTTTTGGAGTCAACCTCATTAAACGACATTCTACCCTACATATAGAAGTTCTCACAACATAGGGAAGAACAAGATAAGAGCAAGCAGATAATTAATCTACAAACATTAACGATTAATAATGAAATGAAAAGTTATATACATTGCCATGGAATGTTTAACAAGAGAACATGCTTGCATGGGCAGCGGGGCTAGTCCCCGCACCCCAGCGAAAAGAAACTACTCGTTCATGATACGAGAAACAAGAAGAACAAGAGAGAGGGAAGATTTCGCCATGAGCATGATGCAGAAGGTAGACGCAGCTCGGTGAAGATGATGCGGTCCTCTACGTTGTGTCAGAGTAGATCTAGATGAGGAACGAGGGATGCCAAGACTGATTGGGAAGTCTTTCTCACTCCTCCTTCCTTCTCTTCTCAATATCCTTGCTCACAGCAGGTGAAGCGGCAATGGCGTGGATGATGGATCTGGATCGAATCTTACGTTTGGGAAGCCTGGCGGCATCCTGGATCTGATACCCAAATGAGGACCCTTGTGGTCCTATTTATAGGCTCGGGTATGGTCCTCACATTTTTGGTGTGAGTCCTCCTCACGATTTGGTCTTAATGGTTTGGAGACCGTTTCGATGACCAAATGGTCTTGTGTTATTTTTCTCCAAACAGTCTTGGAGCTGATAAGTCCAAACGGTATGGGTCATGCGATCATTTACACAGTCTGTAGATGTGCATCAAATGGTTTTGTCTGATCGGTCTTGGAGTAGGTTGGCCTTCACACGATCTTTGTGGTCTCCATCCAACGGTTTGGGGGCAGCAATTGCTGACCTCTGATCGGTCTGCTTCTCGTCAGCAACGATCGTCCAAGTGGTTTCGTGCATCAGTCGATCAAACGGTCATGAGACCTCTACTAGCCAAATGGGATTGAAGACCGTTTGCCACTGCATGGTTTGTGATTGATAGGTTTTGGGATTTTCACGCCCTAGCGGTCTTGAGACCGTGCATGTTTGTGCGGTCCAGGTCTGAGGGTGGATTGTGAGGCTCGGCGGTATTGCAGGTGTAGGGCAAGAGGTTGTGATGCTTGGAGGGAGGATAGGTGGCGCTGTCATGGTTGTTGCATATGGGCGGTGAGGCAGGAAGGTGGCAGTGAAGGAAGGTGGAGCAAGCAGGTGCTTTTTTGGGGATGATCACTACCGTTGTTGAGTAGATGAAGGACCTCATAGTTTCTACTGGTTAGATGCCCAAATGGTCTCGGGGGTGGATGTAGGCCAAACGGTCTTGAGGTGAGGTTGTCCATACGGTCTTGAGACCGTATGGAAGGGAAAAAGTATGAAACCGATAAGCCAAAGGATGGCTAAGATCGTGTGGTGGGATGGATGGGGGTTGTCGATCCATGATCGTGTAGTGAAAGGAAAGCCCAAGATCGAATGAGGTGAAACTGAATGGATCAGGACCGTTTGGATGAATGGCTAGGACCGAGAGATGTCCAAATCAAATGGATGAAACCATTTGATCAAGATCGTTTGGTCAAAACCTATTGGTCAAGACTGTTTGGTCAAGACCAATTGGTCAAGACCATTTGGTCAAGACCGATTGGTCAAGATTGATTGGTCGAGACCTATTTAGTCATGACCAAGGATGAGATGATCTTGAGTGAAGGTGGATCTAGGGTTGAGAAAGGTGGGCCCCATTTACTAGGGTTTGATTTGTATGATGGTTGATGGAGATAAAGGTGGAGTGAAGCAAGTGGTGGTGATGATAATGTTGAAGGTGGATTAGGGTTAAATGGAGGTAGGTGCCAGCTGATGGTTCAACCTCATCATGTCCTGCATAAAATCAGAATAAACTCAGTTAATTTTGATAATTGCACTAATTAAGAAATTTTGCATATTGTGATATTTAGGAGAAGAAATTAGATGTATTGAGCCAAATTGAGCTCAAGATGGCGATTGAATTTCATGATGAATATGCATTCATCAAAACACCCTGAACTTAAACGTTGCTCATCCTCGAGTAACACAAAATCAGAAGCAGTCACCAAATGAATACTTTTAACTCGTATGGTTGCCTCATCTTCACATCATGATTGTTTTCTTTCTTCTCATTATGACTAAGTATGTCAACCTCCTGAGACCACTGAACACATCTTACTATATCTTCATTCCTGAGTTTGTTTTCCAATATCACTTCCTCTTCACTTTTTCCAACAACAAGCATGTCAAAGAGTTTTGTAAGAGTCCAGAGATACCTCCAGAACAACAAGTGTGTATCTAGTCTGACACTGGTGTTTTTCAGGGTAGTGGAGGCATTCATTGTGCCTTTAGGTAGAAAAGGGAGTGAAGGGTGGTATGTAAGGAAGAATTAAATCTCTCCTCTATTTGACTCAAGATTTTTATTATATGGTTTGTAATTTCATTTATTACATTTTTTGTGCAAATCTCTCCTCTATTCGACTCAAGATTGCATTTATTTGTGTGCACTTTGGCATCTTTTCTTGGTGGTACGCCCCTATTAATTTGTGAGGGGTATGAAAGAAGCAAATGTAGTGGGAAGTGGCGTGCCACCCCAAACTTAGGGTTGGGCACTATTTTGGCTATTTTTGTTTCTTTTTTATGAATGGAGGGGTACGAAGATGATAGAAGAAGTGTAGAAGAGAGTTTAGATCAGAATGCAACTTGATTTACAATTCAGTGCACCATGTCGTTCTCTTTATCATACTCTGCTCAAATAATCACTTGATGAGGATCCAATGGAGATTCTATGTTATTATTCCACTAGTTAGTTAGGAAGCACGACGTGTTTGATCCCTATCAGTTTGACAGACACTTATCATTTTTGTATAAGTATCATGATGTTAGGAATCATAAGCTTCACAAGATGATTTCGATCAAAAAGGCTTGTTTCAAAATGAGGTCCTACTTCGAATATGGAGGGTATAATGATTCAAAATGCATATTCGTCAAGGTAATGGTTTTTAATGAAACAGAAAGAGTCAAAACTTCATCAAGTATATGTTCAATTTTTTTGAAAAACTTTAACAATTTTGAATTTTTTTGATCAAAAATTCAACAATGAAATCTTAAGTCAGAAACATATGGGTGAAGGTGGAAAGTAAAGTACGTACCATCCACCCTCCACCCCGAACTTAGAAATTTGCTCATCCCGAGCAAATCCTAAATCCAAGATGGAGGGGAAAACTCTTGCCGTTTGGACTTCTAGATGTGGTTGCATTCCAATCAGCGTGCATCCTCCATCTGAAAATCTCAAAATGAAGATTAATCAGAACTCAAGATGGCATCTCATGATGCAATTTTATTTTGTGCAAGATTATATAAAATTTTTAAAAACCAAATTAAGGAAAATTCCTAATTCAAAATTAAAAGTAAAATGATTTTATTGATCGCGTTGCCTCCCGATAATCACCTTTGTTTTATGTTGATGGATCGACTGAATCCTTCAATTTTACGGTGGATATTTTGGATTGGTGAGTTCCAGCATTGCTTCGGTGTCTATGTTAGCTGATGTGAAATATCTCTTCAAACGTTGACCATTTGCCACAAATTCGCCTAAATTTTCACTCCATAAAGAGAAAGCACCATGTGGGGAGATTGTCTTGACAATGTAGGGTCCAGACCAGCGAGAATGGAGTTTCCCTAGGAATAACTTCAGTCTTCAGTTGAACAATAGAACTTGGTCTCCTAATTGTATGTCCTTTCTTTTCATATGACCATCGTGCCAAAGTTTCGTACATTCTTTATAGATTCGTGCATTTTCATAAGATGTCATCCAGAGTTCTTCCAGCTCTTGGAGTTGCAGAATCCTGGCTTCGCCCACTTTCTTCATATCAAAATTTAGTTGTTTAATTTTCCACCATGCCTTGTGTTTGAGTTCAACTGGAAGGTGGCAAGACTTTCCATATATCAATCGAAATGGTGTAGTTCCAAGGGGAGTCTTAAAAGTAGTTCGGTAAGCCCAAAACGTGTCATTGATTTTCACTGACCAATCTTTTCGATTGTGGCCTACTGTCTTTTCCAAAATAGCCTTGAGTTGACGGTTAGAAACTTCTACATGTCCACTTGTTTGAAAGAAGCACAACAGGTTGATACTGTGATTCAGCAGATGAGATCAGAATATGGTAGTGAGAAATGGGATGGGTTTCATGAGTCAGATGATGAGGTAGTCTGTTATCATGGTAGGATGGTAGTACCTTATGCCTATGACTTAAGGAAGTTAGTCTTGGAGGAAGCTCATTCATCTATGTATGGAATGCATCCAAGTAGCACCAAAATGTATCATAACTTGAAGGATATGTATTGGTGGCCTGGATTGAACAAAGATGTAGCTGAGTTTGTTATGCGGTGTCCAGTGTGTTGGCATGTTAAAGCTGAACATCAGAAGCCCGCAGGAACAATGCAACCTTTATCTATACCACAGTGGAAATGGGACCACGTAACCATGGACTTTGTGGTTGGATTGCCAAGAACAACCAAAAGTCATGATTCCATTTGGGTGATAGTTGATAGGTTGACTAAGTCAGCACATTTTCTTCCTGTCAAAACAACCTATTCTATTGAGAAGCTTGCACAGATCTATATAAATGAGATAGTGCATTTGCACAGGGTTCGAGCTACAATTTTTTTTCTGATAGAGGTCCCCAATTCACAAGTCATTTTTGGGAACAACTACATAAAGCTTTGGGTACGCAGTTAAGGTTTAGTACCGCCTTTCACCCACAGACAGATGGACAATCTGAGAGGACTATACAAACTTTGGAGGATTTGCTTAGGGCATGTGTCCTTCAATTTGTAGGAAGTTGGGATATACACTTAAGCTTAATAGAATTCACTTACAACAATAGTTATCAGCACAGTATTGATATGGCACCGTATGAAGCATTATATGGTAAACATTGTAGATCTCCATTATGCTAGTATGAAACAGGGGAGTACCAACTTTTGGGTCCTAAAATAGTACAACAGACAACTGAGAAGATTAAAGTAATACAACAATAGTTGAAAGCTGCACAGGATAGACAGACATGATACACTGATAAATGACGAAGACCTTTAGAATTCCAAGTTGGAGTAGGGCGAGGCTACCTTGTGAGTTACACCAT
This sequence comes from Alisma plantago-aquatica, assembly GCA_963693085.1. Taxonomy (NCBI): domain Eukaryota; kingdom Viridiplantae; phylum Streptophyta; class Magnoliopsida; order Alismatales; family Alismataceae; genus Alisma; species Alisma plantago-aquatica. The sequence goes on from OY856413.1 coordinate 365,531,773, forward strand.
ATTTCCTCAGTAATGCTTCAAAGCTTCTTTCAAGAAAATGAGAACCTCCATCGGATATCACAGTTCGTGGGACATCGAATCGGGGAAAGATAATATCTTTGAACATCTTGATGACAAGTTTGGAATCGCTAGTGACAGTTGGAATGGCTTCAACCCATTTTGAGACGTAGTCAATCACAACTAGGATGTAAAAAAATTCATGAGAAGATGGGAATGGACCCATGTAGTCCACACCCCAAACATCAAAAATATCTACTTCGTGCTATAGTTTAAGTGGCATCTCTGGGCCTGAGTGACATTGTTCTAAAATAAGTTGAGCTTCTTCTTCTACGATACAACATCTGTAAAGACCATCAGCACAGATCGTGAAGAGGTATGGCTTGTCCCAGTGATATTGTTTCACATCATGCATGAATTTCTTCAGTGTATTTCCGATGCATTCAGGATGGATGATACCAGCGACGAGGTAGTTCACATAGTTTGAGTACCAAGGGGTGGCTTCTGAAACCTTCATTAGTTGATCATCTAGAAGAGAATCATTAATTAGGATCTTTTCAGTTTCCAAAGTGTGAATATGACTGAGATGATCTGCCACAATATTCTATGTACCCTTTTTATCTCTTATCTCTAGATCAAATTCTTGCAAGAGGAGAATCCGTCTTATCAACCTGGGTTTTGCATCTTTCTTCGTTAGGAGGTGACGGATAGCTACATGATCTGTGTAGACAATGACTTTTGTACCTACGAGGTAGGATCTGAACTTGTCAAAGGCATACACGATTTCAAGACATTCTTTCTCAGTAGTTGCATAATTCCTATGAGCTTCATCTAGGGTCTTCGATGCATAGTAGATCACATAATGTTTCTTTTCTATATATTGCCCTAAAACAACACCCACAGCGTAATCACTAGCATCACACATAATTTCAAATGGGTGATCCCAATCAGGAGCTCAGATGATGGGTGTAGTTGTAAGGTCAAGTTTCAGGTTATTAAGACTTTGGACACATTCTTCGTTGAAATGGAACTCAACGTCCTTTAGTAACAAGTTTATCATCGGCTTGGTTATCTTGGAGAAGTCCTTTATAAACTGCCTATAAAAACCTGCATGACCTAGGAATGCACGAACTTCTCTTACATTTGTCAGGATAGAGAGTTTGGAAATCACTTTGATTTTCACTCTATCCACCTCGATTCCTCGATTGCTGACTCTATGACCAAGGACAATGCCTTCTTCACCATAAAGTGACACTTCTCCCAATTCAACATAAGATGTGCTTCTTCACACCGTTTGAGGATAAGGGAGAGATGTTTCAAGCATGAGTCATATGAATCTCCATATACAGAAAAATTGTCCATAAAAACTTCCATGATAGTTTCAGTGAGACCAGCCAATATAGATGCCATGCAACGTTGAAAAATTGCAGGCGCATTGTAGAGGTCGAATGGCATTCTTCTAAAGGCATTTGTTCCAAATGGGCAAGTAAAGGTTGATTTATCTTGGTCATCTGGATGTATAAGTATTTGATAGAATCCAGAGTAAACATCGAGATATAAGAAATATTCTTGATGAGCCAATCGCTCTAAGACTTGATCAAGAAAAGGCATAGGGAAATGATCCTTTCGTGTTGCTTTGTTCAATTTCCTGTAATCAATACATATCCTCCACCTGGTGACCGTTCGAGTGGGGATGAATTCATTGTCTTCATTGTGTATCATGGTACTTCTACCCGTCTTAGGAACAACATGCACGGGACTTACCCATGGTGAATCAGAGATCGGATAGATAATACCTATTTTGAGTAATTTAATGACTTCAAGATGGAAAACTTCTTTCATGTTTGGATTAAGCTTTCTTTGATGTTCAATAGTTGGTTTGTGATCTTCCATCATGGGGATTTTGTGCATGCACAATGCTTGACTGACCCTAGTGAGATCACTCATCTTATACTCTATTTCTTTTCTTCTTTCTTTTAATTCCGTCAAGAGTTTATCTTCTTGTTCTGCTATTAGATCTGAATTTATAATGACTGGGTAGATCTTTAGTTCATCTAAAAACACATATTTCAATCCTTCGGGTAAGGGCTTCATTTCAGGAGCTTGTGGTTTTTCACATGTTTCTTCAGTAACATCCACAACTTTAAGTTTCTCAATTTTGACTTCAGGATCTTCTTCAGCAGTGTCGAGGTGGAGAACACAACTTTTCACTTGTTCATCAATTGAATTCTCTGCATTTGGATTAGTCAGAGATACTCCTAAAGGATATTCTTGTTCATAATCCTATTGCGTGATTAATGACATATGCTCTATGCATTCAATCAAGTAGACTTCTTCTTGCAAGCTTGGTCTTTGCATACTTTCAAAAACTTTGAACTCGAGAGTTTCTTTACCTAGTCTGAGAAGCAAGGTTCCTGCTTCAACATCAATCACATCTCTTGTAGTAGCAAGGAACGAATGACCAAATATGAGAGGGTATCTGGCGTCTTCTTTTATATCCATGATGACAAAGTCACATGGAACATAGGAGTCTTTGCTTAATTTGACAGGGACATATTCGATGATACCCAGAGGAAGGGTCATTGTGTTATTTGCAAGATGTATTGTCATGCCAGTTGGGAGTAGTTCACCAAACCCTAGCCTTTTGCAAAGGATAAGTGGCATGATGGAGATACTAGCACCAAGATCTGCCAATCCTTTCTTACAAGATGAATCACCGATATGGCAAGAGATCCCAAAAGATCCTGGATCTTTCTGCTTCTTAGGCATCTTGCTCAGGATGATATCAGAAGTAGTTGTTGCTAACTTCACTGTCTCATATTCTTCAGTTATATACTTCATTGTGAGGAGAGACTTTAAATACTTTTTCCATGCTGGTATTTTATCCAGCGCATCAAGAAAGGGTATATGAACATGAAGTTTCTTCAAGGCCTCTTTGAACTTGTTGAAAAGAGTGTCAAGCTTTGTCTACCTTAAACGAGCTGGGAAAGGTATGCGATGCTTGTATACTGGTACTTCTGGCTCTGGTGTTTATTTTTCAGTAACAGTAGGTTCTTCAGAACTTTCCTCATATGTCTTATCAACAATTACTGCCCCTTTGGTTGAGACTCATATGTTGTAGAGTCTTGGACAGCCACAAAGTCATCTTCGTCTGTAATAACCACATGTGTCTTGACAGGGGGATCTGAATAGTCTTTTCCAGACCTGGTGGTGACAGCCTTCAGTTGCTCTGGGTGCTTGGGATTGTTCTCTGGCTAGCTAGCAAAGGTTCCAACAGGTGTCTTCATGCTAGCTACAAGTTGAGCTAGTTGAGATTCAATAGCTTTCTGATTGGCTTGCTAGTTAGCTATCATTGTCTTCTACGACTGCAACATCTTTTCATTGCCCGACAACTTGTCATCAGGAGAGATGGGGTTGGCTTGTTGCCCTTGTTGTTGTTGGTAGGGGACTTGGTTGGGATTCTGGAACTGAGAATTGTTCTGATAATTATTGTAGTTCCTGTTTTGAAAGTTACCCCTAAAGTTTCCTTGATTCCCGAAACTTTTTTTTTGGTTATACTGGAATCCTGGTGGGCCTCCTTGCTGATTATTTGAACCAATTTGTCATGAGTTTTTCACTCCTGAGGGATTTCCATATTGAAAACCAGGATGGTTCCTGTTCTGATTCAGATTGTAATATCCTTGACCAGGGATGGTGTTGACAACATTAAGGTTTTCCATTTGACTATTATCTCTTTGGCTATAAACATTGCTTAGAACTAATCATAGAGAACATTGTAGGCTAGCGTAGAATGATCAGTGCCTTTACATGCTTCACAGAATAGTGAGGCTGACTTGATTTGTTCTTGTTGTTGTGGGAGTGAGTGTCTTCTTTCAAACACAACAATAGATGATTCAAGATGATCTTACTTGGCAACTAGGAGCTTGAGGGATTCAACGATAGACTTGTACTCGGGAGTAGCTTCTGCTATAGCTACCTTCAACACTCCTTTACTTACGGGTCTACCCCAGTTGGCTTGATTTTCTGCTCCAAGGGTGACAACCTTCCATGCGCTATCATAGCTTTGACACATGAAGTTACCTTCAGATGATGAGTCTAAGAACTTCTTAATGTCATCATCCACACCTCTATAGAAGATCTCAATGAGTTGATTCTTAGGAATTCCATGGTGTGGACACTTGCATAGAAGCTCATTATATCTTTCCCATGTTTCAACAAGGGATTCTCCCGGGACCTGAAAAAATTGAGTTATATGTCCCATGATTTCATAAGTGAGAGAAGGAGGGTAGAAATTTTCCAAAAAGACATTTTGAAGTTGTTCCCAAGTGGTAATGGGTTCACATTGCAAGGAGTTGTACCAACTTATAGCTCTATCAGTGAGATAATGCTTGAAGAGACGGAGTCAGATGGCATCGTCAGATACTCCATTTTGCTTTGTCATAGCACATAGATTTATAAACCTCAGAAGTTGTTCTTGACTATCCTCTCCTTGTTTACCATAGAATGGGCTATTTTGAAGCAAGGTGATCCAATGTGCTTAGATCTCGAAATTTGTAGCATTGATGGGAGGAGGTTGAACTGGGTGATGAACGTCAGTAGCTTTGGGGATTGAGAACTCCCTAAGGTCTTTTTGTAGTTCTGCGTCTTGTGTTGCTCCTTGTGCTACTAAGATTTCTTCTTGAACCGCAGTTCTGGCTTCTTGTACGAGCCTATCTCTTTGTGCTGCAAGGGCTTGAGCTACCCTTCGGGCTATTTCCTTATCTTGAGCCATTCTTGCTTGGTTCTCTCTAATCTGATGATGAAAAGTTCTATCTATCTCGGGGTCAAAGCTCGCAGTGAGTCCGTGACTGTTTGAATGATGCATACACTATACTTTGGGGGTACTTGAGATGAAAAGATCTTTCAAAAGTGAGATTGACGGAGTAGAAATGAATTCAAGTGGATGATCAATAGTTATCAAAAGAAAAACCAAAATCCTAGATTAGCCTCAAAAGAACTAGATTTGACTAACTGATACCGTTGTCCCCAGAAAAGGCACCAGAATTTGACGTGGAATATTATCGCACTAACAAATTCACTCGGGGTTGAAATCCCAGAACTTTTACCAAAACCTTGTGTAATAATACCACCTGCAAGCAGACGGGTCTTATCGCAGTATAGTTGAGGATCAAATACCAAAGGATAACATTTTTAAGAATCGTCGCTAGTCTAGTCTAGCTCAAGTAAGACTGATATTCAGAACGATTGGTTTTGATTTGAGTTTAATTAAACAAATTACAAGAAAATAAAGAGTAGAATTAAAATTGAACAAGATTAATGATATGGAATCGCTAGGATGGTCCTGAGTTTCACCACCACTACACATGCAAACACATCCAAGAATCAAACATTCAGGCAAGATATACCCATCCAAATGGAGTTGCTACAAAACCCCCCATACAGGCGTTAGGCTTGCGTAAGCATCACCTTAGGTATCAAATGTCTTGTCACCATCCGGATCACTCACTTATGGCTTCGATGATACAGAAATCCAACTGAAGTTGTGGCCCCCCTATACATGAGTTAGGCACACAGAAGCGTCACTGTGGGCTAGATGGATCGTACCCTCACGGATCATACACTTACGACTTCAAGGAATCCCATTATATTTCTAGTTTGGGAGTCAAACACATTAATCGTCAAGCAAGAAGGCGATTAATCTACAAGCAAACATTGATGATTAATGACGAAGATACATATATCCAACTGAAGTTGTGGGCCCCCTATATAGGCGTTAGGAACACATAAGCATCACTGTGGGCTAGATGGCTCATCCCCTCACGGATCATACACTTACGACCTTAAAGAATCTCATTATATTTCTAGTTTGGGAGTCAACCTCGTTAAATAACATTCTACCCTACATATAGAAGTTCTCGCAACATAGGGAAGAACAAGATAAAAGCAAGCAGGTAATCAATCTACAAACATTAACGATTAACAACGAAATGAAAAGTTATATACATTGCCATGGAATGTTTAACAAGAGAACATGCTTGCATGGGCAGCGGGGCTAGTCCTCGCACCTCTGCAAAAAGGAACTACTCACTCATGATACAAGAAATAAGAAGAACAAGAGAGAGGGAAGATTCTACCATGAGCATGATGTAGAAGGTAAAAGCAGCTCGGTGAAGATGATGTGATCATCTACGTCGTGTCGGAGCAGATGTGCACAGTATGTGACTCATCGGTCTTGGGATTTTCACGCCCTAGCGGTCTTGAGACCGTGCACATTTGTGTGGTCTTGGTCTGAGGGTGGATCACGAGGCTCGAAGGTATTGCAGGTGCTGGGCAAGAGGTTGCGATGCTTGGTGGGAGGATAGGCGGCAATGTCATGTTTTTTGCAGATGGGCAGTGAGGCAGGAAGGTGGCAGTGAAGGAATGTGGAGAAAGCAGGTTCTTTTGCATATATGATCACTGCCGCAGTTGAGCAGGTGAAGGACCTCACGGTTTCTGCTTGTTAGATGCCCAAACGGTCTCGGGGGTGGATGTAGGCCAAACGGTCTTGAGGTGAGGCTGCCCATACGGTCTTGAGATCATATGGAAGGGAAAAAGTATGAAACCGTTAAGGCAAAGGATGGCTAGAATCATGTGGTGGGATGGATGGGGGTCGTCGATCCGTGATCGTGTGGTGAAAGGAAATCCCAGGATAAAATGAGGTGAAACCAAATAGATCAGGACCGTTTGGATGAATGGCTAGGACCGAGAGATGTCCAAACCGAATGGATGAAACTGTATGGATGAAATCATTTGATCAAGATCATTAGGTCAAAACCTATTGGTCAAGACTGTTTGGTCAAGACCGATTGGTCAAGACTATTTGGTTAAGACCGATTGGTCAAGACCGGTTGGTCAAGACCGCTTTAGTCAAGTCCAAGGATGAGATGATCTTGAGTGAAGGTGGATCTAGGGTTGAGAAGGGTGGGCCCCACTTATTAGGGTTTGATTTGGATGATGGTTGGTGGAGATAAAGGTGGAGTGAAGCAAGGGGTGGTGATGATAATGTTGAAGGTGGATTAAGGTTAAATGGAGGTAGGTTCCAGCTCATGGTTCAACCTCATCATGTCCTACATAAAATCAGAATAAACTCAGTTAATAATCTTGATAATTGCACTAATTAAGAAATTTTTCATATTGTGATATTTAGGAGAAGAAATTGGATGTATTGAGTCAAATTGAGCTCAAGATGGCGATTGAATTTCATGATGAATATGCATTTATCAGCATCTATCATGATTTTTCCAAAATACAACATTTTCGTTCAACTAGAATCACTAAAAATGGTGTGCATTTGTTCAATCTTAGTAGTAGGATCCTAGATTGAGCGACACATCTGGCACATAGCTTGCACTCTTCATCTCAATCTTCTTGTGCTCTTCATCTCAGTCCTCTTCTCATCTTCAGTATGGGTGTTTCATCGACTTGGTGCCACAGTTTCTTCATCATCCATATGACACATGCCCTTGTCTAATGAATGGGAGTGTCACCGATTTGGCACCATGGTTTCTTCATCATCCAAATGACACATGCCCTTGTTTAAGAATGGGTGTGTCATCGATTTCGTACAACTGTTCTTCATCAACCATATGACACATACCCTTGTTTATGGATAATCTATAAAGTAGTTCCAATCTTTAGAAGATATAAATTGTTGTTGGTGTGTGGGTAAGATTTTATAACATTCTCCGTTGAAATTTGGGTTGTATTAAAATTTATCCGATCAAGTGGTTTTCGTGTTTTTGTGCCACATAGGTGCTAATAAGGACTGAGTGTGTCATCAATTTTGTATAACTGTTCTTCATCAACCATATGACACATGCCCTTGTTTACAAAAAATCTACAAAGCAGTGCCGATCTTTAGAAGATCTAAATTGTTGTTGGTGTGTGGGTAAGATTTTATAACATCCTCCGTTGAAATTTAGGTTTTCTTAAAATTTATCCGATCAAGTGTTTTTAGTGTTTTTTGTGCCACATAGGTGCTAATCGCGACTAACTCAGTCTAGTTCTAATCTAGTTTTATTTGGCAGAAATTAGATTAACTGGCTCGTTTTGAATTCTGTGACCCTCTGATTCAGACTAAGTCAGTCCTACTTTTAGCATGAATTTAGGATCCAGTCCGGATTGACTCCGTCTTATGTGTTATTTTATTTTATATGTGAAAAACACAAGTTATGAGATCAGTCCAATCTAATGAGTGCTTGTAATGGGTTGTAATGGGGTTGAGTTGCTGTAAAAAGTGGGATATATAAACCACCCTCTACTAAAATATGGTAAACAAAACACATTTGGAAAGCAGTGGAATAAAAAAATTTCTGACTATATTCAATTTCATAAAAGATTGTACAAAATACATCAAAAATCTCCCTTTTAGGGTTACATCATCATACACAACTTGAATCTAGATAGAGGAAAGTCTGGACTACTCCACTTTTGTCTCCAAACAACATATCCATCAGCTAAGTCCATGCCAAAGCTACGATCTTCATGTCATATCCATCACCTCGCTCCACATCTAGGTGGTTGGGGTAGCACCCAGCAAAAGGGAAGGAAAATAAAAGTATGTGTCACAAAACTATTCTAATGTAAAAAGATGAGCAAAACATGTAAAACAAGTTAGGGTTCATCATAACATGAAGACAATTAAGAGAATGAGGCTGTATATATATAAAAGAATATTTCAATAGATGCTTGCCATAAACAAAGTATAATAAAAGAATTGCATGCATGATTAATATTGACTATCTTAACTAAGAAGGGTTGAGGAACCTACCGGACCTTCAACCAAAGGGTGAGGGGAGAGTAACACATTCCCAACCTGCACATATATCATGTGCGGGGGAGAATAAGACGTTCCCCAGGGGAGAAATAACACATTCACCAACTATGGGTGGTTGTACATAAGTACCACTACTATAGCAAGTTAGTCTAATAAAATCAACATGCTAGAAACAATGGAAAGTAATAACATCATTTAAATAGAACATGACAAAGGGGTACCAAGACCCAAGAATAATATTCCAAAACTGATTATGAGGCAAGAATAGCAAAAGAATCCAGAGTATAGGAAATATGATTCAATGAAGCCTCATTATTGAAAAGTAGGTCAAGGCACCAATATTCCCAACTGAAGTATATTAAGCACATACCTTTAATCTTTAGAGTCCTAGAATCACTTTTTATAATCTTTACATGAGATCAAATCCATTTTCCCTAATATGATAACCATGATCATGTATTAATACTATTTTTATTCATTAAAGATCCAAAACCCCAAAACTGTCAACTTTTTCCACAAATTATCGAATTAGACTCTAAATCCATCACTGATGTCTTAGTTATGTTCTTTTGATCAAAATAACATATAATATTATGTATTTTGAAGATATTGACTTTTAGGGTTATTTTTGGGGATTTTTAGTTAATTAAATCATCCACAAAAATACCTACTCGAAAAACTCAAAATCAGGAATCAAATTTATTTTTATTAGATAGCTTATGTTTTCCTGATTCCAAAACATATTTTATTTCTATTTTTCGACCAATGAGTAAAAAGATATGATTTTTCTAAGACTGGCCAATTAGACATTGCCACGTAGGCACTTCATATCAAACAGACATAGCGAGAGGTCGGGCCCACCTACTGACTTGGCCCAATGAGGGGCGGACAAGTCATGTGGTCAATTCCTGGTTTTGACTCGTTTGAAACAAAACAAAACTAGGTCAAAAGACCTTCGTACCCTTGTGCGAGAAATAAAAGGAAGAGGAAAGAAGAAGGGCAAAACCATAAAAACGTGAGGGGACCTTCTTCCCCAACTCACCCGACCGGTGAACGATGAGTAGCTTTTGCTGCTTGCTTGCTATTTTGGGCAAAAATAGAATACACCACCAAACTTCGTGTTTAAGCATGCAAAAGAAAGAGGAAGAAGAGACGAATCTAAGGTACCTTGCAATTGAACGGAGACGAAGAGAGAAGAGAGAGAGGGGCGCCGCAAACTGGAGGTCTTCGGTGGCTAGATGAGGGTCCAAACATCCATGAAACACCAAATTGAAAGTATGGTTGAGTCTCTAAGGTGACGACGGATCTAGGGGTATGGATATTTATAGGCAAGGAGGCCTAGGCTAGGGTTTATCTAGGTGAGGTGAGAGAGACCGCCAGCTTGCTTAGGAGGTTTCTTGAATTTTCATCAAAACACAAAAATCTTGGTATAAAATTGTACGGAATCTCGAGAGGAATTAGTAGCACCAAAAATCATCGAATTTCATCGAGTATATCTCGAGATAATTGAATTTGAGTTTTTGTAAAGCAGCCAACCTATTTCCTATTCGGTTAGAGGAAGAAGATGACCACGACACGTCGGATCAGTGGACCCGAGTCCACGAAGGACCAAGAGCCGTCTGATCTTGCAGATGGAAAGAGCATATGAATTCTAGTTGTATTAAAATTTGACCAAAGTGTCATATTAATTTTAAATGTTTTTCTCTCTTCGTTTAGGGGCCCAAATGATATCCAAAAATAACTAAAATTTATATTCTGACTGATTTTGATGTATAGAATCTAAATATAAAATTAGTTTTGCCTTTTGGGGACTTTTATTATGTTAAATAATTCAAATCCCTATTTCTATATCCTCATGCATTAATGACTCTAGGATTCTCCAAAAATTATGAAACTTCGCATATTAAATATTATGGATATGACTTTGTCATTATTTCCATTTGTTGAAGTTGTTTATTATTTTAAATAATGATTTGAAAGTTTTACACACGTTCTCTCTCCTAAATTCACCTTCTCGTCAAATATTTTCCAAATTGAGTCAAAATTCATCCAAATATATATTTTAGCATGTAGAACATGAATTTGATATTATTTTTTTGAAGACTTTTATTATTTTATTTAATTCATTTAAATTTTATCACTTATTTATCCTTTTACTTTATTAGAGGCATCTACAAACTTTCTAAAAATGTAAAACTTGTCCAATAAGCAATACTAAATGTGTGGAACACAATTTTGGCATTAATTAATTTTTTCAATATATATTTAATATTTTTGTCTTTAAGTCATTTTTTTCTCCTAAATAAAATAAAATATTTGACATTGACGACATTAAATACAAATTCACAGAAAGACTAATTTTTATATGTATATTACGAATTTGGAGTTTGTTTTCCAATTTGAGGACATTAGATATTTTATTTCACCTTATTGGCTTATCTCCTATTATCTTTTAATAAAGACTTTAATATATGCATTTATCTTCCGAATTAGATGATACTTGGCCCTTAAGTTTCTTTTAGATCAAGAAAATGAATTTACATATCAAATTATCTCATGATTTCCTATTTGTGATTTTGAAACAATATATTCCACATTATCTCCTATTATCCAATATATCCCATATTATCTCCAATTATTACATTTATCATCTCCTTTATGTATATTTCGAGATTTCCTTTCTTTTTCATATTCTAAAAAGCACTAGAAAGTTCTAGGACGATTTTTTTTATTATTTTTATCACTTAAGTGATCATTTTACATATTAGACCCATGACTAAGCTTCCACTGAGGTATTTGTGCATAAACCCAAATATTGGAATAAAAGGTGAACAAGTGTTCATTAAACCATCATATTCTCCACAAATTAAACAGAACGGACAAAGAGGATAGAAACGAGAGGAAAAGATGGAAAAGAGGACCAAAAGGCAAAATGTCCATAATTCAATATGCTACAACACTCCACCCCTTAAAGAGGATTTCGTCCCTGAAATCACTAGCAATTAGGGAAGGGTGAGTGTGCAACCTCACATCACAAAATATTAGGTTGTTCCTCCAACAATAAAACTTCCACCAAAACTTATACTTCAACTACACCTAAGGGTTCAAAAATTTTACATACAGCTCAACATAGGTTAGGTTCTCGAGGATAACCTAGGGTTCCACTATTAAGATTGTTTTTATGAGATTTAACATTATTTACATTTTTTCTCATTAACATAATACTCTTTATGATATCACATTATCATCGTTATATTAACTACGTCATTCCATATACACTTTATTGCCGAAAGGGGTTATATTTCATCATCATGCATTAAACTATTTATATGTATTTCTCATTTATCTTAAGGATATTATCACAATTAAGAGTTACTCAATTATCTCAACATTCATTATTATATTTTATCATTGTCCTTAATAATTCGGATTTATACTTCCTTATCCTCATATTATCACTTTATTAATTATAACAAATTATTTTACATGAATGTAAGACATTCTATCCAATTTGTGGTTAAGCATACAATTATTCCAATTAATGTCACAGTAGTTACTTATACTCATATTAAACATTATCACATGTCACAGTATCTTTATTGCTCACATTAATGTCACCATTAAACATTATTCATTTATATTATTCATTTTGCACGTTTATATGAATCCAATCACTTCATACTCATTTTGAAGCCATTACATGTGTTATAATGATTAAGGTAAGACTTATGTCATATTAATGATTTGATTCACATTAAGTGACTAATCGCATGTGTATTAGATAACAAGATAACTTGCATTTTATATTAATGACTTGATTAATATGTGATTACATGATCATATATATATATATTTATATCATTTATGTGTATCAATGTAGGTTAACTGATTATGGTACTTAACATCATTAACGTATCATGAAAGGCATTAAATATATATAGATTAGGGTTAGATTATTACAACTTAGGGTTGAGGTCAACATGACCATTTTATTTCACTTATTCATCCTTAGCATGCATTAAGTTAAATATTAGGTTACTATTATCTTTTTCTTATTATGTGCATTGGTTATCCATTAGGGTTTGAACATATGAATTATTCATTAGATGACCATTATATGTTCATTATATATATAAATAAACATGTTAGGGTTACCACTATTACTTGTTTCGACAACACTAAGGATTCAAGCACAACAACCTCCTAAGTATGGAGTTAGGGTCTCTAAAGATAGATTAGATAGAATTCAAGATGTTATAGGGTTCCATCCCCCTAAATAGGATTTTGTCCTCGAAATATAACCACTCGAACATCCAACCTAAACATACTCCACCCTTTAAAGGGTTCGACCTATCAAGCCAAACTAACTAGGGTTAAAGGATAAGTCTAACTAAACCATTCTCAAGATCCCTCATGCTTCCACTGCACACTCTGATATCTTCCCAAACACTCAACTCTAAGGTCTAGGTTCTAGGGATAAACTTATCCAAGCTTTTGGTTTGAGGGACATAAGGAAACTATCTTGGTATTCATCCTCAAACAAGTCAACTTAGGGTTCTCAAAGATATACACCATAGAAGTCTAAGGTTACTATTACCTAAAAGAAAACTATTTTAGGCAATTCATATTAGCTCAGGCCATGCTAGTATCATATAGGCAGGAGAGTCCTCGTAAACCAAGCTAGTGGCACGGAGGAAAATATTGCCATCCCCCGAAACCCTGATTCTTTCTAGACACCTTTGCTTCAACTTCATGCCCTAATAGTTGCCTAAAGGAAAACCTAAACAACATCAAGTTATACATATTTTAATTATGAACATATTAGAGTTTTATTCATCAAGAATCTAAGGTGAAACTATAGGGTCCTAAATCAACCTATCATCAACATAGATCAAATCTAAGGCAAACATGTAACTTAAGGTAAACTATGCAAATCTAAGGTTCTAACTAGGGAGACAAAACTGAAATAGCCAGATTCTGATTACCATGGGCTCTGATACCATGTTGTAAAGAGTGGGATAAACCACCCTCTACTAAAATATGGTAAACAAAACACATTTGGAAATCAGCGGAATAAAATTTGTTCTGACTATATTCAATTTCATAAAAGATTGTACAAAATACATCAAAAATCTCCCTTTTAGGGTTACATCATCATACACAACTAGGATCTAGATAGAGGGAAGTCTAGACTACTCCACTTTTGTCTCCAAGCAACATATCCATAAGCTAATTCCATGCCATAGCTATGATCTTCATGTCATATCCATCACCTCGCTCCACATCTGGGTGGTTGGGGTAGCACCCAGCAAAAGGGAAGGAAAATAAAAATCTGTGTCACGAAACTATTCTAATGTAACAAGATGAGAAAAACATATAAAATAGGCTAGGGTTCATCATAAGATGAATACAATCAAAAGAATGAGGTCGTATATATATAAAAGAATATTTCAATAGATGCTTGCCATAAACAAAGTATAATAAAAGAATTGCGTGCATGATTAATATTGACTATCTTAACTAAGTAGGGTTGAGACACCTACCAAACCTTCAACCAAAGGGTGAGGGGAGAGTAACACATTCCCAGTCACATGCACATATTTCATGTATGGGGGAGAATAAGACGTTCCCCAGTGGAGAAATAACACATTCCCCAACTATGGGTGGTTGTACATAAGTACCACTACTATAGATAGTTAGTCTAATAAAATCAACATGCTAGAAACAATGGCAAGTAATAGCATCATTTAAATAGAATATGGCAAAGGGGTACCAAGACCCAAGAATAATATTCCAAAACTAATTATGAGGCAAGAATAGCAAAAGAATCAAGAGTATAAGAAATAAGATTCGACGAAGCCTCATTATTGAAAGTAGGTCAAGGCGCAAATATTCCCAATTGAAGTGTATTAAGCACATACCTGTAATCTTTAGAGTCCTAGAACCACTTTTCATAATCTTTACACGAGATCAGATCCATTTTCCCTAATATGATAACCATGATCATGTATTAATACTATGTTTATTCATTAAAGATCCAAAACCCCAAAACTGTCAACTTTTTCAACAAATGATCGAATTAGACTCTAAAACCATCACTAATGTCTTAGTTATGTTCTTCTGATCAAAATAACATATAATATTATGTGTTTTAAAGATATTGACTTTTAGGGTTATTTTTGGTGATTTTTAGTTAATTAAATCATCCACAAAAATACCTACTCGAAAAATTCAAAATCAGACATCAAATTTATTTTTATTAGATAGCTTATGTTTTTCTGATTCCAAAACATATTTTATTTCTATTTTTTGACCAACGAGTAAAATGATACAATTTTTCTAAGTCTGACCAATTAGAAATTGCCACGTAGGCACTTCATATCAAACAGACATAGCGAGAGGTCGGGCCTGCCTACTGACTTGGCCCAATGAGGGGCATCCAAGTCATGCGGTCAATGTCTGGGTTTGACTCATCTGAAACAAAACAAAACCAGGTCAAAAGACCTTCGTACCCTTGCGTGAGAAACAAAAGGAAGAGGAAAGAAGAAGGGAAAAACTGTAAAAACATGAGGGGACCTTCTTCCCCAACGCACCTGACCAGCGAGCGGCGAGCATCTTCTGCTGCTTGCTTGCTATTTTGGGCAAAAATGAAATACACCACCAAACTTCACGTTTAAGCATGCAAAAGAAAGAGGAAGAAGAGACGAATCTAAGGTACCTTGCAATTGAACGGAGACGAAGAGAGCAGAGCGAGAGGGGCGCCACAAACTGGAGGTCTTCGGTAGCTAGACGAGGGTCTAAATGTCTATGAAACACCAAATCGAAAGTATGGTTTAGTCTCTAAGGTGATGGCGGATCTAGGAGTATGGATATTTATAGGCAAGGAGGCCTAGGCTAGGGTTTAGCTAGGTGAGGTGAGAGAGACCGTCGACTTGCTTAAGGGGTTCATCAAAATTTTGTCAAAATACAAAAATCTTGATATAAAATTGTGCGGAATCTTGAGAGAAATTCATAGAATAAAAAATCATCGAATTTCATCGAGTATATCTCGAGATAATTGAATTTGAGTTTTTGGAAAGCAACCAACATGTTTCCTATTCAGTTAGAGGAAGAAGACGACCACGAGTTGTCAGATCAATGGGCCCGGGTCCACAAAGGACCAGGAGCCGTCCAATCTCGTGAATGGAAAGAGCATAGGTATTCTAGTTGTATTAAAATTCGACCAAAGTGTCATATTAGTTTTAAATGTTTCTCTCTCTCTTTATTTGGGGGCCCAAATGATATCCAAAATTAACCAAAATTTATATTCTGACTGATTTTGATGTGTAGAATCCAAATATGAAATTCATTTTTCTTTTTGGGGACTTTTAATATGTTAAATAATTTAAATCCCATTTTTTCTTTCCTCATGCATTAATGACTCTAGGATTCTCCAAAATTATGAAACTTCACCTATAAATCATATTAAATATGGTGGATACGACTTTGTCAATATTTCCATTTGTTGAAGTTGTTTATTATTTTAAATAATGAGTTGAAAGTTTTACACACGTTCTCTCTCCTAAATTCACATTCTCATCAAATATTTTCCAAATTGAGTCAAAATTCATCCAAATACATATTTTAACATGTAGAACATGAATTTGAATTATTTTAATTTTTTGAAGATTTTTATTATTTTATTTAATTCATATAATTTTTATCACTTATTTTTCTTTTTAATTTATTATAGGCATCTATAAACTTTCTAAAAATGTAAAACTTAGCCTATAAGTAATAATAAATGTTTAGAACACGATTTTGGCATTAATTAATTTTTTTAAATATATATTTAATATTTTTGGTCTTTAAGTCATTTTATCTCTCCTGAATAAAATAAAATATTTGGCATTGACCACATTAAATAAAAATTCACACAAAGACTAATTTTGATATGTAGATTACGAATTTGGAGTTATTTTTCCAATTTGAGGACATTAGATAATTTATTTCACCTTATTGGCTTATCTCCTATTTTCTTTTAATAAAGACTTTAATATATGCATCTATCTTCCAAATTAGGTGATACTTGGCCCTTAAGTTTCTTTTAGATCAAGAAAAAGAATTTTCATATAAAATTATCTCATGGTTTCCTATTTGTGATTTTGGAACAATATATTCCACATTATCTCATATTATCCAATATATCCCATATTATCTCCAATTATTACATTTATCATCTCCTTTATGTATATTTTGAGATTTCCTTTATTTTTGATATTCTAAAAAGCACTAGAAAGTTCTAGGACGGATTTCTTTATTCTTTTTATCACTTAAGTGATCATTTTACATATTAGACCCATTACTAAGCTTCCACTGAGGTATTTGTGCATAAACCCAAATATTGGAATAAAAGGTGAATATATGTTCATTAAACCATCATATTCTCCAAAAATTAAATAGAACAGACAAAGAGGGTAGAAATAAAAGGAAAAGATGGAAAAGAGGACCAAAAGACAAAATGCTCAGAATTAGTATGTTACAGTTGCCAAACAAAAATAAGACTAAATTCAGATAAACTAAGTTGGATCTATCTGACTGACATAGTTCAGATTTCATAATCTCTAAATATGGGTTTGATATTTGGATTAGACTTTATAATCCTCAAGAGTAACTTTGGGACAAATTTATGTGATGCAAGATTGGAAGTTTTCTTTGATTTTTATTTACATTAATAGTGCAACTGAGAATCGCTCTAGAATTGATTCTGCTTAAGCTTGCATCAACGTGCACAAATATCACTTTAAAATTCCCCCCTCGAACTTTATGGGTGAAAGTATATGAGGTCAAACTAGATGTTTCTAGGAATCTTATTGAATCAAATTGTGCATTTAAGGATTTTTCTAGAATTGATATTTCTTTAATCGAAGTGTACATGTAAGACTTTATAATCTCCCCTTAAACTTTGGGGTGAAAACATATTATGTCAAATTTGAAGTTTTCTTCAAAAACATATGGATACTAACAGTGCAACTAAGAATTAATCTAGAATTTAGTTTTGTTGGGTCAACTTGCACAAGTCAGACTTAAATTATCTCAATTGAACTTTAGGGGTGATATTGTGTGGTTCAGAATCATAAGTTTTCTTAGAATTATTATTGATTGTAATGGTGCAACTAAGAATTATTCTGAAATTAACTTTTCTCATATCATCATTCTTATTTTTGTAGTCAACTTTAAGATCATAGTGCTTTTCTCGTGGAAAGTGATTTGGGAGAAGAATACAATACAATTGAATGCTCAAAAGATTCTTATCATGTGGTGTTTTTAGTTACAAACATTTAGGTATCCCTCTTTTGGATTCCAATAGTTCACCAGGGTATGGTTATGGATAATAGCAAGGAGAAAATATTGAACATAGTCATCTTATAAACACCTAAAAATTACTTTTTGTCTTACGGTCATGTCAAACTAAACTTCCATATCCTCAACAATTTTGTAAATAGGACACTCCCAAAAGCATGTTGGGCTCTAAGGGGACAATGTCCTTATAAACTAAACTAGTAAGGTCGAAATATGCGATTGTGACACAAAGACAATCTAAAGCACAATGTTAATAATATTCCATACTATAAATTGAACTGCCTCATAGAATATGATTCTAAAGAACCCATGATTGGACCCTGAGGCTGCAAAAAATCTATGAGGAAGCTTCTACCGCCGAGTAAAGCCCCAAGACAATGAGACAAATAGGTATGGAAGCGATCTTCCATTGAAGGTCCCCAAAAAGTACCTCTACAAACTACAATGTCTTCAATAGACCTTCCCAAACCGCTATCAAACAATGTACAAGCCTCCTTCATATATACAGATTCAGATGTCTTAAAATTGAACATCAACTTAACAATGTGCATACACGAACGAATAAAAAAAAGTTCACTCTGTAGATTTCCCAACCGTGGAAGAAGATGCATCACATCAATAACCTTTGTAGTCTTCTTCATGGAAAAAATCTCAATAAATCTTAGTCTCTACTCACAAATCCTCCAACTAACATCATTCCCAACAATGATTTCTTATTGTCAATGGAAAACAAACCTTTGCAAAATTTCCTACCATCACATCTGGGCAAAAAAAGTTTAGTTTTATGAATATTTAAAATAAGACCAAACTTGTTTAAGTTCTTCTTGTCTAGTTGATTAAATATTTATTTTATATGAATATCTTTGGTCCTTATCTAGTGAGTTGCAACTAATACTTTCCCCTATTTTCCCCTCTTACTACTAAACTATTTAATGCACAAATAACTCCTCCAAAATTTGTTTCTTTTTAAACACCATTCTCCCCCTAATGTCTTTTTTTTGTCATCTATAGAGTGGTCCCTCAGGTCAACATAGCCTGGTCTCATTTCACTCCTAGTAAAGGAAAGAACGACTCTACTACATTTTTAGTTAAATTTTAGGGAGTGGCAAGGATTTCTTTCCCATGCTAACTCAAATGACTGTGCATTTTCATTTGGTCTCATGTCCCTCCCTAGTATAGGATGACCAAGCACCTTTAAATTCTTTGCAACCATAGCTACTACCACTGAGCTTCTATGGTTTATGAAAACCAAATTACACTAGGTGTCCCTATTTGCACATTTGCAACATTTGACTCACACTAATGATGCCTTGACGAGGAAGGTCCCTCTTGTATTGTTGTCTTTTACTTCTTGTTGACTCATTATCTAGTAGGTTCAACTTCACATAAGGATCAATGTATTATTTGTGTGGATAATACAACACCATAGTGTTGGTAAGGTATGCATGTAGAGTCAATCATATGATGATTGATATGGAATAATTACCTAAAACGATTTGATTAGTAAGAACATAAATAAAGGCAAGCTTCCAATTCATCTATTTCACTTAGTTATGAGGTAATGAGGATACAAAGTGAATGTCTAGAGAATTATATTACTCAATGACATATGTTGTCAAGTTACTATCCTTGTGCATAGATCATACAGATGTTAAGATTACATATACATATTCTCATTATGTCCCTGTTCAATTGTTATTGTGGAAGGTTTATAGACAAAAATAACACGTAAGATTAGAGTGTGAGTTGGTTGATGACTAAATCTCATTAGTCATGATATGGAAATATCAAACGAAGCACACAGATACATGTTAGGGAATAATGTATCAGACATGCCCACATTGAGAGTGCCACATGGTTTTAGTGGTCACAGTCATCTCTCATAGTGAAGGTGGTGATTGCAATTCTTACACTTGAAATCACTACACTCATCACATGTAGTTGGGTACTCTTTGACATCATCAAATGGAGTCTTGAAATGTGGGTTGTTATAATGGTGATAATTGGGTGACTTTGACACATGGGGATAGACTGTGAGTGATAGATATGGGATTTTTCCCTCCTACTGGAGTATGATATTCTGGATACTTGATAAGTGAGGCTGAAAAATGCATGCACACACACATGTGAATCAATATATGATATTGAGGTCACATAATCTCAGACAGTCTGCTCTTGGTTCAAGAAACATGGATTGAACATTGATAGGATGACCAGCCATGCCTTGAGTTCATCTTGGATATCAGAGACAAAAGAATTATACAATCACTACAACACCTTACACAAAATTGTAGGTTGAAGTTGTTTGTAAGGACCCTAACCCATGTTTTAGGATAACCCTATTTGTTTTGCCTAAATATGTTTCTTAGAACCTTGCTCTAATCATTTGTTATGTAATTAAGGCATGTAGAAAGTTTATGTCTCTTGGTTGAGCTTGTTTAGATGATGCTTGTGTTTTGTGGTTAGGTTTTGGTGCAAGTTACAATTCACCTAAAGTAGGGGTTGTTGTGAAAGTTTGCCACCTATAGAGTGTTCCTTCTCCCTCTTGGCATCATCTAGAGGAGAGTGAGAGATGGGCACCTTGTTTAGATCTTGGCTGGTGATGTTTTTGAACACATGAGTGAGGTGTGCCTTACACCTAGATGTGTTGTCTCGGGTTAGAGAGCTTTAGAGAGGTTTTGTATCGGTTTATGAGTTTGTAGGGTTATGCCCTATCAGTTTGTGAGTGTGTAGGGTTATGCCCTATCGGTTTGTGAGTGTGTAGGATTTTGTCATAATGGTTTGTGGGTGTGTTGAGATATGGTGTCGGGCATGACCTTAGTAGGAGACCAAGAGGGCAAGACCTAACCTAGACCATATCACGATGTCTTGCATGATGTTTTTCATGTTGCTCTATTTTCATGGACAAGTGTAAAGATGCGAGATTATCTCCTTACTAAATTTTAAAAGAAATACAAAACATACATCTTTTTAGAAAGATAAGAGACATTGAGGGATTCATGTCTAATATAAGTAAATAAGCATGCACCATATACATATAGAATGTCAACAATAGCATAAAAATAATAAAACTCAAGTCATTAAATGGCTTTCATCATAGTTCACTACATAAGTTTTTCAGAAGAAAAATATAAGAGGACTAGGAATCTAGCTTTAGCAACCTAGGCATTCTTCATAAGAAAAAAAACTTGAGATCTACTCTTGGTGTCGATTTCCTTAGACTTGGTCTTCACCTTGCTCAGCACCTGGGTGGTTTGGAAAAACACCCAGCAAAAGGGAAAGGAAAACAAAGCATGTGTCAACAAATATGAATAGGATATCAAGGTAAAGAAAACATGTAAATAAAGGCTAGTTTTCATCATACGATGAAGATTTCAAGAGTATGAGGCTATTTTTATATAGATGCTTTCCATAAACAAAATATAATAAAAGGGTTGGATGCATGATAATTATGACTACCTTAACTAAGTAGGGTTGAGGAACCTACCGAACCCCAACCTATAGGTGAGGGGAAAATTAATACATTCCCAGTCACCTACACATATTTTTATGGGGAAGAAGACATTCCCCAGGGAAAATTAATACATGCCCTATCTATGGGTTGTTGTACATAAGTACCACTACTATAGATAATAGTCCATAAAATCAACATGCTAGTAAAGAAATCATGGCAAGTAAAAGCATCATATCAACTAGAACATTGCAGTGGGGTACAAGACCCAAGAAAAAGAATGTCATTACTGATTTTGAGATAATTTAACAAAAGAATCATGAATAGAGGGAATAGGGTTCATTAAAACCTCATTAGGAAAATATATAGTTTCATTTGCAAATATGCCAACTTAGGGTGTAAGAATGCACATACCTCCTCTTTAGGTCCCTATTAACCACTTTCCAATACTTTATTTGAGTTCAGGGTCCACTTCTCATATTTTCAATACATAACCATTTATTAGGGTTGTACATATGTATTAAAGTAAAGAAACCCTATCTTTTGGAATTATACTCTGATTCAGACCTTGAAAACATCACCACTGATCTAGTGAGGTTCTCATGATTAAGAAAGTATATAGTTTTGCATATTTTGGAGTTTTGAAGGTTAAAGTGTATTTTTGGTGGCTTTTATGTTTTAATTCATTTTTAAAAACCTTATTTCGAAAAAACTTAAAACAAAACCTTGGAACCATTTTTATTAGAAAAAGAACATTTTTCTGAGTTGAGAATATTTTTTTCTTTTTATTTTTAGATAAGGGAATAAATAGTTATGAATTTCTCAAAACTGACCAATAGGAAATTACCACATCATCAAACCGATCGAGATAAGCTGAGAGAGAGAGAGAGGGAGAAAACACAATTTGACCCTAGACCAGGGTTGGAGATACATAGGTAACCAAACAAGGTTTTCTAGAGAAGGTAAAGCAGTAAGAAACCAAAACCCTAGAAGAACATGGTAAATAGAGATGGAGACCATTGATTTTAAACATAGAAGCATGAGTTTTAAACATGTAGTAACTAATATATGAGAAGGGGGTTATGAAAATTGCCTCTAGGGAAGGTGGAAAAGTTCAAGAAGAAATATTTCCGAGCTAGAGAGGATGGTTTCTCCAAAAAATCTCCTATCTCAAGCAAGAAGTACCTTCTCCACTTTAGAGGTGAAAAACCCTAGCAAAAGAACATGGAGATGAGGTGTTTAAGGATTCTAGGTGGGGTTTCAGCATGGAAGGCCATGGTTCTAACCTAGAAGAAGGTGGGAGGAAGACTAATAGAAAGAAAACAGGAAAAGAAAGAAGGAAACTTACTATTTTTGGTCGAAATTACCAAGAAGGAGCTTTAGAAACCCTAAATGGAGCAAATTTGGAACCGTAGGAGCCTTCTTCACCAAGTTAAGCACTCTCTTTTACCTTGGTATAACACCTTCATGTCCAAACAGAGTAGGAACTATGCTCTAAGTTGGGTGAAAGAGAAGGAGAGCAAGAGTTTTTGAATTGGGAGGTGGGTAGGGGTAGATATGGCTTTGTAAAGAAGGGGGCAAGCATGAGGTGTCTATCGGACTTTCCATGTGTCCTTAGCCTAGGGATTCATGGCCATGCAAGAGGATAGTTCATAGAGACTTCTTGTATATCAAATGTCGATCCTAAAATCCATGGAGACTTCTATTCCAACCCCACCATCCTCTGATCAAAGCAATAACCCCATTGGTTGATATCTTTTAAAGATTAGCTCATTTATAAAGAATGTAATCCCTAAAATGCCCTTGGAGAGAAACACCTTCAAACCAAGGTTCATCTAGGTGCCCCATGGTTCAAAATATTGAGAATGGTAAGGGAATGTATAAGGATTACAATGCATGTGATAATTTGCAAACAAAACCCTACCAATTGGGTAAATTGTATAAAAGTCCAGAATCTTCCTAAAATTGCATAACTTGCACAAACAACATTCAAATTGAACCAAATTTGAAACTTAGGCTCATTTTATGATTTCAAAAGACATAAAAAAGTTGGATTAAGGTTTATAACACCTAAATAAGGTACTTAAATAGACTTTCACTGAGGTATTTGTGCATAAATTATTTTATTGGTACAAATAGTGAATAAATGTTTACAAAACCACTATAAATTCCACTTATTAAACATGACTGACATAAATGATAGAAATGAAAGAGAAGCTTGTGAAAAAGGTTTACATGGAGATTACATATAAGATTCAGTATATTACAATACTCCACCACTTCAAAATGATTTTTTCCTCAAAATTTCAAGCAAAAAGAGAAGGGTGAGTACGTAACATTTCATCTCTCAACTCCCAAGTGGTTTCTTCCAGACCATGATATTTCCACAAAACTTTTACCAACTCAATCTCTTTTTTCTTCAGCCGCATTACTCAGGACTCAAGGATCTTCACATGTAGCTCTTCATAGGTCAGATTCTCATGTATCTCCAAGGGCTCAACAGTAAGCACATGATAAGAGTCCTTCACATACTTCTTCAATACAGAGACATGGAACACATTATGATTCTTATCATAGGAAGGAGGTAAATCCAAGAGGTATGCACAATATCCAACCTTATCTAAGATTTCAATGTTCCAACATAGTGAGGACTCAACTTTCCTTTAACTTTAGATCTAGAAATAGAACGAATAGGCTTGATCTTCAAAAATGCATAGTCACCCACTAGGAAGCTAACATTAGAACTTTTCTTATCATCATACATCTTCTGTCGATCTTGAGTAGCTTTCATGTGTTTCTTTATCAACTATACCTTCTCTATCATCATCTGCATGTCATCGGTCTTCACTAGAGAACGTTCACCGACATCATCCCAATGCAAAGGTGAACAACATGGTCTACCATAGAGAGCTTCAAAAGGTGGCATACCAATACTAGCTTGGTAACTATTGTTGTAAGAAAACTCAACTAATGGCAGATACTGATCCTATGCACTACCCCAATCCATCACACAAGCATGAAGCAAGTCCTCTAAAATTTGAACAGTTCTCTCAGATTGACCATCAATTTTTGGGTGGTAAGCAATACTGAAACGCAAGTCAGTACCCATCTCCTTCTAAATCTGACCCCATAAATGAGAAGTAAATTTTGGGTCACAATCATAAACTATCACTTTAGGTACTCCATGTAGATGAACGATCCACTCAATGTAAAACTAAGCCATATATGCAACTTTGTAACTAGTTTTGAAATGCTAGAAGTGAGCAGACTTTGTAAGCTAATCAATCATCACCCAAACAACATCATAACCTTTCTTGGACTTAGGGAAACAAGTGAAAAATCCATAGTAATCTTCTCCCATTTCCATTCCAGAATTTCAAGTGGGTGAACAAGACCACCAGGTCATTGATGTTCTATCTTAACTTGCTGATAGGTCAAGCACTTTGCAACAAATAAAACTTATCATTCTTCATGTTATCATCCTTGTACATTTTAGTTGTGCCAGGGTGAATAGTGTACTTAGACCCATGAGCTTCACTCAGAACTTTCTGCATTAGGTCACCAACATGTGGAACCCACAATCTATGTCAGAAACGGACAACACCGTCCACTCTAACAGAGAAGTCAGATTGCAATTTCTCAGCTAAGGCCTTCATCCCTTAAAGCTCAAAACTTTCAATTGTGTAGAAACAACTTCTGAGATCCAAGATGGTGTAATGGTCAAGCTAGCCATGTGAACACACAACCTATCTTCAT
Organism: Alisma plantago-aquatica; assembly: GCA_963693085.1. NCBI lineage: Eukaryota > Viridiplantae > Streptophyta > Magnoliopsida > Alismatales > Alismataceae > Alisma > Alisma plantago-aquatica. The sequence continues at coordinate 365,557,134 of OY856413.1, forward strand.
CCACTAAATTGACAAGTTGGGTTCGTGACAAGCGAAAACCGTGTGTTAAATGCAAGTATACGTATCGAAGTAATATAGGCCTTGTGAGGCTCGAGTCGAACTCATGGAAATGTGAATTTCAGAAAACTACTACTAACTGGTTACGATCAACTAAACTGATGGAAAAGTTGATTGGTTTTGAAAAACCAAATAAACTAAAGAGAAAATAAAAGAGCGATGATTAAATGTTGGTTTAATCAAATGAGAATTGGAATCCTTAGGAAACCGTTTCACCACAAGGTCTCGCTTCATACAGATTCCCATAAATAACATAAATCGTCCCTTATCCCCAATAGAGGTTTGTAGTCAGAATTGCTCGCTTCCTGATACAATCCACTACCTAGTTCTAGGTCAGTTCCACGCCAGTAGTAACTTTTACCCTAAATCTAAGTGCATTAATTAATCCTCTGGGTATCCACCATTAACCGTACATTACCTCGTCTAAGGAATTTATAGGTTAACATGTTAATCGTGCCTTTTCAACCACTAATCCTCCGTCAAGAGCAATTAAAGGTATTAGAAATTAACTATGGTGATCAAGCATAGAAATTACGATAGAGTGCACGATAACATATCCAGGAAAAATGAGAAGAATTATACTAATCCATGCAAAAATTTCATACTAAGGATCAAAGGAGATTAGCCCCGCATGTTCATCTTAGCAGAATACATGGAGAAGGAAGAAGAAAACATGGGAAAAAGATGGAAATATCGTGTAACCCCAGGAATAGGTACAAGCTAGATGATCCTCAGTGCGAGACGCCCGTTCTGGAGCCTTTCGGTGGTAGAATCGTCCATCTATGACTCTCAAATCCTCCGGAACATTACTTTTGGCTCCGTTCTTTCTTCTCCTCCCCTTCAGGACTCGTGTCGCGGAAAATAGAATGTCCCCTCCTCTTTTGGGCCATCCTCCTTAGGTCTAGGTATGACTTATGACTGCCAATAGATCCCAGCCATTAGATCTTGATGATCTATATAAAATTCTAATCCGACGACGTTGATACTATCGATGGGTTGTCGATAGTATCGACACCTTAGGGCACACGTACTTACTTCAAAATGGGATTCATCTACTGACTTCTCAATACTATCGACAAAGGTGTCGATAGTATCAACGAGGTACTATTTCTCCTTCTGGGCTGATTTTGATACCATCAATGTTGTGGGTCGAGGGTATCGAGGGGATGCTTTTCTCCAACTTGACCGCCTGATGTAGTGTCAATAGTATCGACGGGGTACTGGAACATAAGGTGACTAAAAAAGAGAGCCTAATGTAGTGTCAATAGTATCGACAGCCCGTCGATAGTATCGACGGGGTACTGGAACATAAGGTGCCTGAAAAAGAGAGACAAACACAAGTCAATTTGGGAAATTTTATAAATCATGCAAAACAAGATAAAATAAGATCAATTTGAAGCATAAAGTGTTTATAGGCTAAAGAAAGTGAATCATGCTATTATAGTCAAAAAATATGATAAATAACCACACAAAACAAGTATGAAATTAGCCTATAAGTACGACCCAAAATCCCTGCATCAGTTCGCAACCTAGACACATGCTCTAGATTTTTCCACACTGAACACCCCAGAGAAGCACAAACCACATCCTTTTTGCGACTCAAAGCATCAGAAACTACATTTGCTTTATCAAGATGATAGGTGATGATAAAGTCATAGTCATTAAGATGCTCCATCCACCTTCACTATCATAGATTTAGATCCTTCTGTGTCAACAGGTACCTCAAGCTTTTATGGCCAGAGAAAACTTCAAACTTCACACCATAGAGATAGTGTCACCAGATTTTTAGATCATGACCGACGACAAAAAGCTCTAAATCATGTGTAGGCTAATTAGATTCATTCAATTTCAATTGACGAGAAGCATAGGTGATCACCTTTTTGTCTTGCATCAAGACACAACCTAAGCCTTGTTTAGAACAATCAGGGTAGATGATATAGGGTATGCCCTAAATAGGAAAGGCAAGAATGGGAGCAGAAGTCAAAAACTCCTTCAGCTTCTAGAAATTGTTCTCACATTTCGGTGTCCATGAGAACTTGACCTCCTTTTGCGTCAGCTTGGTTAAAGGCAAGGCCAACTCAGAGAAGCTCTTGATAAACATCTGATACTAACCTGCTAATCTGAGGAAACTATAGATCTCTGAGGGATTGTTTGGATCTTTCCACTTGGTCACAACTTCTTCCAATACAGGATCAACAACTATATGCCCGACAAAAATCACATGTCCTAGAAACATCACTTCTTTCATCTAAAACTCACATTTTGTGAATTTAGTATCGAGTTGACTTTCTCTCAGTGTGTGGAGCACAATCTGCAAGTGTTTGTGATGTTGTTCTAATGTCTCAAAATACACCAAAATGTCATCAATAAACACCACCACAAACTTATCAAGGTATGGGCAAAATACTTGGTTCATCAGGTCCATGAAGGCAGTAGGGACATTCATCAAACCAAAAGACATGACTAGGAATTCATAATGCCCATAGCGAGTTCTAAATGCCGTCTTTGGGAAATCCTCATATTTCACACACATTTGGTAGTAGACACTCTATAGGTCTATCTTTGAGAACACCGTGGCTGACTTCAGCTGATCGAACAAGTCGTCGATGTAAGGCAAAGAATAACTATTCTGCACTGTCACTTGATTGATCATGTGGTAGTCCATGCACATCTGCATTGAACCGTCCTTCTTTTTCACAAACAAGATGGGGCTCCACATGGAGAGATATTGGGGTGGATGAAGCCCATGTCAAGAATCTCCTCAAGATGCTTCTTTAGCTCAGCAAGCTCAACAGGGGCCAAACAATAAAGTGGCTTCAAGATAGGTGGAGTCCAGGGTACAAGGTCGATGGAAAAATCCACCTCATGAGTTGGTGGGAAATTGAGTAACTCCTCAGGATACACACTATAAAAGTCCTTTACCACATCTATATAATCTAGAACAGGAGGTGTGGCATCAAGAATGATTGATGCTAAGTATGCTCTACACCCTTGCGAGACAAGTTTTTCATCTTTGATGGTAGAAATGACAAATTGCCGATCCTCTCATTTCCTACCCTTGATGCATAGTCTCTCTCCATTAGAATGCAACAATCTAACTTTCTTTTCTCAATAGAATAAGGTTGAATCATGCTTCTTCAACCAATCCATGCCCAAAATAACATGAAAGGCAGACATGTTGAGAAGGATAAAATATGAAGGAAACATATTTCCAGATTTACAAACGTCTAAGGTAGGGAGTTTAAGGTATGAAGAGCATATCCTACCACTAGGTGTTTCTACATCTAACACATGGTCCATGTATTCAGATTCTATCTCAAACATGGAAGAAAGTTGAGAAGACATGAAAGTGTTCAAAGAGACAGAATCACAAAGTGCCTTGATAGGATTAATATTGGTATGTACGGTACCTTCTACGAATTCACTATCTTCACCTGCTTCTTCAGCATTGAGAGCAAACACCATTCCATTCTTCCTTTCCATAGGAAGTCACCGCTAGTTTTGGTTATTGTTGTTTCATAAAGGTAGATTCTTTTGAGGTTGTTGCGGTTGCTGACCTGGTTGTTGGGTTGGAGCATGTCCTCACTGAAACTGGGGATAGAAGGGTCAAATATGCCCAATCTGGCTACACTCATGGAAGGTAGGGGGAGGCCAATCATCTCTATGAGCCATGGCTTTGTTGGCAGGACATCTCCCAGGTGGATGGTGGGAGGAGCATCGATTGCACGACTCACGTCCACGATTGTCATAGGTATTCTTCCTTTTGTTGTTGTTGTTGTTGTGCCTGAGAGATTGGAATCCATAATTGGACTCAATTGCTAAAGCCTTGTCCACCATCTGTTGGAAGGTGAGGGGGAGTTGTGGAACAAGGTTTAATCCCACCTGGTATTTTAGACCCTCCAAGAAAAGGGTCAATCTTCTCTCGACTCCAAGTTCTGTGGCATAGCATTGCAGGAGGAGGAAATGTTGAATGTGATAGGCCACGCTCATGCCACCCTACTTGAGACTGTAGAACTCATCCTACTTCTTCCTCAGAATAGAGGGGCATATATACTTCTCATGGAACAACTTCAAGAACTGGTCCTAGGTCATGGTGGAGGTGTCTCTGGTATGGTTGATGTCATTCCATCAAACCTAGAATGGTCCATCAAACATGTAGGTAGAAAATCAGACTTTATACTGAGGAGGGAACACCATGCCCTCGAAAGTCTGATCAAGAGCCAACACCCAATCGTCAACTTTGTCCACCATATTAGGCTCACTTTCACCCTTGAAGTAAGGCGGTTGCATTTTGATGAAGTCAGTGAGACTAAACTCTTTGGGCTTGTTGTTGTTTGCAGTAGCAGCGGTGAGTTGCCCCACAAGGGTAGTAGAGAGCAGTTGGCATAACATTGCCAACTCATGTTCAGGCATGAAGGTGGGGGTGCTAAGAGTTGTGGATTTCATCACATTGTGCCCTTGTGGTTCCATAGGGGTATCCAAACTACTGGATTCATTCTCGGTAGACCCTTTAGAATTGTTGTTGTTGTTCATGTTGTCAAACATGTCACCCATCCTAAAAGGAAAGGTTATCATGTTAGGTTCCCAGGAGTATATTGACATAAATGAGAAAAGAATGTCTACGGATACTATTGCCTAAAATCATGCTATTTTGGACAATCTCTATCATCTTAGTCTAGGTAGGTACCATATGGATCTAGGAGTCCTCATAAACTAAGCTAGAAGTGTGAAGGATAATATTGTCATCCTCCAAAAACCTGATCCTTTCTAGACACCTTTGCTTCAACTTCATGCCCTAATAGTTTCCTAAAGGCTCTAATACCATGATATAAAGAGGTGAGATTACCTACTTACTAAAATTTAAAGGAAATACAAAACATCTAACTTCTTAGAAAGACAATAGATATTTAGGGATGAATGTATAATATTCCAAGTAAATAAGCATGCACCAGATATATATAGAATGTCAATAATAGTGGAAAAACAATGAAACTAAAGTTAGTACATGGCTTTCACAATAGTTCACTACATAAGTTTTTTTAGAAGAAAAAGATAAGAAAACTAGGGATCTAGCTTTAGCAACCTAGACATTCTTCAATAGAAAAAAAACTGGAGATCTACTCCTGGTGTCGATTTCCATGGACTTGGTCTTCACCTTGCTCAGCACCTGGGTGATTGGGAAAAAAACCCTGCAAAAGGGAAAGGAAAACAAAGTATGTGTCAACAAATATGAATAGGATATCAAGGTAAATAAAACATATAAATAAAGGCTAGTTTTCATCATAAGATGAAGATTTCAAGAGTATGAGACTATTGTTTAATGGATGATTGCCATAAACAAAATATAATAAAAGGTTTGCATGCATGATAATTATGACTACCTTAAGTAAGTAGGGTTGAGGAACCTACCATACCCCAACCTATATGTGAGGGGAGAACTGATAATTTCAAGTCACATACACACATTTTTATGGGGGAGAATAAGACATTCCCAGGGCAAATTATTATATGCCCTATCTATGGGTGGTTGTACATAAGTACCACTACTATAGCTAAATAGTTCATAAAATCAATATGCTAGTAAATAAATCATGGCAAGTAAAAGCATCATATCAATCAGAACATGGTAGTGGGGTACAAGACCTAAGAAAAAGAATGTCATTACCAATTTTGAGGCAATTTAACAAAAGAATCATGAATAAGGGGAATAGGGTTCATTAAAGCCTCATTGGGAAAATATATGGTTTTATTTACAAATATCCCAACTTAAGGTGTAAGAATGCATAGACCTCCTCTTTAGATCCCTATTAACCACTTTCTAATACTTTAGTTGAGTTCTAGGTCCACTTCTCCTATTTTCAGTACATAACCATGTATTAGGGTTGTAAAAATGTATCAAAGTAAAGAAACCCTAACTTTTGGAACTATACTTTGACTCAGACCTTGAAAAAACTCCACTGATCTAGTTAGGTTCTTACGATTAAGAAAACATATAGTTTTGCATATTTTGATGTTATGAAGGTTAAAGTGTATTTTTGGTGGTTTTTAGGTTTTTAATTCATTTTGTAAAAAATCTTTTTGACAAGACTCAAAATAAAGCCTTGGAACTATTTTTATTAGAAAGAGCACATTTTTTTTTAGTTCAGAACATATTTTCTTTTTATTTTTGGACAAGGGAATAAATAGTTATGAATTTCTCAAAACCTACCAATAGGAAAGTGCCACATCAACAAACTGGTCGAGATAAGTGGAGAGAGAGGGAGAGGGAGAAAATACCATTTTACCTAAGATTAGGGTTGTAGATACATAGGTAACCAATGTAGATCTTCTAGAGAAGGTAAAAAACAAGAAACTAAAACCCTAGAAGAACATGGTAAATAGAGATGGAGATAATTGATTTTAAACATAGAAACAGGAGTTTTAAACATGTTGTGAGCAATATATGAGAAGAGGGTTATGAAACTCACCTCTAGAAAAGGTGGACAAGTTCAAGAAGAAAGATTCCCAAGCTAGAGAGGCTGGTTTCTCCAACAAAGCTCCTATCTCGAGCAAGAAGTACCTTCTCCACTTTAGAGGTGAAAAATTCTAGCAAAAGAACATGGAGATGAGTTGTTTAGGGGCTCTAGGTGGGGTTCCACAATGGAAGGTCGTGGTTCCAACCGGGAAGAAGGTGGGAGGAAGACTAACAATCTGAAAATAGAGAAGGAAAGGGGGAAACTTACTATTTTTGGTCGAAATCACCAAGAAGGTGCTTTAGAAACCCTAAAATGAGCAAATTTGGAACCCTAGGAGCCTTCTTCACCAAGGTAAGCACTGTATTTTACCTTGGGACAACACCTTCATGGCCAAACAGAGCAGGAATGACATTCTAAGCATGGGGAAAGAGAAGGAGAGAAATAGTTTTCAAATTGGGAGGTGGGAATAGGTAGATATGGCTTTATAAAGAAGGGGGCAAGCATGAGGCGTCTATGGGACTTTCCATGTGTCATTAGCCTAGGGCTTCATGGCCATGCAAGAGGACAACTCATAGAGACTTCTTGTATATCAAATGTTAGTCCTAAAATCCCATGGAGATTTCTAGGCCATCCTCTCCATCCTCCAATCAAACAAATAACCCCATTGGTTAATAGATTTTAAAGATAAACTCATTTATAAAGTGGGTAATCCCTAAAATGCCCTTGGAGAGAAACACATTCAAACCAAGAACAAACTAGGTGCCCCATTGTTCAAAATCTCAATAATTTTAAGGGAATATTTAAGGATTATAATTCATGTAATAATTTAGAAAGAAAACCTCTCAATTGAGTTAAAATTTATAAAAGTCCAGATGTTCCTAAAATTGCATAACTTGCACAAACAACATTCAAATTGAACAAAATTTGAAACTTAGGTTCATTTTATGATTTTAAAATATATAAAAAAGTTAGATTAAGGTTTAGAACACCTAGCTAAGGTCCTTAAATAGACTTTCACTGAGGATGTGTGCCTAAATCCTTTTATTGGTACAAATAGTGAATAAATATTCACCAAACCACTATAAATTCCACTAATTAAACATGAATGACATAAAGGATAGAAATGAAAGGTAAACTTGGGAAAAAGGTTTACATCGAGATTACATCTAAGATTCAATATGTAACAACAAGTTTCACCTAAGGTCCTAAGATAATGACACCTCTTCCATGATCTCTCTCTCATCCCCCTAGTATGTAATCCTCTTTCTCTCCATGTAAGAGAATCCTTTTGGTCATTTTTGCTTCTCTTCTTCTTGGTGGACTACCTTGAGAAGCTTAAGGAGCTAGGGAGATTTTCTTGGATCTTGGTGGACGAGCCCCAAGTTGTGGTGTTCTATTATCATCCTTCATCTTCTACCTTGGTAAGCTATATTTACTAGCTTTGTCTTCTTCTTCTTCTTCTCAGCCATGGATCTTAGATACCTTTTTTCCATCTTGAACCATATTAACTTTGGTCTCATCTTCTTCCTTGAGGTGTTGTGGTGATCAAGTTGGTGGATCATCTTCTACCTTGAGCTCGTGAGCTTGAATCTTGAACTTGGAGCTTGGATCTTAGTGGTGATCATTGGGGCGGGTTATGTAACTCTTAACCTCTTATAGGTTAGTAGTTAGAGATGGTTTTGAGGAATATTTTGGAGAAGGAATTTCGTTTAAGTTGCTGCCCATGTCTTGCTCTTTCTTGCCATGATAGTAGATGGGCTAGTAGTCGAGTTTCCTAAGGTTGAAGATGACCAAGTTGACACACACATGCACTATGTTGTGGGGGGGTTGTCATGACTTGTGGTGCATAGACTAACGCACCATGTGATAAGTTGTCGTGACTTGGAGATGCTTAGGTCAAAAAGCTTTGTGAATGCTAAACTGATATGTTGCTTAGGCTGACATGCTTTGATGGAGCTACCCTATCATGCCCTAGAAGTCCCTAAACTAATATGCCTTCGGGGCGTTAGCCCTTCATGACTAGGGTAATATCTTATGAGATAAACTTCTTTGAGTGTCAAGTTATGCTGACCTGGTTGAGCAAGGGGCCGACACACTTTAGTGTAGGGTTGCTCGATATAACTTGAAGTGGTGAACCATGATGCCTTGTTGAAACCCTAACCTTAACATCCCGTCACACCTAGGGTTTCCCAACATACTTTGTGTTTCCTATCACACCCCTCTCAAGTAGGGCTAAACCAACATGCCCTAGCAAGGTGAACCCTTGTGCCTTGCATAGAGATAGTCGACATGTTATGGTGGTGACAAGTCGACACCCTATGGCAAGTATCAAGATGATACACCAAGATGGTCTAAACTAATATACACCATGAGTGATAAACTGATCCACTTTTTGTGTGGTTAATCTGACACCTCTAGTGTAGGTAACCCATCACACCTAGTGTGCAGTAACCTGACATGCTTGGACTAGTGATAAATTGATACACCACATAGTTGATCTAAATCGATACCTTGTGATGGTAATCATGTTACATCAAGTTGATGATATGGTTACATGGTATAACATGATACCCTATGGGGTGGTTATATGAATAACGAAATAGTACTATTTTCTATTCTGAGAACCTATTACACTAAACGAGATCACTCAAAACATAAAACACAATCGATCATTAATTAATCACATACCCAAAAAATATGGATGAATTAAAACTGATTTCAACATCAACACCAGCTCAGAAATGTTTTCATAAGAGCCCAACATCTTTCTTGTATCCATACTATGCCAAGAAATTGATACAAATTATTTTATCGCCTTAGCCACAACATGTATACATAGGAGAACAATATTTGAATATGCCACACGGACAAGCATTAATATGCTTACAAAAGTCTGATTCATTTGAAACACCATATACAAACGTTTCCTCCCTGGACTTGAGAGTACAGAGATGACTCTAGGACACACTAGACATCTAATCAAATTTATCAAAGATTCATTACTGTCGTTCCTCTTTACTTCAACTGTTCTCTTTTCATCACTTCTGATTACCTAAAAAGATGTAGAAAATAAAAGGGTGAGACCCATGTCCCAACAAGAGATATAGCCTCCAACAACGCTTATTGCTTACAAAATTTTAAATAGTAGATAGTTGAGCAGTTGGATTATTTAATAATCAATTGAATATAATCAGTAGTCCAAGTATGCTAAATAGATTAAGCAATTAATCTTAGAAACAAGTATGATTATTAATGTATATATAGATAACAAATAAATCCATTTTTATGGATATATATCTACTCAAATTTCATCAAATTGCTTATAATAACAATCATCATCGCTAATATGACTATCATCATATTCCTTGCTAACAACACAAGAAATCTAGTAGCATAAGCATCCCTGACATCATGAATATGTCTAGTAACATAACATGGCTATCAATATTGGCATCTCAAATAAAGGGAACATATCTATATCATAAGTAGAACTAACATCATAATACAATTAAATGCATAGGCATGATTAGCAGTTTAAGCATTTCTAATTACATAGGCATGACTAGCAATATTAAACATAGCTAGTAACATCATCTTAACCATCATAGAATCCCCATTGGATCATAGATGCATAAGGTGAAACATCTCCATCACATTCCATACCATTCTCACATATGGATCCACATATAACTCAAGGTGTAACCCTCAGGTCATAGCATACTAGAGTTCAACCAAAAAAGATAGTACTCCATCAGGGGTTGTTCATAATCAATTATCATCACTTGGTTATATTAGGGCTAAGTATAACAAAATATCCTACATCAGGGTTTCCCATTAACTCATTATATTTATTATCAATTATAATCATATGAGGGGAAATGTAAGACTACATTATTAAGTTAAACCTCCAATAGGTGTTCAACATCACTCAAACCATACAAACTTACCATAAACATCATCCCAAAACATAGGATTATTGAGAAGGTAAGACAATTGATTGTTTATACAAGTAAACACCTTGTATAAACCAAGTATGAAGTCATTGAGTTGTGCTATGGAAAGAGTCACCATTCAACCCTAGACATCCCTTGATTAACAACATAAAAAGTTCCATTGAGAGTAGGATAAAACCCCCAAGAAATTGTTTATTTAAAACGAACTGTCAATAAATGAGCTTTTTAAGTTGATATCATAAGGGAAACCAACTAAATCACTTTATCAGGACCAACATATTACATTAGGAATCATTCTAATTTATTGGATGAAGAATCATTAGATCTTAACCATCGAGTCAAGTTCATATATTAAAATCATCAATTGGAGTATAGGTCCAACCATTGCATCAAATGACCCAAGAAACCATTGGTTTAAGTCTTAATTGATGCCAAAACTACATGATTAACTCACCATAGGTTGTGTAGACCAGATCCACCATCAGTAGTGACCATTAAGTCACTATATATTGTTAGATCAGCATTATATTCATTAATCATCATCGGATATCAAGCTAATGTCACCTTTGATTGATAACATCATTAGGGTACTTAGTTGTTAATCATAAAGATTCTAATTAAGACAAAACTTGACCTAAGGGGTGAATGTAAGTTGACACCCTTGGTCACCACAATAAGTTGTCATGAAGACAACAACATCGGTTGTTGCAATTGTACCACCATTGGGTCATGTGTTTATAAAAGAAATCAGCTTTAAACCCTAAAATTGACCATTGGTTGATGGGTGCTCAGCACCACTGGTTCTCAAAACAACCTGATCCAAGTCATCTAAAATATTAAGATAATGTAAACATGATTACAAGTTTATCTATAAATGAAATCAGAATAGGAAACATCATAAAAATCGAAATTCAAGTCAAGCATAGATTTTTAGTGCATGGATCATCATTTTAAAGCAAGAACATGAGCTAGCAAGCTTATGGTAAGTAATAACATGGAGAAAGTTATAAAACTTGCCTTTTATGAGAAGATAAAATCCCAAAAAGAAGAAAACTCAAGCAGGTAGGTTAAAACATCCAAGCATAAGCTGTGAACTCGTCCATCTAACACCTTTCTCCATCAAAGAAGAAAACCCTAAGCATAAGGATCAAGAAAGGTAGGGTTTTAGAGCTTTATAGAAACTTATACCATGAAACAACAACATTTTAACCTAGAGGAAGGTCTAAGAAAGGAGAAGAGAAAGAGAAATGAAGAAAACAACTTGCCTAGGTCGAAATCCTTAGAAGATGACCTTAGAAACCCTAGGTAGGAATAGATGGAGTTCTAGGAGACCTTCTTCTCCAAACAGAGATTGTCTTTTACCTTAGAGAAGTTGGTTCTACAAAAAATAGAGTGGAGTCATTGCTCCAGGTTAGACGAAAGAGAAATAAAGAAAAGGTTTTGTGTGGGCAAGGAAGAGGTACATATAGCTCATAGATAAGGATGGAAGCAAGCATGAGGTGTACAAGTAGCTCCCCATTTGTCCATGGCATTAAACTATTAAGGATATACAAGTAGCCACACAAACAGCTGACCCACCATCTATAGAGACCTTCTTAGCCCTCATTTCTTAATTTTGTAAGAAAAGCAAATAAACCATTTGCTTGATAGCTCCTAAAGGTAGATCATCCATAAAGGAGTAAACCCTAAAGTATCCTTGAGGAAAACACCTCCAAAACAAGGTTCAACTAGGATCCACATGGCTCAACATGATCAATAATGATGTGAGAACATCCAAATAACATAATGAAAGTGATACATTGCAACAAAAATTTCCCAATTGGATAAATTGTAGAAAATTCCAAAATGTACATAAAATTGTATAACTTGCACAAATATTGTTCAAATTGGACAAAACTTGAAACTTATGCTTTTCTTATGATTCCAAATCATATTACAAGGTTATATTTTATTTCTAAGAATTCAATTATTTTAATTAAGAATGTTCTACCATTTAAGCAAGGTTAGGGGTCTCACAACCATAAACCCCTAATAGGGATTTCACCCCGAAAATCTAAGGTAAACAAAGATGGATACTTATCATGCACCTCATAACCAATATTCCGCATAGTAACTTTCATCTCATGATTATTTCACATTATTCTCATAGAAGTCATATTCGTCTCCCTCAACTCTTGCATGTTTTGCCTTGGTTCATCATAAGAACTATTGTGCCACCTTTATTGGTTTGGTAGTACCTTTCAACTAGGCACTCCAACTGTTGTCTTGAACTATTCTATCTATTGTACCACACGTCATTTATAGGTCATACTTTATAGATCTTATCAAACATGAAACATCATATATCTCGTATCATATGTAACTTTACAAGGTTTTGTCTCTATGATCCTTTAATGATTGTTGTAATTTGCAGTTCAATCAACTAGGTAGGCATTCCCTAATTTTCAAGAACTATGAGGAATATGTTTTAGAGGATTCTCCAATCATCTCAATGGTGGACTGACCATCTGTTTGGTTGAAGAATCATACACTTGTCTATAATTATTAACAAATATGACTTCCCGGTTGACATTGTTAGGGGTAGAGCAAAGACATTGTCTTCATCTTATCAGGATTCACATCACATACTTAATAGTGGTATCATAACTCCAAGAGGATACTTTAGTTAAAACCCAACTCATTCTTGCTATAATTGTCACACATAAGTACATTTAATTTAACATTCTTAAGGTTTAGCAAATATGTTGACCATGTTATTCACCATCTCTGAAATACCTTGAGATGTCATCATTCAAAGATTGCTACAACTTGTAAGACATGATCTGAACACTTTGTTCCTCCTATAAATAATTCTATTGGTACATTGGTTAGTCTAAAGGACATAACCCTAAACTCACCATGATCATGTAACTTATGTCATCCATTCTAACTCTTATTTCTAAAGGATATTTTATCTTAAAGTAACACGGTAGCACATGTCGACTGATTAACAAACCATCTATCCTTGATAGTGATCTTGTCCAACTATCACTGAACCATACACGACATTATAGAATCATTTTTCCTTCCAAACAACATTTAGAGGGTCATCATCAACTCTCTCTCTCTCTCTAAGGGAGAGGAATACTTGGAATGTTCATTTAATAAACATCTCAACATTCACATACTTCCCATATTGTTGATACATCTTGGATACTAGGATTCAATATCATGGTATCCACCTCATGTGCTATAAGGAACTCATATCCTTATCTCATCTAGTTTTACCAACACAACAAATCTCACTAATATTGGAAGGCTCAAATGAAAACTCATCACAAAATATATGATCTTGGAACCATAGTCCAAGCAACCTTATGCTATGATAAGCCATCCACCCTCAAGTTTACAATGAATCCAAACATACCAAGTGGCAATGGTCCACTTGAAATATGTTCTCTAGAAAGGAAATACACAAATGGAAACACACTTCCCACATCATAGCAACATTGTTCGAGGGTCACTACCAAAAAGGTAACCAATTCTATTTTGATTATGCATGTTACAACTTCTTATGTATCATTTCACCTTTTTCATTTTGGATTCTTTGACATTAGCATAGGAATCATCATGATTAACATATCTCATTACTCCTTCCTTGATGTCTATTTATCACACTTGGGTATGTTCTCTTATTTTATTACATTTTTCAACTACTTATCAATAGGTAAATCATCATATTCCACATTTTTTCATTAAACATGGATCATCTCCCATAATTTCTTTCACATGCCATGTTGATTTTACATTAACACTTTCTTACACACATAGGTTGGTTTGAGATTAACTCAGGTTTCACCTTATTCCTTTGTCATTGTTCCCATTCATCTTTTAATTTTGTACTTATTATAGAAGTTCTCTCCATCTTATGTAGATTTCATACCTTGATTTACTTTATAAACACAAACTTAGTTGTCTTTTACTTTATTATCTTCTCAAATCACATCTTCAAGAACTCCTCTTTTTCTTATTTGTATTCAGATTTAGATTTCATGGTGTTGTATCTTTCTCAAATAGTTACCAAACATTCAAGTTTTGATAGATAATGATGTAATTCTCATATTCTCTTGAGGTAATATAGAGTTATCTGTACCATGATTCCTGATTCATTATGTTGTTTATATTGTCTCAAAATGACTACTTGATCAAAGTAATCAGAAAGATAACACTCTAACAGTTCCATACTTACATTTTTTCAATAATTGAATACCTGACTAGGGCATCCAAGTGCTAAGATTAGGTAGTATGTACTATGTTTTCATGTCATGTTCCTTACTTAAACATCATTCTAGTTCTAAGTCCTAGTGTCCCTGTTAACTCAGTGAACCTAAAGCTCTGATACCAACTTGTGAGAACCCGTTACACTAAACGAGATTACTTAAAATATATAACACAATACATCATTAATTAATCACATATCCAAAAATATGGGTAAACTAATACCGATTTCAACATCAACACCCGCTCAGAATCATTTGTATAAGAACCCAACATCTTTCTTGTATCCATACTATGCCAAAAATTTGATACAAATTGTTTTATTACCTTAGCCACAACACATATATACAGGAGAACAATATTCGTATATGCCATACGAACAAGCATTAACATGCTTGTAAAAGTATAATTCGTTTGAAACACCATATGCAAACTTTTCCTTCTCAGACCTGTGAGTACAGGGATGACTCTAGGACACACTAGACATCTAATCAACTTTCTCAAAGATTCATTACTGTAGTTCCTCTTTACTTCTATAGTTTTGTTGTCATCACTCCCGATTACCTAAAAAGATGTGATGAACCACAAGGGTGAGACCCATGTCCCAGCAAGAGATCTAACCTCCAACAATGCTTATTGGTTACAACATTTTAAATAGTATATAACTGAGCAATTAGAGTATTTAATAATCAATTGAACATAATTAGCAGTTCAAGTATGCTAAACAGATTAAGCAATTAAGCTTAGTAACAAGTATGATTATCAATGTATATATAGATAACAAATAAATCCATTTCTCTGGATAGATATCTACTCAAATTTCATCAAATTGCATCTAATAACAATCATCATCATTAATCTGACTATCATCATATTCCTTGCTAACAACACAAGCAATCTAGTAGCATAAGAATCCCTGATATCATGAATATGTCTAGTGACATAACATGTCTATCAATATTGGCATCTCAAATAAAGGGAACATATCTATATCATAAGTAGAACTAACATCATATCACAATTAACTACATAGGTATGATTAGCAGTTTAAGCATGTCTAATTACATAGGCACAACTAGCAATATTAAACATAGCTAGAAACATCATCTTAACCATCATTGTCAGTATATCTGACAAAATAAGCATGTTTATAACATGAGCATAACTATAACATAAGCATATTTATCATCTCTTATGATCTCAATGAAAAGAAAGCATATAAGGGTTATTATCTAATATGAAGAGTTGTGCATAACCCTAAATAGATATGCTATACAGTTGTATTACATCTTTTATTATACCTTGGAGAATTTGAATCCTACCATATAAAGTCCAACCAACCCCTGCGAAGGGCTATTTGGTTCCGTACAAGATATAGGAGTGTATATATCCTAAGATCTCTCATCTACCCAGTCATTACGGGCGAAAAATGCAATGACATATCAGTCAATGCTACCACTACAATGACATATAGTCAAGCTGCTAACAGCTAGTCCGCCCTTAGTACAGGTCACGACACTAGACTCCAGGGTATGCAAGAAAGACCTTGCCACTGAGGTACAACCATAGTTTTCCTCCAATCACATTCCACAAATAGTGAAACACGACCACAACCATTCTCAAAAAGAGGGCTAGGCATGACCTTAGTCATCCTCCCTAACAATTGAGATTAGGGTGGCAAGTACCTCGATATGTGCTCTAAGTTTTCCTTAAAAATACTCATTTCACCATCCAACAAGTTTTGACACAAAGTATGGTTCAACAGCACAAGGCATTATATGATTAGAGTTTCACTTGATTAGTTATCTCCAATTGGAAGAATTAAGAATGCATCAAACAAGTATACATATAAATCCTAATTAACATATAGAAAACATTGCTATATAACAAATTCAGAAAATATAAAACATATGACACATAATTTCTCATCTCAACATCACATGGAAGTATTCACTTGCCAATTGAGAGATTATACTTATCATCAAATCATCATCACATGATACTATTGTCTTGTCAATTATGAGACTATAATTGTCATCATACTATCACAAGACATAAATCTTTTTCACAATATCAAAGGGTATCAACCCTTATCAAAACAAGAGGATTACACCTCATTTAGGGCTCAACCATGCCCAAAGGTCATTAATACCATCATACTATTTTCTGCAAGATCATAATTATCTTTCCATGCCTTATAACTATTGGGTTTTGTGGGATAGAACATTCAGCTTTAACAAAAAGTTTATTTAACCGCAAACTCATAACCAGTAGATCGCATCAAAAACTATATAATAGGAAGGATGGTTTAGCGACATATACCTAGTACTGAGGCTTTCTCAGTGATAATACATCGCAGCTAGTGCAGCCTTCAACCACCTAGTCTTCAATGACGTCTGTGCAGCTCCTGGAATTGACCCAGACTACGGTTGACGGTCATCCTCCTGAGCGACAGAAATCTCCTGCCTCTATAGATAGTCCACACAGACTACCGGGAACTCTAGCATCCTGAAGGACATACTAAAAGGATTTGTCCCCTTCTATCAATGTATGTGTCACCGACACACTCTCCCACCACTAGTCACTTTGCAGTTGTCTTCCTCTCGTTGTTCCTCCCTAGACGGATAGAACTTGCTTGGGCTCTCTCGGTTACCAAAACTAGAGAGGACAACAAATTTGCAGAGCAACTGATGTTTTGAGTTGTGTGTTCTGAGAAGCCCCCCGTACCCCTCTATTTATAGTAGAGGAAAGGGTAACATTTCTAAGACTGTGTGGGAGTAGAAGGGTTTGGATTTTCCATGAACTGATTGTGCTGTGGCAGGCGAACCGGTCGGTTCATAACTGAATCAGTCGTTTGGGCAGGTGAGTCGATCAATTCACTGGGTGAACCGGTCATTTCATTTTCCAGACATCCCAACAATTGAATTTCCTTATTCGTTTCTAATTAATACAAAGATTAATTCTTATCCCAATCTAATTGAACAAGGAAAACGAGGATCTTTTCTCACAAATCGGGAAACCCAACACTTGCTCGTTTGGTCCAAGTGAACTGATCGGTTTACCAATGTGAACCGGTCGTCTCATTGACCATGAGCCGATTGGTTCACCAAGTGAACTGGTCGGTTGGTGGTCTGGTTGTGCAGAATTCAATCAATGCACTTGTCAATCAATCTGACACTCTAATCAATTGGTTCAGCACTTGAATTTGATAATTTTGAGTCAAGTCTATTGATTAAATGTTTATGAGTACCTAAACACTTTAGTAATCAATCTAAACATCATTCTGGATAAACTCCTCTTCCAGATTAATCCTATGTGTGTGACCCTATAGGTCTCATTTCACGTTGGCAGTTAATGTCCATAACTAACTTATGACTTCACAAGCAAGAGCAGTACCTATTTGCACATCAGTGTTATCCAAGTGAAAAGGAAAGTTGAAGAACAACTTTCAACCTACAATATGTTATTGGTGTTATGGTGAATGTATAGTTCCTTTGTCGCTAATATCCTGATTGAACTCGAGGCATGGACTTGTCATCCTCTAGAAAGTTCAATCCATATTTCTTGAATAAGAGCAGACTGTCTGAGATAAATGCAAGCTCAATATCATATATTGACTCACATCTACATGGCCATTTATTTCTCAGTCTCGCTTATCAAGTGGCCAAGATATCATACTCTCTTAAAAGGGACAAATTCTATATCTATCACTCATAGTCAAAACTCCATGTATCAAAGTCACCCAATCATAACCTTTATAACAACACATATTCTAGGACTGCATTTGATGATATCAAAGAATACCCAATGACATGTGATGAGTGTAGTGATTTCAGGTCTAAGAACCACAGTCATCACCAATACTATAAGAGATGATCCTGACTAACCAAGTGTGGTTTCCATACATCACTTTTATGGTGGGTTTGTCTGATACACTATTCTCTAACATGTATCTATGTGCTTGGTTTGATATCATATATCATGACTGATGAGATTCTGTCATCAACCAACACACAATCTAGTATTTTATAATATTGATATCTATGATTATTTCCACAATAACAACTGACTACGGATGATAGTGAGAATATATATACTCTTAACATCCGTATGATTTCATTGTTCAATTCATGTACTTGAAGACATCTATCATTGAGTATTGTCACTCTCTAGACATCTAACATGTTATACTATTATCTCAAAATAGTTAAAACATATAGAAGGAAATTTCCTTTATTATTATTATTCAAATCATTTACAAAGTATGATGTTACAATCAGCATATGACTGACTCTATGGGCATACATACCAACAGTAACAAGGATTAACAACATTACTTAGATATACTACACCGAACATCACAATATTGCATTAATGAGCTGGGATATATTCATAAAAAATCATAATAGAGTTATATTAACATTAATAGCATTCCTTTATTACATCAACATGCAAATAATCCAGATATGATTAATCCTCATCATATTCATAATGCACAAGTTTAGCATAAGAAAGTATCAACCATGTGGCTATGATAACCACCAATTAACACATTAAGATAATGATCATATTTAGGATATTATTCCACCATCATGCCATCATATAAGAAGGCTAAATCATGAATACTCATATTTATCTATTTGCATTAGAGTTAGGTTCAACAGGATAAATTATATTAATATTACTAATCAACACTCATACCCAAATCCTAATGCATGGAATCCCCATTGGATCATGGATGCATAATGTGAAACATCACCATCACATTCCATATCATTCTCACATTTTGGATCCACATATAACTCAATGTGTAACCATCAGGTCGTAGCATACTAGGGTTCAACCACAAAAGAGAGTACTCCATGATTCTATTCATCATTGAAGGGGTTATTCATAATCAATTATCATCACTTGGTTATATCAGAGCTAAGTATAAAGAAATATAGTTCATCAGGGTTTCCCATTAACTCATGATATTTATTATCAATTCTAATCATATGAGGGAAAAGGCAAGACTATATTATTAATGTAAATCATACAAACTTACCATAAGCATCATCCCAAAACATTGTATTATTGAGAAGTTAAATCTATTGGTTTTTTACATAAGTAAACACTTTGGATAAATCACATATGATGTCATTGAATTGTTCTCTAGAAAGGGTCACCATTTAACCCTAGACATCCCATAACAACATAAAAAGTTCCATTGAGAGTAGGGTAAAACCCACAAGCGATTGTTTATTTAAAACATGTTTTCAATAAATGAGATTCTTAAGTTGATCTCATGAGGGAAACCATCTAAATCACTTTATTAGGAACAACATATTACATTAAGCATCATTCTAATTTATTATATGAAGAATCATTAGATCTTAACCATTGGGTCA
The DNA here is from genome assembly GCA_963693085.1 of Alisma plantago-aquatica. Lineage (NCBI taxonomy): Eukaryota > Viridiplantae > Streptophyta > Magnoliopsida > Alismatales > Alismataceae > Alisma > Alisma plantago-aquatica. The sequence goes on from OY856413.1 coordinate 365,577,246, forward strand.
AGCTCATATATTAAAACCATCAATTAGAGTATAGGTCCAACCATTGGATCAAATGACCCATGAAACCATTGGTTTAAGGCTTAATTGATTCTACAACTACATGCTTAACTCACCATTGGTTGTAGAGACCTGATCCACCATCAGTAGTTACCATTAAGTCACCATAAGTTGTTAGATCAACACTATATTCATTAATCATCATCGGATATCAAGCTAATGTCACTATGGATTGATAACATCATTAGGGTACTTGGTTGTTGATCATTAAGATTCTAATTAAGACAAAACCTGACATAAGGGATAAACGTAAGTTGATACCCTCGGTCACCACCATCATTTTTCATGAACAAAACAATATCGGTTGTTGTAATGGTACCACCATTAGATCATGTGTTTATAGAAGAAATCAGCTTTAAACCCTAAAATTGACCATTGGTCGATGGGTGCTTAGCACCACCGGTTCTCAAAACAATCAGATCCAAATCAACTTAAATCTTAGGAGGAACATACACATGATTACAAGTTCATCTATAACTAAAATCAGAATAGGGAACATCATAAAAATCAAAATCCAAGTCAAGCATAGCTATTTAGTATTTGGATCTTCATTTTAAAGCAAGAATATGGGCTAGCAATCTTATGGTAAGAAATAGACGTGTATCAAGTTATAAAACTAGCCTCTAATGAGAATTTAAAACCTAATATAATAGAAAAATTGAGCAAGTAGGTTAGAAAATCCAAGCATAAGCTCCGAACTCATTCATCTAACACCTTTCTCCATCAAAGAAGCAAACCCTAAACATAAGGAGCAACAAAGGTAGGGTTTTAGAGCTTTAGAGAAACTTTTACCATGAAACAACAAAGTTCCAACCCAGAGGAAGTTCTAAGGAAGGATAATAGTAAGAGAAATAGTGAAGGAAGGAAGAAAATAACTTGCCTTGGTCTAAATCCTTAGTTGATGACCTTGGAAACCCTAGGTAGGGCTAGATGGAGCTCTAGGAGACATTCTTATCTAAAAAGAGGTTGTATCCTACCTTAGAGAACTTGGTTCCACAGAAAAATAGAGTGGAGTTGTTACTCTAGGTTAGAGGAAAGAGAAAGCAAACAAAGATTTCATACTTGGGCAAGGAAGAGGTAGATACAGCCCATAGATAAGGATAGAAGTGAGCATGAGGTGTACAAGTAGCTCCCCATTTGTCCATGGCCTTAAACAATTAAGGATATACAAGCAGCCACACAAGCAACTAACCTACCATATATAGAGACCTTATTAGCCCTCATTTCTTTATTTTAAAATCAAAGCAAATAAACCATTTGGTTGATAGCTCCTAAAGGTAGCTCTACATAAAGGGGTAAATCCTAAAATATCCTTGAGGAAAATACCTCCAAAACAAGGTTCAACTAGGCGCCCCATGGCTAAAAAAGCTCAAAAATGTTGAGATAACATGCAAAGAACATAATAAAAGTGATAAATTGTAAGAAAAATCTCTCAATTGGGTAAATTTTAGAAAAAGTTCAAAATGTACATAAAATTGCGTAACTTGCACAAACATTGTTCAAAAACATAAGCTTGTCTTATGATTACAAATCATATTATAAGGTTATATTATTGTTATAAGAATTAAATTATGGTAATTAAGCATGTTCAACCATTTAAATAATGTTAGGGGTCTCACATCTATGACCTTTAATTTCATAATATACTCCATAGTGATGATGAAAGTGATGATTCGAGTTTAGTTATAGATCCAACCTTGTAAACCCTAATTGATTAAAAGAGAACCCTACTCCTAATGATGTAATGTGAATGGCATGAATCTTATAAGATGTTAGTGATGATGATGTATTATCCTTCTTGTTAGAAGTCTCTAATCATGCAGGTAAAACAAGTTGACAAACATAGCTAGATAAGAGATATGGTGTTTATGATATGATTGAATGGGCTTATGAGGCATGTGTGATGTTGGTATTATAGAAAGAGGAGGTAAATGGATTTTATGACCTAACTATGGCTTATTGCCTTATGAATTGATAATTTCCTCAGTAATGAGATGATGGGATGCTACCCCAAAGTATGTGGTCCTTGTGATGAGAAATATGGTGATTGGCAAACATAAAGCGATAATGTGATGAGATCACACCTTTATATGCTCAAATACATTCTGGTAATGTGCTATGCCCTTATTTTTGTAGAACTTATTTAGAGTTTATACGTTGTAACTTGAATGATGCTAAAAGACACTTAAATGACCTAACTAATCAAAGTAGAACCTATTCATGTAGCTTGCCCATTGTCATAGATATATTCAGTGTTAGTATTTGCTGAATGGTAAAATGAGTTTAACTCAGAGCTTATATTTTTAAATATGTGAGGGTGAGGATGAATATCCCCTTACGTACAAGATATGTGACACATAATTGACTGTGGGCCATATCCTGGAAAGAGTACATCTTTAGACCGTAGCTTAGTGATATGTGACAAAAGATTGTTGTGGGTCGTACCCTGAAAAGAGTGTGGTTGCGGGCCATATCTTAGTTTTACTAGCCTCGTGACCTATACCAAGGCAGGCTAGGTTTGCACAGTTGGACTATATGTCGCTGGAAGCAGTCTAACTGATGATGTCACTGTAGGTTTCACTCATGTACTGACCACGAGGTTTGGTGAGGTCATGGATTCAGGCTCATCCACTAGACTTGGTATGACACCGATTTTGACTTAGCAGTGGTCAGTTGGATTCGGGTGGTATGACTCAAATCCTCGGGGCATAATAAAATATGTAAACAACCATTTAGTATACATGTATATGATCAAATACAGAAATATTGGATGAGGCCTTGTTTGATTTTGTATAGTAGTATTGGTAGAAAATATATATATTCTTCATATTACTTTTATAATATTCATATGTTTCATAATCCAATAGTAATTTCTTATTATGTTAATAATGAGTACCTACCTATCATGATTATAATCGTACTGCTTGCTTTAATCATCTTATCTATGATAATAATAGAGTTGGTGGAGAGATATCTTTTGCTGAGATTTGGAATCTCATCCCATGGGTTTCCCACATCCTTTTTAGGAAGAAGAACATGAGGAGGTAGATATCGTGCAACAAAGATTGAGGAGCAACAAGAGAAGCTGTAATTGATAAGGTTCGGAGTGCTGTTAGATGCCTTTTGTTGTTAGAGTCCTAGAGTCGTCACTGTACACTCGGGTCTTTGGAGATGTTTTGTGGACGAGCTCTCAATATGTAGTTGGCTTGTGTGACCTTTTTGTACAGTTGTAGTTGATATATGCATATATGTTCTAGAATAGGTTTTTGGTAATAGACTGATGGTACACACAGTACGTACTTTGAGGCATGAAAGGACTCATATGTAAAGGTTCTTGTTGTCTGATAGTTTTATGAAAATCTGGGTGGAGCTCTCCAGTCCAACCCGGATTGGTGTCACCCCTTTTATTATGTTTTGTTTTTTGCTTCTTTTTGATAAAAGTCTAGTTAAAGAAATTTTTGTATATTACACATCATGAATCTGTTCCATCTCAAATTTTGGGATTATAAATATATTGTCATTATCTTTTTATGAGCAAGATATTTGGTCAAAACTCACAGGTAAACTCTCCAAAATTATAGTTTAAAAAAATATTAGATTATTAAAAATTTAATTACCTTGGCCACTAGATAACTCAAAATAATTTGAAATTTCTCCTATATTTTCTATTCAAATTATCCATCTACTAAAATATACTAAATATTTATTATGATCACTAAATATTCTATTCCCAAAGTTGTACTCTAAGGACCCATTTGTGAATCTTAATTGACCTAATTAGGCTTGAGTTGGGTTTTGGGGCACATGTCCCATTTCATGATCTTTCAAAGGGTCCATAGGCTTAACCTTATCCTAGGTTACAAAAATCAAAGTGTGAATTGGCAAAGTTCCTCAATTGAATATTCCTCAATTTTACACTTGTTTCTAAATATTATGATCATAACTAGGTCTAGGGCTCAAGCCATTAACTAGGTTCATCACATTTCCTTCATTATTTTACTTTGGTTGTGACCTCATGTCATCAAATTAAATATCAGATTCCCCAACTTCAAGGACATTATCAAAATAGTCACAATTACATAAAAGACACACTCCACCTTCCTTTTCCTTTAAATCCAAATATTATGAAATTTTTTATGGAGCTATTTTAATTATCAGCATTTTCTAGTAATTTGCTTGTTAATCTCACTTTTGTTTTGAGTAATCTCGCTTTTGTTTTGAGTAATATCACTTTTGTTTTGAGTAATCTCACTTTTGTGGCGCGGGGCGTCACATTGTTCTCCAACTTTCCATTCACTTGGGCAACACTGATGTGCGACTAGGCACCACTCTTTACTTGTGATGTCATAAGCTAGTCATAGACATTCACTGCCAATGTGATATGAGACCTATAGGGTCACACACATATGAACTCATCTATAAGAGGAATTTGATCTTGAATAACAATTGGATTGATTACTAAAGTGTTTAGATATTCAAATCTTTGAACTGATCACTTGATTGGCTGACCAGGTCTGCCAAATGAGCATCTCACTGAGTGAGATACCATTTGGGCAGCTAGACAGGCATGTAAGTTGTTGAGACGACTGTTTGAGGGTTAATCTGATCAAAGTTCGAATTGGCTTAGTTCTACTCTTGAACCGATTAGTTCAATATGATTGAACCGATCGACTCATCTTAAGTCACCAGATGATTGTCTAGTTGAGCGCATGGGTGAGACGACACGTTTGGGTCGAATGAAGGTTCATGTTGTTTCTCAAATAGTTTTGATTGCATATACTTGGAGAGCAAATAAAAATTAATATGTATATTAATTGGAATAGAAATTGCCAAATTTATATGTGATTGGGAAACTGTCAAACAACTGTATGGCAGTGTGAGACAACTGTCTCACACACCAGATGACCGTATGGGTATGTAAAATGGTTGTTTCTCATATCGTAGGTTGTGAAAGTTCAAGTTAGTTTGGTCCTTTCCACCCCCACACAATCCCGTACAGACTGAGAACCCTGATCCAAACCCCACCTATAAAAAGAGGGGTACCGGGGGCTTCTCAAGATACAAAACATATAATTGAGAATCAGTTCCTCTGACAACTATTATCCTCTCTGGTTGTGGTAATTAACAGAGCCCAGGAAAGTCCTACCTGACAAGGAGGGATAGCCAGAGAGATAAAACAACTGATAGTTGTCGTTGTTGGGGAGAAGGTTGGTGACTAGTACACCAATAGGAGGGACAATTCCTTCATGTTTGTTCTTGGTAAATGACATAAGTTCTAGTTGGTTTGTGTGGACTACTGTAGAGGCAGGAGTTCATTGAGTGCTTCTAGGAGGATAACTGTAGCTTACAGTTTGTGGCCCAACCATAGGAGTGTTGTGGAAGCTATCTTATTTGTTGTTCGTGGTGAAGACTAGGAGCCGCACAACCATCTTCCAAGAGTAACTTATCAGCAGTTTTAAAGAAGTGAGTTTTGTCACTAGACTTGCTCCATAACCATGTATAACTCGCTAAAATCATCCTTCCTATTTCATAGTAGTTGACCCTCGATCTTGTTGTTATGGGAATACAGATAAATATTCTTTTTCCTTCTGCTATTCTCTATGCCCATATTTTTCAATGCATAAGAAATGTAATACTTAGGTAGAAGACATACCTCGTCATGGTTGGTCTCGTGCCAAGCATTACTAACTAGACATTTTCTTGCTACAAGCTGGCACCACAACAAACACAAGATTCCACTACATGTTTTTGTGGCAGATTTGGTTGGTAGTGCCGCATGTCTCTCCCGCTCCGGCCGGTTCCTAGATAAACGGACTCCAAAGTAATTATATTATATTATAATTATCCTAAAAACTGCATGCTTAAGAAAATCTCATGCGGTTACACCCACGCCTCCTCACCTCACCCGCGTGCCCTGCCCCATCGATCCCCTGTTCCTCACGCGATCGGCCACACTCGCCTTGATAGTTCCTTCTCCGCAATAGATCTCTCGCGCGAAACTGACTTCATCCCTTCCGCGTGATGTGTCTCCAGTCCACTGTAGCACCGCGCGCCCCCGTCTGTTCCTCAAGCTAGCTATCGACTGCTTTGCTTCATCTCTTCCATGCGGCACCGTTCTCCACGTCTTCAGTCTGCCCACATCCGTCTTCTCTATCTCCTCCTCTCCGTAGCATTCTTTACACTCTCCAATTTCTGCCGCAGGTTCCCCTCTCTGTAGCATTCTTTTCACCCTCCAATTTCTGCCGCAGGTTCCTCCCCCCCAGTCTTTGTCCATATTGATTTCTCTTCTTTGGTGGCATACGACCCATCTCTCCCCCTCCCGGCAAATCTCCTCCGTCATCTTTTCCCCAATTTTCTCTGGTTGCCACATGAAGATTTCAGATTGACCAGTTAGTCTGATTTTCCCCAAAGATTCAGCCATGGAAGGAAGCCACCAGAGGTAGGTATGTGGCCAATAAACACTCAGGCCCCATTTGGTTTGTAGTATTACATGATTCTAATCTTAATGATAATTGAAATACTATGTTTGTTTTGCGCCAAGACCATGCTAGGATAGTACTAGCAATGACAATCGAGTCCCTATTAGGTGGGACTTTCAGTTCCTCTATACCCCCAGGTATTTGGGCAGTACTAAAGCACTCTCACTCTCCGATGCCCCCACCCTCGATTCCCCATCGCCCCCTCTCCAGATTTTGTTCTCAAAACATCGCACCTTGAACACGACCCGTCAACCATCTGGCTTCGTCTGCTGGTGCCTGTACGGCAGTGCCGACTCCCCAAGTGGAAACTTCTATGCTTCGTCATCCCCTATCTGCTGGTGTGCAGTCGTCTCCTATTTTTGCAAAAGCCTTCTCACATGTGCATCCCGCCCAATTCTTCTCGCATCCATGAGTTCCTCTCAAGTTTTTCATTGGTCTTTCGTTCAGTAGGTTTATCACTATCTTACTACGTTGTTCCTCCGAATGATCATCGTGTTTGCCCATCTACACATAATTCCTCAAATCATTTGCCTAGATCCTTGCTCCTTCTGATTCTGCACACAATGGATAAAATGGCATACCTTTTCTTCTATTTCAGTGATATGGATATCATTGTTTAGGAGAACTGTTGATTTGTTTTGGTTAGACAACGGACAAACGAATTGCCAGCAAAGGCTATCGTATTTGAAAACACCATTGCTCTTCGTTCACAGATTTAGAAGACATCTGTTCTTGTTGTCGTTTCTAGATTTTCATGCATTTTTGTTGGTATCATACATTTTCTAATCCTTACTTACATCCAAACCTAGGATAAGGAAATCAACACCCTATCCCGTACAGGTTCCTTCCTATTCGTATCCTTCTCATATCCTTTATTAGTTCTGTCCCATGAACCAAATGGGCCCTCATAGTATGTGGATTATTCAGTGTGTATTATTGGTCATTCACATGTTCTGGAAACGTTAACGATGCTCTGGTACCTTTTCGTTGACAGGCTAATGGTGATTTTCCTTTTCCCTTGACTACAGTTGATCACTTCTATCCGTATTCATCAGTAGATCACACTTGACTGGAAAAGGCAAGCACAATCTTACCTCGAGCTGGGACACATTATTATTTTTGATTCTGTTTGAAATATATATATTTGTGATTTTGTTAAAATAAATTATGAATGGATGAGAAAGGTTGTTACTATTTTTTTGGTCGAAAATGTTGCAAATATTATGTTGTTTTAAATAACCTGAATTATGTTTGTAACATGTGTGATAGGTCAATGCTAAAATTTATTTTTGTTGTCTGAACATGTACCATACATTCGATCCTACTGAGTCGTAGACTATTTTGTCAAAATAATTCATTAGGCTTCTATTTGAAGGTACACATATCCAATACCCAAAAACAAAGCATGTCTCTATCTTGATATTTTTATGTTTATCTTTACTAAGATTATTAATCTGATCCTAAATGTAGACTAGTATATTTATTCTTCTTTATTAGTACAAGAAAAATGTGCAAGTCCAATAATTTTTAAATGTGTCATTGTTAGTAACATAATCACAGTCTTAAGTAATCTTGATTGCTTGCCGGTTGAAAACTATCATAATTATCTTAGATTTGTATGGGATAAGACGTCTGTTGAGTTGATCGGCTTGCCAATCTTATTATTATTCTCAATAAGATATCTAGAATGTTGTCACTTATAAATTTAATACAAGACTGTCACATTCTTCTTCTTGCTTACATTAGGCGCTCGATCTATGAATAAATCATGGCTGGAAGTTCTTGCCAATCCCAAATTACCCCTCATACTGATTTTTTTTAATTACTTTTCAATTTATTTTTATTTCCATTTAAAAGACATAAACAATCATCATTCATATATTACTTGATGTCATCCATGCTGCTAAAAGCATCCAACCGATTCATGGCTTGACAAATCTCTATATTAACATTATTTTCCTTGGAAGGAAATGTATGCACTTGCCATTGTGCATTTCTCCTTAAACCATACTAAAATGTACTCATATCAAAATCTAGAAGACGTTTAAAACTAAACAAACAAAATCTTGTATGCAAGAACTAAATCATTATGATAAAAAATTTCATGCAACTGTTTAAACATTTGTACATTTCTTCTCATTTAAAATTACAAATGGCTAACCAATTACAGAAAAGTCTAAAAAAGATGGGCTTGTTCTATATGAATTTGCATTCAATGTTATTAGTATAATTAAAAATACTAAGAATATTAGTAATTCAGAAAGTTGAGATGCAAAATTTGTTAAAACGATATGTATGCGATTACTTTACAGTTCACTTAAGAATTTATGAGAACTCTTTTAACATTAGCAACAATAAAATAATTAACATGGACATCGCATGCATCACAAATAACATTGATTTCTATTGATAATTAATTTATCATATGCATGTAAGAAGTGCTATGAATAGAGCCAACCACATAATAAAGAGGGAAACCACGAATTACCAATGTGTCAAAAGAATGTACACCAATTGTGTCAAATCCTCAATGTCTCAAAAATCTTAATTCCTCTCCCTGAATTTCTTGACAACTAGTTATGCCACCTGTCTCTTTAGAAAAACACATGCAACTTACATTAGAAAAAAATTGCTACTTTGTATTCCATATGTTTCTATTATAGTTCAATATTGTTTCAACCATCAATAACCAAAAATGCTAACATAACCTTTCAAAAGGAAAAGTTATTTTAATAGTTGACCATGCCTTACTTAATTTGTTGATTTCAGTTGTTTTGGCAAGCATCATCTTAATGAATTCAATTGAATGTTTTTGGTATACTTTGTAACGTAATTTGCAAACAACATGCTTGTCTATTTAAATTTTTGGCCACTTCCAAGTATTGTAGCTAAATATATATAGAGAAGCCTTTATTAAAAAATTGAAGTTGTTAGAATATCATGCTACATAAATCCAAGATCACAAATCCTTCCTTGCAAGATTATATTTTTCCAATTAATAATTTAGACTTCAGATTTCAAGGTTTTTCTCTTTGATAAATTTACATATAAACCTGATACTTAGACTTCTAAATTGTTTGTTTGTGATGTTACTCTGTTAAGGAATGACATTTAAGTATTGTTTAGCATTCTTTAGAATGTTCAATTATATTGACTATCAATATGTTATCTTATATGTGTGTTATATTCTAACAAAATCCATCCCATGTTAGCACAAACTACATCATATTATACACATTTTGACAAAGTAAAAAAATCTTAATTATCATACTTCTCTCATTGCCCAGGTGGTCCTTCCCACTCAAGGGAAGCCTGGGGGGTGATATAGATTATTTAAATTTTACGTATATAAAAATGATTTTGCATATACATTTCCAGGCTAATGTTTAAGCTATTTCAATTTTTAAGTGTCTTAATTAGGCCATAAAGGCCTTAGGCATCCACTTGAGTCCTCTTAAAGCCTATGAGTCAAGTTTAAGACCGCTCACCTAGAGCCTAGGTGCCTCTATGCAGAGCCTAGATGGGAGCCTTAATAACTATGCTAACTATATTATCAAAACAAAGAAATGCAATGTAATGTCCTTTCTTTCGTTTACACAATAACAAACATTACCTTTCACGACATTAAATTTTGACATTTTTAAAACCTCGTGTCGGAAATAGATTTAGCACTGTGCGGTCCGCGGGTAGCTTCATACACCATGCAAGATTTTCACCTCATTATCCTAACAACCGCCTATATTGAAACCCAATCCCCCATCTCGTACGTTCTCTCTCCCCTCTTCTCTAGTGCTCAGCCCCGACGATCGATCCCCCCGTCTCCGATCCTTGACCGCAACGCTTCTAGATATCTCTCTGGCCCACACGCAATCTGGTTCTAGTCTCCACACGGCCTCTCCTCTCCCGCCAAATTCTTCTCACTCTAACGATCTTTCCCCCTCTCTTCTCATCTTCGGTCTCTCGAACTGCATGTCTTTCACCCCATTTCAGTTTTTGCCTGATTCCTCTCCCGTGCGTAGTCTTCTTGGTCTGCTATTAATTGCAGCCTTTTTTCTCGTCTCATGTACTCACATCGCCTCCCCTTCTGCTTTCTTCTCCTATCTCATAGCTTCTCCCAATTCGCTTCCCCCAATTTATTCTAGTTTTCACCCTAAAATTCCGAATAGGTATCCTAGTCTAATTTTTTTGTCAGAGTTCATGTATAAATTTTATGATTTTTATTACAATTACAAATTGGTGGATGAGAATTGTTGATATTTGCATATCGTTAATAGTAGATATGAATTCTTCGTGTTACACATGTGACATGCCATCTTTTTATTGTACTCCATGAAATTTAGCACTTGGTCATTTAGTCTGATTATTCTATAGCTCATTGAACATGCTCCTATTCTACCCCTCATATGATTTTTTTCATAATACGTGGTCGTATATATGATTCAATATACAATATACTTATTAATCACTGATCATGTCACTAATTTGTTAACTAGTAAACCCCCTCCCCCCTCAATATTGTGTCTCATGATTTTTCAAGGAAAAACTATAGCACCAATTTTTAGTTGCAAATTAGAACCTAAGAAACTATTTACACAACATGAGTTTATAGTGGGATTTTTAAATTTAAATGATGACCAGTGTGACTAGCCCCTTAATTATATACATTTATATATAATAATTATAGTCCTGATGTCTAGTTAATAAGGATACTCATGAATGACTTATAAGGCCAGAGACATATCATTTTCTTAAGACCTCAAGAAGTTAATGTTAGATGTATAACTAGGGAGAGTGTACCAAATGATCAAGATAGAGATATAACTTATTTTTAGAACCTATTGGGACACGCCTCAAGTTTTCTTTCATTAAGAGCATTGGGAATTACATAACCTTAACAACAAAGACTATTGTATATTCCTTCAACCAAAGGGGTAAGAGTTCCAAAAAATCCATCATTTTCAAGTCATCAAATCTTTTTTGAAACTTTCATATCTACTTTTTTTTATAACCATTAATATGTTCAAGATATTTCATAAATCATAGAACAATCTCTTATACCTAACTGATCATTTTAATCATCCAATATGTTGTACTTGAGATAAGGCTCGTTTTATTTTAGATAAACCAAACCAGTCTTGCTGACAAATATATTAGATACAAGGACATCACAGGTTTGTCATCACTAAATCAATTTATTTTTGCTTAAACCTGGTCTAGGTTAAAACATACTCATTGATCACCACTTCACACATCACCAACATGACAGCCATAGCCATAAATCATTATTGGTGATATGTTCAGTTGAGCATAAAAAATGAATGGGGTGTGGTTTTGGGAAGTAAAAAGAAGTACAAATTTATGAATGAAGGTGGTTTTCTATGTCATATGCCACATTTATAATTCCCAAAGTTGAATTAGTCAATGTCAAATAAGTTTTAATTAAGAGTTTACAATAAAAACATTACATTTCTTCATGTTAGTCTACGCCAAGTTTGCATATGTATGATGTCATGTCTCTATAGATACATGGAAATGTTCTTCCAGAAATAGTTATATGGTAATATGTATATAAGATCAATAATAGTGATTCCACCACATTTAGTGGTTCACATATCACAAGCTTATTTGTCCTGGTGTTCATAGAAAGAAACTTCACTAAAGCCATTCTGAGAAAATCATGAAGATATGAATCTTGGTATCAAAAGTTTGTAGGATAAGGCCATCTTTAAATGTAGCTATCACGAGCTACATTGAAACCAATAAACCATTTTGAAATTTACGTCAGTGTTCTTGTCTTAACTGAAACTAAAAATATCGGAATGGATGTATAAAACGTTCGGTAAGGTATGCAACAAAAATATTTGGGATTATTCAAGACTCTAGTAGGGTTTTGTTGAATACTAACTGAAACCATTGAATCAAAGCAATTAGTTCGACTTGGTTTTCATAAGGCGAATGGTTAAGTTTAATTTGACAGATTTTCAAACCTTAAGACGTCGACTTGGTCAAACTTTTGAACAAAAATCAAACTGGAACAATACATATAATTTTTCTTTTGTATTTCTATTATTCTTAATTATATTTGCATCTTGTAAGGATGGTTAATAATTTTGTTAGATCGCTAGTAGTATGTATGACAAGATTCACCTTTCCATAAGTAGATGCATACTAAATATTTGTGTTGATATTCCTCATCATAGTATGCAATATAGCTATTAAGCCTTATATGATTCATGTGAATTGAGTTGTTTTCAATGGCTTGATAAGTTCGATCACAAATGGACAATGGTTTATATCAGCTGTTGGGATCACAAGGACCATCAAAAGTTTAACTTATTAAAATTCATATCAACATGCATATAATTGGGTAGCATTCCATTTTTTCTTGTTAACTACCAATTTCGCTTATCTCTCTTGATTCAAAAGAAGAGCAAAAGTAGTGTAGTGAAACTGAATCCACGGGTAATTGGCATAATATTTATGTCTTGCGAAGAACATGTGTTGCTTAGGACGGTTATGAACAACTTTACTTTTAGGAGTTTTTACTATAGACACCTTCATCTTACATAAAACCCCACTGCAAGTAGCTTTGGGTTTGATCTCTCTAGTGATCCATCATGCTTGAATTTGCCATTCTGTATTCATTATTAATCAACCACATTATAATTTGATATTCTTATGGAGTTTTCAAGTATTGTTCGATATGAACTAGTAAACTCTTGAATCATAGATGTTTACCATCCTAGATGTTATTATGTAGTCATGATGGTTTCTGGAATAGATTGAAAAATAGTGCTTCATATATCATAATCAGGGTATGGCCCATGAATTCCAACCTTACTTGATGAGGTTATTGGTATATTCGAACTAAACAATCAGCTATTCCATGTCTTTGAAACTTTCTATAAATTTCAATATATAGCTTGAAGAAGGGGGGAGCTGTTAGAAATATCTAAATAAAAGTTGCATTTTGAAAATTTTAATGATTGTAGCTGTACTAGTCTGCAACATATTTGGTCGATATAGCACATATATATTTCATGTCCATTTACAGAGGTTTTGGAAGTATTTTGCCTAAACAAAAAAGCCTTTAATTGAGATATATGATGCATTTGTAATTAGCTTTGATTTCCTAGATTTTTATTATTAGTTTTGTTAAAATAAATCATGGATGGATGAGAGAGATTATTAATATTTTCTTTGGTCGAAAATGTTGCTAACATGTGTGATAGGCCAATAATGAATTTTTTTTTGTTGTCTATACATGTATGATACGTTCTATCATGTTGATGCTCAGATTATTCATTCAAAATAATTCATTGGGCTTCTACTTGAAGGTACACATATTCAATACCCAAAAACAAAGCATGTCTCTATCTTGATATTTTTATGTTTATCTTTACTAAGATTATTAATCTGATTCTGAATGTAGATTTGTATGTTTGTCCTTCTTTATTTATTTATTTATTTATTTTTTCTAAAAAGTAATGTAAATTTGGTGTTACCATCAGGGAACGAATAGCAACTAAAGTAATCCTACACATTTATATACAAGAGATATTAAGTACATCACCAACTTAGACGTATATACAATTAAATTACAACATAGAATATTCAAAGCCTGACATACAAAAGAGACACAGGCCTATACAAGATGGAAAGTATACCCAAAATTTGCCCTTTGTAAAATAGCAATCTGCTATCAACATAAGGAACCAATGAACACTCGTGTTGATCAACCACTTTTTGCATTAACCTTCTGTAGCAAGTCATGTATCGTTGTCGATGCATCCTTCAACCTCTTTCTCAAGGCTTCTTCTTCTTTATCTCTGTGGCACCTTTCTTCTGAGAAAATATCTATCAATGCTTCTTGTTCTCTGTTTGCCTATTCTAATTTCCTTTCCACTGTTTTAAGTTTATCTCTCAGTATTCTGCTCATTTCCTTCTCCTTCGCTAGATCATGCAATAATTTACCTTCCACGTTTCTAATTCTCTCTCTGAGTTCACGGTTTTCTTACTTTAAATGTCGTACATTTTGAGAACTCAACTCATCAGTTTCAGTGTTATCTACATCAGACCCCTTGGAACCAAATTGAGACGTGGTTTTATGAAAGCCTCCATTTTGATGAGCACCATTGGAAATTGGTGAATGGAATGGTCTATCATTTTCAGTGTCAGAATCATCCCCACTTCTTGAACCTGATGGCTCAGATATGGACACTGATTCTCTTTTGATAACTATAGGTTTCTGCTTTGAAGATTGTCTAAAGTTTCCAACACTCGATATAGAAGGCAATTTCCCATTGACATACCTCATCTTAGGATGGTCATCCTTCCCCATAGATGTGGAAGGAAGACGAGATGATTCCTCTGGGGAACTATCTTGTTCTTGTATATGACTAATTCTCTTCTTTTGTCTCCTAGGAGCATAGCCTATTCTGTGACAATTTGCAGACCAATAATGCTTATGTATCTGGACAAGCCGTGCTTCAAGTCATGAGAGCATGGTAGTACGCTCAAAGCCCTGCTTATCATGAGTGGGTTCTACAAAATTCGCCTCTAATACATCTATAACTCCACGTCCATCACTAGCAGTAGTATTCCATACCCTCCAAAATGGCTTAATAAGGTGGTTCTTATGATAAACATTAAATCCTTGAACATCAATATGATCTTTGGCATCCTTCACAAATCCCATTGTGACAACTTCCACATAATTGGGATCTTTAGGAGCCCCATCAGCACACTGTGGCCGGTATATAATCTCTTGAGTTAGCATCTAATCATTTACAATGTTGTGGTGCTCTATCTCTTTACCACGCAAAATCATATGAAAATTCTATGGAAGTCTGAGATAAATAATTGATGCATAACTCTGTAAGGAATGTTGATAGGTCAAGAAATGCTTCGAGTTAGGGAATTGGGTAGCCATGTGTATTTTCTTCTCATCTCTGTTAACACCACCTAATTGGATGTCATATTTGTCTACATAAAAATCCATTTCCAATGTTCCTCTATCATCCTCCCAAAGATTATAAATAACTATCCACGTACCTTGGTCTATCTTTAGGAAGTCAAACTGCTGCAACATGTCTTCTTCACTTGAGTACAGAGACCATTGAATAATTGTCTCCAAGTTTTTAAGGCAATTAGTGGAAGATGTTTTTATCATCTTATTCCAGGCAGTTTCTCCTTTCGTGTAGTCAAGCATGGGAACAACAATATCCTCCTTCCCAGTGCTTGTCAGAAACGTGTATGAAAGCATCCCAATGCTTTGCGTAGGACTCTTCCTATCTTTTCCATGGCAATGAGAAAAAACAATCACATCAGCTCCAAGTCTCATGGTGCTTGTTTTAAAGTCATTTCCATATTGTCCAATTGTGTTTGCAGACTTGCTTTTCGCTGAGTAACCAAAAGACATGCATTGGTGCAGCCTATCCAGATCCATTCTGCCACCATCATCTTCAACCAGTATCATTTTTGAACCATCCTTCTGGTTGGTATAAGAAAAAATGTACAAGTCCAATAGTTTTTAAATGTGTCAATGTTAGTAACATAATCACAGTCTTAAGTATTCTTGATTGCTTGTCAGTTGAAAACTATCATAATTATCTTGGATTTGTATGGGATAACACATTTGTTGAGTTGATGAGCTTGCCAATCTTATTATTATTCTTAATAAGAAATCTAGAATGTTGTCACCGATGAATTTAATGCAAGACTATCGCATTCGTCTCCTTGATTACATTAGGGACTCAATCTGTGAAAAAATCATTGGTGGAAGTTCTTACCAAGCCAGAGTTACCCCTCATATTGATTTTTCTTAGTTCCATTTCAATTTATTTTTATTCCCATTTAAAAGACATAAACAATCATCATTCATATATATCTTGATGTCACCCATTCTGCTAAAAGCATCCAATTGATTCATGGCTTGACACATCTCTATATTAACATTATTTTCCTTAGAAGAAAATGTGTGCACTTGCCATTGTTCACTTCTCCTTAAACCATACTAGGCCGGTTGCTTCCTTTTACTTGGTATCCCTTTTACTACGATGGTTAGACCCTTATAAGGATTAATATAATTAACATTGTTTAATAAAAAAATAGAATACGATTTAGAAGGAGTATCTAGAGCTATCAATGCTTCTTCCGATTACAACTTCATATGTTGAAAAAGTGTCTTCATGATGTAAATACTAAATGTTGTCTATAATATGATGAATGATGAGTAACTCAAAGATGATTTGATGACCTAGGTTAAAATATGGAGGTTATTATGCAGAGAATAACAAATATGCCACCTTGAAAAGCTTTATTGCACCGTATTTTATAAGAAAACACATTCTTACACAACTCGTTATGTATGTCTCAATCACTGATATAAAATATATTTATCAAAAAAATTATAGGCTAGTAACATTGTGGCTCTGGAAAACTATATTTATATTTTGTGTTTTACTCATTTAAAAATCCTACCACCTACAAGGTCTAAGTCAGACTTAATTTGTCATAACAAGACCTAAGCATTGCTAGCTTTCCTTGATCTGCCCCATATTCACGTAATGTGAGACCTAATTTTGGTAAAATTAGATATAATTTGCCCACAACAAACCTATTTTCCCCAAACTATAAGTGTTTTACCAAAATTACACCTTATTTTCTATAAATAGACATAAGTTTCTCTATTTAGACCTAATTTGTCTTAAATCAGATCTATTTCCACCTTTGAGTAGCCTATTTTCTACCTAGATAAAATTTCTAAGAGATTTTAAAAGGTAGTTCATTCAATAATATATGATCTTTGAATTTGCTCCAATAACATATATGATTGATTGTATATTATGAATTTGTTCTCTAATAAAAATTCTCCCTATTCAATTTAGTGACTTGCGATTTTGATTTTTAAGCATTACATGGTTTATAATGAAAAGGAGATCTATTCGACCTAGGGAATTGAGTGAGTGTTATTTAAAATTTGTACATATTTGAATACATATGAAAGTTTGGATTAGCTGTTGTTGTATGCTTGTTTACCTTATACATTGAATGTTATATGCACTCCTTTTTTTCCTAGTGTTATGCTAACCAAGATTTGGTATTTATGTAACATTTATAAAAAATCATTGAGTAACAATTTTTTTAAAATTTAGTTAATTGTAGCTTGTATCTTTGTAGGATTCAAATGTCTAGAATAGATAAGAGTTGGATGAAAAATAAAAATAGGTTATCAACAAAATACATAAATGATGTTGAAGAATTTATTCAATTTGCATCTCAAAATGTAGAAGTTGATGGATTAATACCTTGTCCTTGCATTAAATGTAACAATGGTAGTTGCAAGACAAATGATAATGTGTCAGTTGATCTGATAGTTAATGGCATAACTGAGTGCTACACATGTTGGGTAGCACATGGTGAATCAGTTCATGTAGATTGTCACAATGATAGTGATGATGGCCAAGATGAGGATGACGATGTTGAGGATGAGGTTGACGATGTAGAGGGGATGATAAGGGATGGGCTAGGATTTCCTGATAACCATGTTCCAACATTTGATGAAACTGATTACAATTATGAAATTGATGAGTTGAGTGATGAACTTAAGACATTTTTTAGGATGATGAAAGATGCGAAGAAACCACTTTATGATGGTTGTGAAGGATACTCAAAATTATCTTTCACCAATGACATTACTACAACTAAAGGGGTTTCATGGAATGAGCAATAATATTTTTAATAGTTTGATTACATTGTTATCAAAGGCATTCAAGGATTGTCGGTTGCCAAAATCTTTTTAAGATGCAAGAAAGTATATTACTGACCTTGGACTTGACTACATAAAAATAGATGTTTGTAAAGAACATTGCATGTTGTTTTGGAAGGATCGAAAGAAAGAACATGTATGTTTAAAATGTGGCGCTAGTAGGTGGAAGTATATCTCTATTGACTACTCAACCCAGGATAAGACTAAAAAAATGAATAAACTAAAGTTAGTCAAACAATTTTCTGTTAAGACTTTATGGTACTTTCCACTAATCCCAAGGTTAAAACGGATGTACATGTGCTATCAAATAGCTTCACAGATGAGATGGCATCAAGAAAAGCGCATAAATGATGGTAAACTAAGACACCCAGCTGATGCTGAAGAGTGGAAAAGATTTGATGAGATGCATCCATCTTTTTCTGGAGACCCTCGCAATGTTAGGCTTGGATTGGCTTCTGATGGATTTAATCCATATGGGAATATGAGTAATTCTTATAGAATATGGTCTGTTATCCTCATTCCATATAATTTGCCTCCATGGCTTTGTATGAAATAAGATTATCTTATTTTATCCATGATCATTCCTGGGAAGAAGTCTCCTACCTACAAGATTGATGTCTACTTACAACCATTGATAGAGGAGTTAAAGGAGTTATGGGATGCAGGAGTTGAAACTTATGATGCTGTTTCAAAACATAATTTTAAAATGCATGCTGCTCTATTATGGACAATTAATGATTTCCCTACTTATGGATATTTGTCTGGATGGTCTACCAAAGGCGAGTTAGTATGTCCTTCTTGTCACAAGGATACATGGTCTCTCAGATTGAAACATGGGGGGAAATTTTGTTATATGGGGCATCGTAGATTCTTACCAGAAAATCATAGATGGCGGTGCAATGAGCATGCGTTTGATGGGAAACAAGAACCACGACCTCATCCTCAAGAACTATCTGGAGAAGATGCTTTGAATCAACTACATGACATCTTTGAAACAAATCTGGGAAAGAGAAAGAAAAAAAGTTCAAAAAAACACCCTCTCATGCTAGGAAGAAAAAAAACATTTTTTAACTTCCTTATTGGAAGAGTCTTCGTCTTCGCCATAATCTTGATGTAATGCACATTTGTGATAACTTAATTGGAACAATTATGGATATTGATGAGAAGACTAAGGATAATTCAAAAGCTCATAAAGACTTAAAAGATATGAATATAAGGCAGGAGCTTCACCCAAAAATTGTAAATGGAAAGCTAGAAGTCCCTATAACATGTTTTACTTTATCATCAGAGGAAAAAAGATTTTTTGTGAATTCTTAAAAGAAATCAAATTTCCAGATGGGATGTGCTCAAATATTTCTAGATGTGTGAATGTTGATGAGCGTAGAATTTCTGGTATGAAAACTCATGATTTTCATGTATTTTTGCAAAAAACCCTTCCTCTTGCAACACGTGGAATCTTTTCAAAGGATGTATCTGAGACATTAACTGAGCTTAGTATATCATTTAAGGAGTTGTGCTCTAAGATTTTGGGGGTAGAAGATCTAAAGAGGTTGGAAAATCATATTGTTGTTACACTATGTAAAATGGAGCAGATATTTGTACCATCATTCTTCGATGTAATGGTACACCTTCCTATTCACCTAGCAAATCAAGCAATTCTTGGAGGCCCTGTGCAATACAAATGGATGTATCCGATTGAGAGGTGATTACAAGTACATATTAGTTTGTTTTTAATTTTACTTGTATGTTTTTAATTTTCCTTTCTTGTGTAGGTTTCTTCGAACATAGAAGTCATATGTGCAGAATAAAAATCGACCAGAAGGTTCAATAACTGAGATGTATATCACCAATGAATGCTTGGTTTTTTGCTCAAGATACATGAAGGAGAATGACACTAGATTTAATCATCCACAATACCATGACAATAGAGAGATAACAATTTCATCTCAATTTACAGTTTTCAAATATATTAGGAAAACATTATCAGTAGGCACCACCATTAGTCTTACTGTTCATGAATGGCAACAAGTTCACATGTATGTTCTTGAAAATTCAGATGCAATATTACCATTTATAAGGTAAATTATATTTATTTAACTATACTTTTTCTTGACATGATGTTAAGTCTTACAATTTTATAATAAATATTTTTTAGTGAGCACAAACAACTAATCCAAGATATGGGTGTTCACAACATCGAGGTGCATCATAAAAAATTCTTCTTTGAGTGGTTGGAGAGTCGGGTGAGCATTTAAAGTACTCTCAACAAATTTAAACTTGAAGTCTAACATTGTCGTTAATGTGTGTTTGTCTATTATGATAGGTGGTTGAATTACATAAACATGGCAAAGTGGATGATGAACTTCTAAGTTTAGTTCACGGTCCTCATAAAGAGGTGTTATCTTATACATGTCTAGACATAAATGGATTCTGATTTCATACTGAAGATCATGACAATAGGTTAACAACACAAAGCAGTGGTGTTCTTGTTAAGGTAGACTCAACCAACGGACCATTTATCTATTATGGTGTTTTGAGTGAAATCTTAGAGTTGAGATACACTGGTGGAAGATGAGCTCACATTTTTAGGTGTGAGTGGTGGGACATTTATAATAAAGGAAGAGGGTTCGAGCAAAACAAATACGGTCTTGTTAGTTTAAATACAAAACGCAAGTTGAAAACCAATGAACTATTTATTCTAGCATGCCAAGCAGAACAATGCTTTTATGTCCGTGACCTTTCCAGAAGTAATTGGATTGTTGCTATTGAATCACCACCACGCGACTTGTACAATGTGACACATGGAGATGAAGGAGATGAAGGTAGTATTGATGATGAAAGTGCATTTTAAGAAAACACATCAAATTTATCTACATTTTCATCATTTCCCTCGGATAAATTTGATGTTTGTCATTAGAAGAGACATGATGTAGTGAAAACTTTGTCCATGAAAGCTGTAAAGAAAAAAGGATGGCTTGAAAAAGATGGACACAATATATGGGAGACAATGAACTCAATTTATAATCCTTTTAATTTGTATTTTCCTTATAGACTATGATTTAATTTTACTAAGTTCTATTTGAACATTGATAGATGCCATTTGATTGATAATGTATTAGCATCTGAGTATAGATGTTTCCTTTGATTGGTTATTTTGATATTTTCTTGGATTATTATCCTTTATAAATAATTTGATGAGACACATGTAGGAAATATGGTCAATATATCTAGTGGCCAGATCCAATTTGCAGGTAACTATGAGATGCTAATGGTTGACCATTGTAGCAAGACCGAACGTAAGTAATGTTTGCTCCATTTTTAACAATGTGTCAATTGAATCCCATGCGTAGCTTCCTAAATTTTTATTATGCAGAGTCAAAAAAGCAGAAAGACCTGGATCATCATGGTACAAGTTGTATTGAAGGGTCTACCAACAATGTATCACATAGAAATTTAGGTATATCCATTATTGATTTCTTCACTAGAAAAATCCATGCATAAGTGTTGTGATTTAATATATTTATTTGTTGTCTCTATATGTAGGTTTTTCCAAGGAGCTAAGCAGTACCACAAAGGCAGTTCAAAGTAAATCTTTTAGTGGGACAAAACATCAACCACTTGATAAAGACTGTAATTATTTATCTCAAAGATTTTATGGTAATGGTCTTGTCTTAGTTTTGTGTCATTCTATGTTTACTGGATTTATAAAACAATTGTGGCAGCATCCCTTAAACCCATGGGAGAAAGGCCCATCCAAAATCCTAAAGACAAGAATGTAGATGTTACGAATGATGATTTTCTACAACAAATTCAAAACTATGGTGACTTTTTGAAGCATAAGATGAATGTTATCTTGCTTTTTAATAATGCAAAATTTAGTATTTAGCCTCCAAACTTAGGAATCTGCTACTTGGTATTTCAGTTGATTTATTCTATTGTTTTTAGCAAAATCTATTGAAGAGATTGCGAAAAAACGTGCATATATGTTGATGGCTAGTCCATGGAATTCTTCCAACAAGAATCCAGGTAGAGTTTTTTTAAAAATTAATATATAATGTTTCTATGTATATAATAGTATAACACTATGTTCATGAAATGCAGTTAAAATTAGCAACAATATTCATTATCCTCATCAAATTGGAAATTTTGGTGTTGCAAAAGAAAAAGATGGGCCACCAAACAATGTGGATGTTTCTCAACTTGACAAGAACGTTATAGCACTCCCTAATGCACACATTAAAAAAAATAAAGGTAATATTTATGTTTTTTTTCTTATATATGTGTCTTCTTATCGTATATATTCATAGATATTGATATAGTTCTTGATATATGTTGTTATAATTTGTAGGGGAGGGATTGATTGCCCTTAATGTTCCTGTAGGTTACAAGGAGGAGGATGATGTTTCGGTGAGGCAGACGAACACTGGCAAGAGGATCTTGAGGCCACAAAGTATTGATAGTTCTTAGCAGGTCGTTAAATCAGTTCAAAGTATGATGAAATACAATCTTGGTGATGGTTAGACATTGGGTATACAAATATAATGAATACTAGTTTATATTTACATAATTTAATAACTATGTTTTCATGATTTGTAGTTAAAATTAGCAACAAAGCATGCAATCCACATCTACTTGGATGTTTAGGTGCTGTGAAAGAAAAAAGTTGGGCAATGAACAATGACAACGCTTCTCTAGATGACAAGCAACACGAAGTGCTGCTTAATGAAAAATCTAGGAAAGATCAAGGTAATTTCCTACCATGCTTGTTGTTTACATACTTACCTATACATAGATTCCTACAGATATGCTTGTAATGTTTGGCAGCACAATTTCAAGTGCCTCCTAATTCAAAAGCTAGAAAAGATCAAGGTAGTTTTCTACCATGTTTGTTGTTCACATATTTTTCTGCCACTTTAATATATTCAAAGTAAAATATTTCTAAATGTATTATAGTTCAATATGATGAAGTAGGGTTGACCATGGACAATGTTCTTGAAGAGCACATCAAGGATGAGGGTGTTTCACTAAGGTAGAGAAATAATAGAAAGAGGGTTTTGCGGCCTCAAGATCTCCAAAAGTACTCTGAACAAGCTATTGAAATAATTCAGAGTCGAACCAACATGAATTCTGGAGAGGATTAGACCTTGGGTATGAAAAAGTAATGAAAGTATGCATAATGTTTTAGCATTATTTCTGTTGGAAACAACGGATGGTACCACCTCTATTTATATAGTGCTTTTGTTATTTCATTCTTATATGTTGTCTCTTGGTATATGTTGATCGTAGATTCTCATTATGTTTGTGATTCTTATTCTAGAAGACTAGAAGTAGGTTCCTTTACTTCATACTGCCTTTTGTATTGAAAATAGATGGGACTCGAAAGCCTACTCTGTATTGATCTCCACCATAATAATTGTTATCTTTTACCTCTTCTTATTTCTTGTATCAAAATCTACTATATCCATCTCCCCATTGATATTTCCCACCATCCCAAGTATCTTTTCTACAGTAAGTTTTCTTTCAATCTTTTGTCTATAATCAAGAACATATTTTTCTTTATCTTAGTAATCTTCTTTGATGCTACTCATTTGACTTGAAGACTTATTTTCAAGGTTATATCTCTACACCATTAGTGATGTGGTCACGTTCATGCATTCCCAATTTGTAAATAAGCTAACATCACTCTTTTGCATGTTGTGTTGCTGATGAGTAGGATTTGATCCATGTTGCTACCTACATTGCTTTGGATGAAGTTCCAAGTATTTGTTTATGATTCATATATATTTTCTTTAATGTTGAAATTCCTAAATATATTACAGTTCAACATGAGGAGGATTTCACCACATAGTCATTTGTTGAAGGTGATAGGAATGTTAATGGCGATTCTACAATAAGATAGGTTAACTTTAATAATAGGGTGTTGAGACATCATACTCTGAACAATGGCTCACAACTAACTCCTGAGGAAATTGAAGTTACAAAAGAGATGGATAATGACCATGGTAATAATTCTTTAATTTTGTCTTATGTATAAATATGATACTCATTTTTTAATATCTTAGATCGAACGAAGAGAAAAAGGGTTCGAGGGAAAACAAAAAATTTGAACTTAAGGACTTTCATAAATGGCGGTGTGGATAAAATAAAGATAGATTATAATTCTGAAGGTAATCCGATAAATAAAATCCAAAATCGACTTCTAGCTAGTCGAATCGAAGTGATTGTTCGCAATTCAATAAATGTTCCTCTTAGTTATTCAAGGTGGAGTCGCATGCCTATTGAAAAGAAGGAGAAGATGCTCAAATTAATTCAGATTTTGTTCAATTTCTATGTGTTTATGTTCTGGAATAATCAATGTTTCATTTCTCAAATTCACCTTACTATTTGTAGGATGATTTTATCATTCACAATGCTGATTTATTACCTGAGGAAAATGATATAAGGACACATTCATTGTACAAATCAATGGGAAAGTCTTGGCGTGAATTTAAAATTGAATTGTTTAAGAAATACGAGACATACGCCACTGATGAAGAAGCTCTCAAAAACTGTCCTTCCAATGTAACAAAATCTGATTGAGAGTTTCTAATAAAAAAATATTGGAAAAGTAAATACTTCTAGGTAGATATAAAGTAATTTTTTGCATTTATTTATTGTTGCACACTCATTTTTATTAGGAGTTTTCTTTAATAGACTTTTCACTATGTTTACATTTCTATTCGTTGAACCTACTTTTTTGTTCACATGGATGCTAGGACCCGTAACAAAATAAGCCGTTCTAAACAGTCAATGCTTCACTGTACTGGGAGGACTCCATTTAGTGTTGTGGAACATGAAGAAGTATGTAATATAGTTTATGTTTTCTATTTTTTTAATCTAAATTAATCTTATTTCTTGAATCTATAGACTAACAAGAACAATGGACTTGTGCCATCTCGATTGACGATGTTTGAATTGACTCGAACAAAAAAAGACAAGAAGCTTGTGGATGTTGTTGCTGAAGAAAAGATGGTAATCTTGATTCTTATGTTTCCATCAGATACACTGACCTATATAACACTGAATTTGCAAAATTACTCTTTTAACAAGATAAAATATTGCTCAGGAACAAATCGCACAATTAGTGTCTCAGCGTGAACAAGGAACAATTGAACTGGGTGATGAAGAGATATGCTTGAGGGTCTTCAGACCTGAAATACTGGGACATATACGTATGCGAGGAAGTTCAGTTGGTGGTCAAAGATATAGAAATCTTGCACATGCAAAAAAAATTGAGAAATATAAGAAAGAAACAAATGATGCACGAGCTAGAGCTGAACAAGCAGAAAAACTAGCAGTTGAGGCCAAAACTAGAGCTCACATGGCTAATCATAAAGCTGAGAAAGCTCACCTTTACATTAGAAAGTTATTCAATGTACTAAAGTCCAGTGCGAATGAAGATCTTATGGAGTTTGACAACCTTGATGATGAGGTACTACAAAAATGTATTAAAAATTATCTAATCATAGATCTTATTAACAACATTGTGTATTTACTGGATTTGGAGTATGATGGCAGTCCATGAAACTCATGGATTGAAGAGATTCAACTTGAAATGCAAAATGCATGCATGAAGCCTAGTAGATGTTTTTTTAATGTTCTTTAAGACAAATCATAGATAAATAGATAATGGTTTTTATTCATATTTGAAACAGAGTAAACTCACTATTTATATGGTTTATCCTTGTGTATGTTTTTTTTTCAAACTATATGTAGTCTTTGTTCATCCAGATATTGTTGTTGTGGTTTTTGCTTTCTCAAAGTTTTGAAAATCATTTATTTCCTATAATAATCCACCATGCATTGTTTTACTATTTGGATTATTTGGATATTAGATGCATGGATTGTTTTTCATAGATGCACACTCATGTAACCCAGACCTTCATTGTGAAGCAACTATTTTGGTCGTCTATAGAAATATGCATCTTTTAGTGGTGCTTTTATTTCAATACTATGCAAGTGCAAGGTTGCTTTCTATTTATCTTAGTGATGACTTGGATTTTCTTCAATTGGTGTACTTTATATGGGTATAACCTTCACAAAATTTTGAATTATCTTGTACTTGATTCCTTTCCAGTGTGGATTTCCAAGATGTATTATTTATACTCGGTAATATCTTACGGGTGTCTATTTTTGTGCTACTCATCTTGATGATGAATCCTCTCTAGGAATGCTACCTATTGTAGACAAGCTAGTTGCTTTAGTCATGGTGTTTGACTTGAACGATGCATTGTTCCTACCTTCATCATTGTTGCGAGGGAGAAGAGGGGTTACAATTGTTCCTGATGACTTTAGGTGGAAGGTGGATGGCTCTTTGCTATCCACATTGGAGGAACGAAGAGAGCATGATAAAGGGTTTTGAAGTGACCAAAGCTGAAGATGAATTACTTCCTAATCGTAGGCCAGATTCCTATGTATGAAAGATAGGATAGATGCAAATATAAATGAATATGTTGGTCTCTTTTATGCAAAATTTTCCTTGGGAAAATTTATCCAACCTACTTGTGAAGATCTACCTATGGCTTGTGATACATGCGACGATCATCGCAGCCAACAACCCGAAAGCTATTTTCATCATCGATAGCTTGGTATGTTACCATGTCGTTAGATTGGGCACTTATATTGATTGGTCTTATTATGTATTCATTTACACAAATCGGGACGGTGATCACACTTAATATACTAATTGGTCTTACTTTGTCTTCATTTGCAGAAATTGGACATTCTTCTATTTGTGACGGCTTCTGGATACCTACTGCTCCATGCCCTTGCTGTGTAGGAACACTGGCCAGAAGACAATGATCTTCTTAGACAATGGTGGCTTCCAATATTGTAAGTTTTTATTGTTGCCATGTGTCTATGTCATACTTCAAAAGACACTATAACCTTTATTGTTGTGGACATAGAATCTTTAGTTGATGCACTTCATTAATGTTGTGAATGAACTATCCTTAGGCCTAATTTGGGAGAGAAACTCAGAAATATGGCATATGGAAGGGATATGTAAGACAGACTACCCTTAGTATGTGAAGATCTACCTAGGGCTTGTCATACAGGCGACAATCATCGCAGCCAACAACCTGAAAGGTATTTTCGTCATCGATAGCTTGGGGCACTTATATTGATTGATATTATTATGTCTTCATTTGCAGAAATCAAGAAGATGTTCACACTCAATATACTGATTTGTCTTACTCTATCTTCATTTGCAGAAATTGGGCATGCTACTTCTACTGTGACGGCTCCTGGATACCTGTGACGGCTCCTGGATACCTACTACTGCTTGTCCTTGTTTTGTAGGAAGTTCAACTACGTTGTTGCTTTATTAGATTGATGTTTTGGGGTCTAGTGCTATGGTGGCAACACTGGCCAGACAACAATGAACCTCTTAGACAATGGTGGCTTCAGATACTGTGTGCTTGTGTCATAATTCATAAGACAAGATATGTTTAGACAAAGACATGAAAGTTGGACTGGAAACTGATCCTGACTTAGTTTCTTATTACTTCGTCTAAGTATGAACTGTTCTCGGATAGGGAAAAGGCGTGGTAGTTGTTGTGCGGATGACCCACGAAAGGAGTGCCCCCATCAATCCCCTGGAGCTTGTGTATGACAATACTGAAAGTCTGTATGGATTGAGGGCCCAACTTGATATCTCTATGATTGCGGATACATGCTTAAGTTCTTGATTCAGGCGAGGAACTACTAAACCAATTTCATGAAGCACATGGTGTTAACCCCCGTGCTTTCATTGCAGAAAAGATCTTCTCCTACATCGTCTGCGGATGCAACTACGCACTTCAGATTGTTTGAAACTACACGATGCGCACAAAGTTCCTTACACGGTTACGTCACAGTGTTGATACACTCGGGAAAGAGCTGAATAACCTTGATCTGAATACCGCAGCCGAGATGGAGCGTTTCAAGATATCAATTGAGGAACAGGAGGGAGCCATGTTTAACTATATGAGCATCCGAAGTGAGTCATGCAAAACCATGGCCAGGCAGTTCATCGATTGGATCAAACATAGATTCACGACGTATTCAAGCCTGCTGCAAAGGTACGTATATATGTAGCTTTACATTTAATCAGTTTTTGTTAGACAATTTTATACACGTTATAACGATTGAGTGTATAGTTCATTGTTAAGATACTCTGTGGATACAGGTTTATTTTAATGAAAGATAGATTTAACAAGAAAATACTAATCAATCATTCATATAGGTATCAATAGCAACTCGGTTACACAGGACTATTTAGTGAATTACCATTTTGAAAACAACTGCAAGTAACATACAATGAGCTATGTACTGAAGTTTCGTTGTACCTGTGCATAGACATTTACATGTAATCGTAAGATATATATTTTCAATACATGTCATGTACGATATAGTATTCTTTTAGTTGGACAAGATGGGCGACACACACTACAACAATCATTCACAACAAACAATAGAAATTTACTTTGGCAAGATATATATATATATATATATATATATATATATATATATATATATATATATATATATAGAGAGAGAGAGAGAGAGAGAGAGAGAGGCGGGATCTAGGACAAAAAATCAAAATAGCACAGTTTTATAAAAATATGTACTAAACTAGCACCAAAATCATCTTAATTCTCGAAATAGCCCACTTTTGGTGGAAAGCGTCAAGATTTTGGCGTGTTCCAGTGAAAGCGCCAAGTTTGTGGCATTTTAAGCGAAAAGCGCCAGAACTTAGGCGTTTTTTAGTGAAAGCGCCAAGTTTGTGGCGTTTTAAGGAAAAAGCGCCACAATTTAGGCGTTTTCATTTGAAAGCCCCAACCGTATTGGCATTTTCAAGTCCAAGCTCCACCATTTGCAAAAAAACTCTTCTTATTTTGTTCTTCGCTTCATCCTAACACACACACTGTCTGCTGCCAAATACCAAAGCTTTCGACGCCTTCTTCCAAGTTCTAACACTTCGATGTAAAGGCAGCCCAGGGTGATGATGGAAACTACAACCAAAGTGTACCATCCGTCCCCGTCAGGTCCTATGGCGCCTGGAGTGACAAGGCAGCAAAATACAACCCCGAGAATGAGCATGAGGGGCCTTGTTGCAAGCCAGCGGATAGCACGGGCCTCACGAAGCTCCTCCTCCACCTCCACTTCCATCTCCCAGATGTAGTGGAGGAGCGCGAGTATGGCGTTGGACGACAGGATGAGAATCCAAATGGCATGATCGATGGGGACCTGAGCATCCACGAGGTGGAAGGATAAGAGGGCATGAAGCGCAAGCAAGGTCCTCACGGCGAGCATCACGCAGGCTTTCTTCCATGGGGTTACGGCACTGTCTGGAAGGCCCTCCACAGCACGCACGCAGCAGAATAGGAGTAGGAAAGTAAGGTAAGTGGCAAGCACGACCCACTGCGAGCTGATTTAGTTGAATAGCAACCCAGCAGCTAAAAACGCAACTTTTTTTGGCGCTTTCACTTGAAAATGCCAATTCGGTTAAAGCTTTCTAATGCAAAAGCCTAAATTCTGACGCCTTTTGCTTAAAACGCCTAAATTCTGACGCTTTTTGCTTAAAATGCCACAAACTTGGCGCTTTTACAGTAACACGCCAAAATCTTGACGCTTTTCCTAAAAAGTGGGCTATTTCCGGAATTAAGATGGTTTTGGTGCTAGTTCAGCTTATAATTTTATAAAACTGTGCTATTTTGGTTTTTTGTCCCGCGATCTACTGTGGACTGCCAATTCTGCGCAGACGGCTACCTGTACACCTTTTCACGCATCCATGTCCCGACGGCAGAGTCCTCCTCTTTGGCTCCCGACTCCATGCCCATGTCCCGACGGCCAGAGTTCACATTATATTTTCCCCTTCACGTCCGACTGGTTCCTCACACAAACACACAATTCCTCTTCTCTGTATCAAACGTTTGTGAACATCATGTATCACAGTAAGTGTTCCAACGTGTAACCTTTGCTTTTATATGTAAATCACCAGTAACAAGTTGGTCAATCGTAGCTTCTCCGTGGGATTATGTTCGCGTTATCCTGTTGAGGCAGTGGATCGGAGCCATGGATCAGCAATTCCCCATAGTAGGAAATCCTTGCGGTGGACAATTAACGATATGAGCATGACACTAGGACTGCAAACACTGCATACTTCTGTAACTACGGGTGAAGGGAAAACTTAGGCGCCCATCCTGGAGAAAGCTAGAATGCAGGCAGTGGAGCAAAGTAAAAATCTGGACTGCAGTAGTAATGATCTATCGTGCCTCTCCCTCCCTGTTCCACATAGCAGCTTGCTTCTTTGTCTTCATTCTCATGTTGTGGTATCTATTTTTCTTTCCAGCTATGTATGTCTCGTCACTAATCATGGCCTACAGATGCTAGAACGTGTTGCCTTTTGCACAAGGTACATGTACTAATAGCTTCATTCAATCATTGAAAACGAAAAGAAAAGGACAGATTACATGCTATCTATGATGATTTCCATAGCTTTAATCATTCCTTAGTTTACAAACTTATTAATTGCAAGGATAATCTTCTATCTTGTAGCGTTTCTGTTTGTTTTCTTAGATTCTGTACGCCTTTTGTTTCTACTGATATAAATGGAGTATTTGCACCGTTCTGCAATTTCGTGACCAGAAAATTACAGTCATCTCTTTACGCTTTCACTGAATCTTCTTGCTCAGGTGCAGATAGATCTACTCCAGAGACTGCTGCATTATCAAATTTCTTGGTTGAAGTGTAGATCGTCATCAATTATTATATATACGGTGTATGTTGGACACTCTTAGCAACCAATTGAATGCTTTGAGAAGAAAGTAAAGAGTCCAGTATGTCAACAATGTCAAACGAGGAAGTCTACAAACCATTTTGTATCAGTTCAGTCGCTCACGGCAATGAAGCTTAAAAGATAGAAATGAAGGTGGAATACAGAGTATTCATCTTGGTTGGATGACACAAGATGGGAATGATGCACAGATATTAAATAATGTAATTGTGCTTGGGTACATGGGCATGGAGTCGGGAGCCAAAGATGAGGACTCTTCCGTCGGGACACGATGCGTGAAAAAGGCGTACAGGTAGCCGTCCGCAGGAGTCCGCAGAATTGGCGGTCTGCAGTTATGTAAGAATTGTGTGCCTGACTACATATAGTTGTCTATACCAGTTGGTAAATCAATCTAATAATTTTTTTTGGTGTTAATATGGTGTTATTTTACATATTGTGTGTTAGATGATTGGCTGTTCTGAACACACTGGTATTTATATGGTGTTACAGATGTTTTGTTACATGATGTTACATATGACCATTGCTCTTTTGAGTTGCTGTTTTCTAGAAGACATTCAGGTTTAACTCTGTTATGAAAGAGAGATTAATATTTCATTTATACATCTATATTAATGTTCTCGCAGGCCATTTGAACGTAATATTTTTGGGTTGATTTCGAGTTTCCAACTGTTATCTATAGTCGTAGTGCTTTTTCTTATACACGATTCTTTTGTACTTGTTGTCAACTTATCAAATTACAGTTTCAAGTTGCAGGTGGTGAGGGAGAACAATATTATGGAAATAAAGGACGGTCACTGTTGAGTGATAGAAGGTAAATGCTCTCTCGAGCATTTGTTTATTTATTACAAAGTCTTGCAGATAATGTTGCCTTTGATTTTTTTCTTTCTCAATTTCCACCTGTACATCTGACGGCTCATTTATTTTTCATCTGCAGGTCATTCATAAACTGCAGATAAAAAGCCGTTGTATTTGTACCTCATGATTTGTCATTGTATAGATTTGTAATTGCTTTCAGTGACAGCAATTGTATTCAAACATCTAGCCAATTAATATTGGTGTTGATCCTTGATACGATCCGTTAGCAATACAACAATGACTGCAGTACTTCCATGGTGTGGGAGAAAATCGGTGATGGTGATGCTAGTTTCCATTGTGAGGCTACAACAAACAAAGGCTAGGTAGCAGCAATGACTGAGGAATACCTGATGTAATCGGGAAAAGTTGGAAGGCCCATCATCGTTCTGGCAGGTGACGTGCACAATAGATGATGATGTTGAGTGCTTGATTCAATTATTTGACTAGCAGTATAAGAATTAAGGCCAGCATCAATATTGACCACGAGCAGATGACAATAAACTTTATGCACGACATCATCAAATAAAATTAAGATCAAATTTTTGTGAGAAGACTCAAGAATGAATTTCGGTCATAAAGTAGGTGAAATGTCTCTGTTGCTCTGTGGGGAAAGTGATGTAGGGTGTATTACTTGAAAGCAAAGTATGTGTTTTCTGTAAATGTAATGTTCTCATGAAGCAAACATTTGTATCAAAATTACTTCAGATCATGAATAAAATATTTTTTCTACAACATTCTGATACATAATTGAACTTGCGATATATATATATATATATATATATATATATATATATATATATATATATATATATATATATATATATATATATATATATATATATATATATATATAGTGTGTTTTCATTGCCCGCGCGGGTACTGTAGCGCGGCTACCCGTTTCCGAAGACGCGGTGGCAGTATCGTAAATAATCCAAAAAAAAATCAAGGGCGCGCGACTTACAGAAGAAGCACATTCCCGACTGATTCTCCGCCAGAGATTCCCAAAATCCGCCGTCTTCCCGCTCCAGAACTCCCGAATTCATCCGCATTCCCAAAATCCCCAACCCCAACAATCGAATTCTTCGGCCT
The DNA here is from genome assembly GCA_963693085.1 of Alisma plantago-aquatica. Taxonomy (NCBI): domain Eukaryota; kingdom Viridiplantae; phylum Streptophyta; class Magnoliopsida; order Alismatales; family Alismataceae; genus Alisma; species Alisma plantago-aquatica. Next base: position 365,610,313 of record OY856413.1, read on the forward strand.
CTGGTCTGTACTTGCGCTGCTGTGTGTGGAGTTCTTCTCCGTTGCAGCATTCACCGTGTTAAATCCTAGATGGGTGATTAGATGCTCTAGAGGGGGGGTGAATAGAGCTGAAAGCACTTAAACAAAATTCATTAAACCTTCAAAATATATAACAAGAGAAGGTTGCTAAATAGGTAATTTGAGTGCAACTAAATCATGCATAGCAAGGATAAGAGAGATTGAACATGCACCAATTAGACAAGCTATTTAGAGTGATTCCACACTTCAAACTAGAAGTGTGTCAGTCCACTTGCCTAGAGAGGTCAACCTCTAGGACTTCAAACAATTGCACTCTTATATTCATTAATAAGACATACAACACATGACCCACAAAGGACTTACCTATCCAATACAAAGAGTCTTCAACCTTACCAAGGACTTACCCACTTTGCAAGAGTCTTCGGCCTTCTCCAAGGACTTACCCACTCTAGCACAAGTCTTCAGCCTTGTAGGAATTACCCACTCTTCTTGGATCTTCCGCCTTTGACTTCACCTTCACTCGGAGAAGCTTTCCACCAAGGACTTACCCACTTGAGCTTGAGTCTTCTGCCTTCTCCAAGGGCTTACCCACTCTAGCTCCAAGTCTTCGGCCTTGATCTTCACCAAGGGACTCCTTCCCTTGTTCTTCTTCACCTCTGTTGGACAAGAGAGAGAACCTTCATCTTCAAGATAGGAAATGAGAGATGGGGAGGTGGTGGAAGTGAGAGCTTCACAAGATATACAAATGGGACTAGCTCTCTTACAGATTTCCTACTCACTCTAATGGATGTAGCAAGTGATTAAGCTTAGAGAGAGAGAGGAGGCTGTAGGAAGCACTCAACTATAGAATAGGAACCTCACAAAGAGTTTGTAATGAATGCTCAACCTTGGAATGAAGCCCAAGGGGTCCTATTTATAGCTGGGGATGCCTCTTAGCCTTTGGGAACACTTGAGAATGAAAACTAGCCGTTTTGTGGCTTGCAACAGATCTATTTTCACTTGTTGCAATTCCACAACGGCTAGAATCACTTTTCTGCACTTTTTCGTACAGTCTGATCGGCCGAGTTTATATAAAGGTAACTCGGCCGAACCACTAAAAGACAAGGCTGAAAGCTAGACTGTCGGCCGAGTTCCTTTGGAGAAACTCGGCCGATCGGTCGACTTTCATCTTGGACCGATCAGTGGATCGGCCGAGTTTCCTAGCTAGAAACTCGACCGAACGGGAATCGGCTGAGTTTGTAACTCGGCCGATTGCAACAAAAATTCCAGAATATATGGATCAGCCGAGTTTGGAATTCGGTCGACAAAATCCCTGTTATGGATATTTTGGAATTTTCGTTTGACTATACAAATGATGGATTTTTGTGTCCCAATAATTTTTCTAAGCTTAATTACAAGTCATACAATCATTACAAGTGATTAGAAAGCAATTCTAAGGTCATTTACATAGAGATCCCAAATTGCACACTTGTAGCTATTTTGACTTGTCTTTTCTCCAATTTGATATGCGCAAGTTAGGGCATTTGGAGTGTGTCTAAACCTAATCTGAAATCACTCAATGTAGAAGCATTAGACACCAATATGTGGAATGGTTAGTCATCATCAAAACAAGGGTTTAGTCATTTTAGACGTGAGTCAACATTGACCTAATTGACCTTGAGTCAACACACCGCAGTTTCTGCCGCAACTGCATTTGCCAGTCTCTGCCGCTGAGATCAAAATGGGAAAAACAAAGGTAAAAGCAAAGAAGGCGATAGGAAAGGGAAGTACAAAAATAACGGAAAGTGAAGATTTGTTGACCAAGCACTATGAAGATTTGTCCAAAATGGTAGAAGAAGTAGCTACAACCATACTACAAGGAGATGAAACGGGGAAGAGTATTGAAGAGCACAACGAACATGCTATGCCGAGAAAAGATAAGAAAGTTAAGAAGAAAAAATACAACTTCGAGACAACTGACACTCTCCAGAAGACTACTGGAGATGACAACACATCAGGGGAGAAACCAGCCAATGAGGTTACTGAGATAGAATTGGATGCAATGCATGAAAAGACTGAAGAGCCAGAAACTGACAACACATCAGGGGAGAAACCAGCCGATGAGGTTACTGATATACAATTGGATGTAGTGCATGAAGAGATTGAAGAGCCAGAAACTAAAAACAAAACTGGGGAGAAACAAGTCCATGATGTTACTGACAAACAATTGGTTGTAGTGCATGAAGAGACTGATGAGCAAGACACAGAAGATGCTGAAGAAGTTGAACAGGATGAAGCAGAAGATCGCAAAAGAAACCAGAATAAGACTTTGGAACAAAAAACCAAGCAAAAAGGAAAAGCAAAAATTGCAGAAGAAGGTAATATTGATTATTTTTACACTTATATACGAATGTAATTATCCTGAAACGGTGCTGACAATAGAGTAACTTTGATCACAGTAATTATCCTGGAAAGTAACCTTGATCCGATAAAAGTAACTAGATGAATCAACAAGTAACTATATCGACATGAAAGTAACTATGTGGTTCAAAAAGTAACTGCTATACATCAAACAGTAACTTTGATCCAAGGAACGTAACTAAAGTAACTGGAAAGTAACCTTGATCCGATAAAAGTAACTAGATGAAACAAAAAAGTATCTATATCGACATGAAAGTAACTCTCTGGATCAAAAAGTAACTGTTATACATCAAACAGTAACTTTGATCCAAGGAACGCAACTAAAGTAACTGGAAAGTAACCTTCATCCGATAAAAGTAACTAGATGAATCAACAAGTAACTATATCGACATGAAAGTAACTATGTGGTTCAAAGAGTAACTGCTACAGATCAAACAATAACTTTGATCCAAGAAAGCTAAACCGCATTTGCAAATGTGATACTGTACTATGTAACTCTGAATAATTAATAGTAACTCTGAAAGTTAAAAAGTAACTACCTGAAAACAAGAGTAGGTGTAATGGATAGAAAATAACATGTTGAACTGAAAAAGTAACACTGAAATCTAAAAAGTAACTAGACAAATTAACACAAACTTTTTCATATATATGCAGGTACAGGAAAGCTTTTCCATAGATGCTACATAAAAGGTTACAACAACATACAAAACAGCATGTCGTATAGCACTGATCAAATGAGGATGATGAAGTCAACTGCATTTGCAAATCTGATAGCCATGCCTCATCTTACTGTAGATGTAACTCTTTTAGAAGATCTGATAGAGAGATATGTGGAAGACGACAAGTTCATGTTAGCACCAGGTTTTGAGGCGAGGATGACTGTAGAAGATGTAGGAGTGATACTAGGTTTGCCTAGTACAGGTATTGATATAGTTCCACGAAAGCAATCACAGATTGTAATAAAAATATGGGAGGATTTTGCTAAAGCAATAAGAGGAAAAGATACAGTTGGTGAAAGTAGTAAGAAAATAAAAGAGAAGGATGTGTTACACAAGGAGAACTTGAGTAAACTCTGGCAGGAATTTGCAAATAATGACTCTGAAGAAAACTACCAAAATATGTGTCGTGCATGGATGTTGCACTTGTTAGCAACATTCCTTTTACCGGACACTAGCTATTGTGCCCCTATTTACCTTCTACATTATTTGGATGATGTAACTGCTACAGGGCAGTTAAACTGGGCAAAATTAGTGCACGGGAGAATATTCAAGAAAATGAAAGTTATAAGTGAGAATATAAGGATGAGGAGAAGAGGGGAAACAAGCAAAAGAACACTCTACACAACTGGATGTGTAATGTGCTTGTGTATAAGTGACACATTTCATAGTTACTTTGGTTACATTAAACATCCATATATGAACATTTAAAACACTGATTTATACTTTTCTTGTCAACACAGGTCTGGGCTTATGAGTTAACAGGGATAGCAGAGCCTACATTCTTTGAAGCAAAACCACGAATAAAAAGATGGGCAACTCCTGTTAAGATGGTGATTGATTTGAAAAGTTTGGACAATGACAATGTAAGAATCAGTGTGGGTAAAGTGAAAATAAATATGCCAAATAATATAAAAGCTTTATAATAAATTTATAACTTTTGTGCACAGGTTTCTGCAGTGTTGAAGAAGGATGACAATGATGATTGGAAAGCTGCAAAGGCAGCGAAAGATTTGCCTTATTATCTCGCAGCAAATAAAGCCAAGAGCAAGGTAGTTAGTAAGAAGATACTTACATCATATAACACAAGCAGAGAAGTCTCAGGAAGCTTGGAGAATAGAATATTGATCCTTGAGGAAGAGCTGAGACTGCAGAAGGAAACATGCAACAGAATTGCACTAGAAGCTTTTACTGCTCTAAGAGTAGAAAACGAGCAGTTGAAGAGAAGACTTGAGGAAGTTGAATCTGAAAATAAATTGCTAAGGATCCAAGCTGACAATTACAAGCGTTCACAATCTGCAGCTACACCAACTCCCAATTGCATTGAGAATGAAAGTTGGCATTCATGTGATCTGAAGAAAAAGTTGTTGGAAATGGACCAACATGGACCTACACAAGAAAGACCAAGATTGAGCAAACTTAAACTAAGGAGAAAGTTAGTGGAGAAAATGACAGAAAATGTACCACAAGATTCAAAGAAAGTAGAAGAAGTTCCATCTAAAGAAACCAAAGAACCAGCACAACATGAAATGGAAAAAGATCCATCTAAAGAAGATCCAACTAAAGAAAAAAACACAGAAGAAAAAGAACAACTAGCAGATAAAACAGAGCTCACAGAAGATGGAATGGAAAGCATAATGATGGATATAGACAATGAAGTTGGAGTGAATGAGAAGTATGTAAATTTTGGTGAAGTTGAGATGAAAACAACAAAAATGTTGAGAAAGAGGAAGGGGAAGATGCAGACGGTCATTGGGAGCATAGAGGAAAATATCAAGATAAGGAGGCATGCACAGGTAAAATTTGTTTAGCAATGGTGCTCGTTCCATCAATGAAGCAACAGTTTGAACTAAAAAGTAGAATATGTCATCCATAAAGTAACTATGTTAATATAAAAAGTAATTGTGATAATGACAGACTAATATTATGGAATGTAAAGCAATTTTATGGACTAAACAGTAGAGTAACTGCAATAAAATATGTCTTTTACATAGACTACTAACCAAAATTTGTACTTCAAAAATAGAAAAAGAATTCGACATTCATAGGATTTGAGCACTTTAGACCAAAGGAGATGTAAGAGGATGTGAAAGAATTTATTGACAACATTGATGAAGTGTAAGTAGATACTTTTTAAAGTTCTATCAGTCACATGTTTATTATGAATTACTTGATCAATCCATAAATTTCTGTCTCACATCTTCAGTGTGAATTCTTTTGGAAAAAAAATAAAAATGCACAGGTCAAGAAGAGAATGGATTTTTGGAAAGGACGCATGGTGCACGGGAAAGGACTTATCAGCTCTGTTGTTTAAGGATAAGATGATGCAGTCACCTGTAAGTAATGGAATATTAAACATTTATTACGAAATTATAGATTGCTAATTGATGCTTGTGCATTTTCAGATAATGGATTGCTTTGTACAAATGTTGAAAGAGACAACAAGCAGAAAGAGGAAGAAGGGACTGCTTTCATGGCATTGCTTAAGCACTTATGTTCCGGTAAGACAAATAGGCTATCACACTAGATTACATTTATCACAAAAAGGCCACTAAAGCTTGCAGAAAAGTAATTCACAAATTTGTTTTTACAGCAAAAGCTAAACATGATGGCGGATGAGATAACAATCAAAGAGATTGATATGCTGCAACCACTCTTCAATGTACCTGACAAGGAATTCATGACAATGGACTCTGTGTTTACAATACTTAACAATGACAATCATTGGCATTTGCTAGAAGCAAGTTTTAGGGATGGGGTGCACATGTCTTATAACTCAATGTCAGGAAGTTTAAAATCTGAGAGAGAAGTGAATAGATGGGTAAGGAACAAAAAAGAAAAACTATTAGAAAACAGTTGAATGAACTAGTGTAGGTTACATTATACTTATGAATGTTATGTTGTGCATGCAGGTGGGGTTAGTTCATGAATTCTTCAGGGGGGTGCTTGAGCGTGGAAGTCAAATGTCTCAATGGCCAATAGAGTACCCTGATTGCCCCCAGCAAGAAGATGATGATATTGACTGTGGAGTCTATGTTATGAAATATCTAGAATGCTTAGTGAATGGGAAGGAAATGAACTTCACAAGCAAAGACATCCCTACAATAAGGGCATAGATCTTCCAAACAATGATGAATAAGGGGAGACTACAGCTAGTTGAAGAACATACTAGAGATCAACAAGAGAGCAAAGAAGGAGAAGGTGACAAGCATAACAAAGAAAAAGAAGAAGATGTTGTGCCAAGTCTGAATGCTTGGCTCAAGTCAGATTAAAAAGAACTCTTAGACATATGTAAATGGTTATGGTTATGGTTATGTTTTGTAAATGGTTAACTGAAGTAAACTCTGCAACCAGTACTATATGTAAATGGTTATGGTTATGTTTTGTTACTTTTTGTTTGACATTTGAGCCTACGGGTTCATCAGTTATATGTGTATATGGTTATGGAATGCAAGGCTTATGTTACAGAATCTGAAGTAAACTCTGTAAAGTTGTTTTAATGATAATTACTGTGATCAGCAGGTTCTCATTGCATGAGTGTAGTAACTATCTTCTGAACTTAAAAGTAAATATGTATCCTAAAAAGTAACTTTGATCCAAGAAAAGTAACTAGATGAACTAACAAGTAACTATATCGACATGAAAGTAACTCTCTGGATCAAAAAGTAACTCGTTAAACAAAAAAGTAATTTATGTGATGTATAACGTAACTCTCTGGATAAAAAAGTAACTCGTTAGACAAAAAAGTAATTTCTGTGATGTATAACGTAACCTCTGGATCAAAAAGTAACTCGTTAAACAAAAAAGTAATTTCTGTGATGTATAACGTAACTCTCTGGATCAAAAAGTAACTCGTTTGACAAAAAAGTAATTTCAGTGATGTATTACGTAACTCTCTGGATGAAAAAGTAACTCGTTTGACAAAGAAGTAACCTGTGAGATGTATAACGTAACTCTCTGGATGAAAAAGTAACTCGTTTTACAAAGAAGTAACCTGTGTGATGTATAACGTAACTTATTGAATCGGGAAAGTAACTTGTCCAGCAAAAAAGTAACTAAAAAGTAAATATGTAAAACAAAAAGTAACTCCCTGAGAAAGAAACTAACTCAATGAACTAACAACTAACTATATCGACATGAAAGTAACTCTCTGGATGAAAAAGTAACTCTATTGACAAAGAAGTAACCTGTGTGATGTATAACGTAACTTATTAAATCGGGAAAGTAACTCATCCAACAATAAAGTAACTTGTGTGATATATAACCTAACTTATTGAATCAGGAAAGTAACTCAGCAAACGAAAAAGTAACTATGTAAACACCAACAAAAGTAACCTTCGAAAATCTGTAACTTATCAAAAACAGTAGGATGTCTGCAAACTATACTGTGCATCTTTGCAACACCAAGAAAAGTAACTCATTAGAAAATCTGTAACTTATCAAAAACAGTAGAAAATCTGCATAACTTATCAAAAACAGTAGAATGCCTGCAGACTCTAGTGTGCATCTGTGCAAAGATAAGTCCTTACAAAACGGAACACAGATCACTGCTACCCTCATTCCTCCCTTTCACCAAGAGCTCTCATTTCGCCCTTTCATCCAGTCCTCTCATTTCTTTGCAGCACCAACAAGAACAACCTACCTTCTTCAAAGCCAAATTCTTCACAAACTACCTTCTTCACAGCCTACCATGGAGTCTTTCATCCAGCCCATCGACTACACCATTGACGACAAGACAATAGAAACCATTCAACTTCCTATAGAATGGAACCATCTCCATTTACACATCAATCCAGGCAAGACCACCTTCCTAATCGGAAACCAGTCTTTCCAGATCACCCTTATGCAGAACAAAAACGGGTCACTTTCAACTGCTAAGGGCTGGAAAAGGATGATCACACAGCTCAGTCTTCGCAAAGGTTGGATCATCTACCTCAAGCCAACTGATCACCAGACCATCACAGCATGGATCACAGATAAGTACTTAGAAACACCAACTGAGCTTATTCCACTCTTCAGAATGCCTGGAGACGAAGTATACTCTGGATCGGAGGACTCTGCAGATCAGCTCTTCGTTAGGGACATATACCAAGCAGCACCGGGATCAGCTGTGAATCCCATTCAGGTTGACTCATCCACAACATCAGACAACTCAACATCTACATCTGCAGGAGACACTACTTCTTCTTCTGTCCAGCATTCCGTTCACAAATAGAAGTCTGAAAGCATGAAAGAATAGTAACTTTGATGTTCAGCAAAGTAACCTTCGCAGAAGGCAGATCAGCTGTTTATGATTATGGTTTGTTACTTTTTGTTTGACATTAGAACATATGGGTTCATCAGTTCTGTGGGTATATAATTATGTTTTGTTGCTTTGTGTTTGACATTTGGACACTATCAGTTTGATATTAGTTGAATTTTCATATAACTTTAGTTGGCTGTTGTTGTTATGTTGTGTTTGGCATTTGGACACTCAGTTATAGTACATCAGTAACTCTGTGTTACAAAAAGTAACTGCTACACATCAAACAGTAATTTTGATTCAAGAAAGGTAACTATATGAACTAACAAATAACTATATCGACATGAAAGTAACTATGTGGTTCAAAGAATAACTGCTGCAGAACAAACAATAACTTTGATCCAAGAAGAGTAACTAGATGAACTAACAAGTAACTATATCGACATGAAAGTAACTCTGTGGTTCAAAAAGTAACTGGTACAGATCAAACAATAACTTTGATCCAAGAAGAGTAACTAGATGAACTAACAAGTAACTATATCGACATGAAAGTAACTCTGTGGTTCAAAGAGTAACTGCTACAGATCAAATCTCCCAGATATGCCCGTTCTCCAGTGCGGTCATGGTATTATCAAGGATGAAGATAATAAAGATTTGTATTTCTATTTATAAAATAATTCAATTACATCAGAATCAGGGAAGTAACTGGTGCACCCAAAACGTAACCGGTGCACACAAAAAGTAACTGGTGCACACAAAACGTAACTGGTGCACACAAAAAGTAACTGGTGCACACAAAAAGTAACTGGTGCACACAAAAAGTAACTGGTGCACACAAAACGTAACTGGTGCACACAAAAAGTAACTGGTACACACAAAAAGTAACTGGTGCACACAAAACATAACTGGTGCACACAAAACGTTTGATTTAGATACAAATAGTAACTCTGAGCTGCAAAAAGTAACCTTCCAAAATACAAGTAAGTTATTGATTTAGGAATAACATATCACACAACAAACAAATTTTGGATGATCTTTATAAAAGATTTAAATTGGATACAATTGAAGCTACACAGTACATCTTGGCCATTGCAATTACATCAGAATTTGACATGTCTCACCCACTAAACAATTGGGTACCATTATATTCAAATATCAATTACAACTGTCACACAGTACATCTTGGCCATTACAATTACATCAGAATTTGACATGACTCACACACTAAACAATTGGATACCATTATAGTAAAACTACTGAATAAATCAACTTCAATAACAACATTGTCAGCAGTAGTAGAAAATTCGCAGCTTCATGAAGCACAACAGGAAGACCACAGCAGACCACAGCAGCAGTAGCATCAAATCTGCAACTTTAGTAAGCCATACGACCCACAGCAAACCACATAAGCTGAATTCAAACACACACCTATTTCTTTAATGGGCAGTTTCTGCTGTCATGGTTAACACCATATTGTAAACAATTCTTGCACTGTCTCGTTTTAGATAGATAAATTTCAACTCCAGATTTAATCCGCACATCAGTAGATTTAGGTCTACCTTTAGTTTTACAGACACTGGGAATATGGACCTTGACAGCAGAAGAAGAAGCTGTATTCGAACCAGTTACACCAACATCATCAACATCTAATTCCAACAGCTCCTTTCGCAAAGCAATGAGTTTTTCAAGACACATATCTATAGCGTTGTTCCTACACGCTATATTAACAATTGAATTGCAAGTAGATACCAATTGCAGTCTCTTCCCAGTGGATAGCTGCATGATAGACGATTTGCTGAAAATCAAAGGATGATCTCTATATCCTTTAGTCCACCTCTTCAGTATATATGGCTCAGGAAGATTGCAAAAATCACGAGTCTTTAGATAAGCAAGTATGTGTCTACATGGAATTCCTTTGAATTCTAACATGAAACAATTGCATGATACCGTATCAGTGGATGAGTCTTTCTTCAAAAGATGAGGAGAACAAGAACCACCAAGACGATATACCTCAAACTCAACATAATCAGAAGTTTCTTTTACATTATATACCATACTTTGATGAACTTCAGCTTGAAAGATCTTAAAAATTGCCTTGGTGTATATACCTCTCATTTGCTCCTCCAAAGGCCATACTGATGATAAAGGAAGATTGCTGTAATCATCATCAAAATCTTTGAAATTTTCAATCTCCCGCACATGAGAGTAAGCAGTCTCTAAGCAACATACAAGTTCAAAAAGCGTTTTCCTACTGTTGACATGACTTCAAATGAAAGCATTCAAGCTCTCACTTCTTTGTGTTGTCCTCATACCAGCAAAGAAAGAATCCTGCATAAAACATGGGACCCAATCCCACCGCATAGCATACATATAAGAAAGCCAACTAATATGTAATAGGTCATTCTCTTCAACTACATAATTCCACCTCTCTTCAAATGTGTCTATATCGTCTGTATTCCATACACAATCATTCAAAGAGCTAATAATCCGATCCTTATTTGGAACACCGCCAAGCTTAGATGGAAGCTTTTGTAGGATGTGCCAACTGCAGAAACGATGCTTACAGTTTGGAAAAACAGTAATGATAGCAGCATTCATAGCTGGGTCTTGGTCAGTTATAATGGAAACCGACTCTTTGCCAAAACAAAGTAAGTATTTCTTGAAAACCCAAAGAAAAGAGTCATACTTCTCATCAACCAACAGAGCTGAAGAAAACAACACCGTCTTGTGATGGTGATCCACACCACCAAACATTCCAAAAACCATGGAATACTTGTTGGTACGGTAAGTGGTGTCAAATACAATAGCATCTCCAAATAATGCACAGTCATCAACAGAAACCGGATCAAACCAAAACAAATGTGTCAAGCAACCATTAGAATCATTTTGATAAGAGTAAAAGAATTTAGAATCTAAAACCTTCAAGCTTGCAAAACGATCCAAAACCATGTCCACATCATATAAAGATGACTCCTTCCTCTTGCTACTGAGATGTCCATGAGCTTGTCTACTTGTAAATGTCAAGTTTTCATAACCATCAGACTCTGTTGCTATCAATGCAAGTTGTCTGGAGACAGGTATATTTGCTTGACTCATAGAAGAAAGCATCTCTTTTTGAGTTTGGTCAAGAGATGAATTACACTTCAAGTACTGCAAGTGAGAATCATCGACAAGATCATGATTGTGTTCATCAACAAAAGCAGTAACAAACCATACAGATAAAGACTTATCTAATGTAAATCGGATCATTGCTTTACAACCACACCTTTTCACAGAACGCTTGTGCTTCTTAGATAAATTCTCATGCAACTCACAAATATTGTCACAAACAGGACGAAGAAGACCTTTGGATCTCTTAGAAGAACTACTCTGACCTTGCTTATCACATACCAAATCTTTAGCAAGTAAGATCTTAGTACCTCGTTCATAACGATTATCATCTTTCCTAACATTAAACCCAATCAAACCAGCATACCTATAGTAAAACGATATTGCATCATCTAAACTTCCAAATTGTAATCCAACTCTAGGGACATCAACTGAGGACACAGTATCAGCAGCAACAGATGAAGAAGAATGAACATTATCATCGTCAATGTCAATAATAGCATTAGCAACATCAGTATCAAGACTAGCATCCATTGCAGAGATCGAAAAGTAACTCTGTAAACAAAAAAGTAACTATAAAAATGACTAATACAACACGAAAAATAACTAAGACAAACAGATCATAGAAGGGATTATACTTAGTAGATAATCAACTGCTCAACACAGAATTTGGTATTCAGTTTGTAAACAATAATTAAAAAACACACCTACTTCTTCAATGTGGGTTGCGTTGCTGGTCAGCTACTGGCGGAGCAAGACAGTTTCCGGCTTCGAATACTTTTACCCCTGTCCTGCTTCTTGATGGAGCCGACTAGTCGATTGCCGGAAACATCCACAAACTCGAGCACCTTGACACACCAGACCACAACCACACTACCGGATGTTCAATGAATGCGATTACCTCCAAGGATAGTCATAGATTGGAACGGCGTGTAAGATGGATTTGTGATGAAGACCGTAAGTGGAGATAGGTGGAGGTCGGAGATAGACGGAGCCAGGACTGCATATTCCAAAGATAGATTCGGGAGGTACGCTGGTATTATTGAACTCAACCGATGTCTACCAGATCTTTCAGCGCTGCAGGTGGAGGTCGGAGATAGACGGAGCCAGGACTGCAGATTCCAAATTGCTCAGACGGAGGACATCCAGTTAAGACGTGCGTACAGAGTGTTGACGGAGGATGCCGCAATGGGGGGTCGACGGTTGATGCTCGACGAGGAGGATGGCGCAACGGCGGCGTCAGCGGCTGATGCGTACAGAAATCAGCCGTATTTACGTAATTTTCCACCGCGTCAAAGAGACGGGTAGCCCAGCTACAGTACCTGCGCGGGCAATAAAAAAACAGCCATATATATATATATATATATATATATATATATATATATATATATATATATATATATATATATATATATATATATATATATAGTCTTTGTGTGTTTGTATACGTATAAAGTTGATCCCATTTTCATATATCCTTTCCACTTGGTATGGGTAGTCATCTAATCAGTACCTACCTGTTGTCCCGACATGCTTGAATGCCGTATTTGGAGATATTGTGCAACATTGTTAGATCCAACCCCGACATGTATGCAGTGTAATTTTATTATCATATCGACAACATGTAACGTGCCGCTTAATATCTAATACGGCATGCTTCAATGTCGTATTTGGAGGTATTGTGCAGCATTGTTAGATCCAACCCCGACATGTATGCAGTGCCATTTTATTGTCATTCTGACAACATGTAAAGTACCTCTTAATATCTAATACGGTACGCTTTTCGACGGCATCTTTCCGGCGTTTTAAATTATGCCAGATATGAACAAACCCAGCATAATTTTTGTCTTTTTTCGGCATTTTTCTATGTCGGAAAAGTTGATATTTGTTATTGTGTGGATACAAACTCATTATGACTTCCAGATGTGCATACAATAAAGCACAAGAGTGATGACAAGAGGAAGAACAAGTGCACTATGCTTATTGAATACAACATCATCCAACTTAATCATCACGTACCTCAAAAACAACGAACAAACAAACATAAATTTAAGGTCAAACAAAAGAAACTACTACATGATTGTTCGATTCTTGTTTGAATGTTCCTTCAAGTGCCAGTAGAATGATATCTTGTTCATAGAATGGTCTGAATGATTGATAACGAAATAATATTCTTGATTTGGTTTTACAATTCTAACCCATACTTTACTTGGCACCATTATCTTTAGACATGTGTTAGTGAACAAGTGGAAAATTAGTCAAAAAAATTCGAGAAAAGAGTAGTATCGTTTTACACTTCTAATTTTTAATAACATAGTTAGGACATAGTTGGTTATATAAGGACACAACTAGTTTTATACACCTCATTTTACATACCACTCATCTAATATAGTGTGTACTTTAACTCTACATGTCTTGTTTTTTATAAAATGATTGGGTCGTATAGGTTGCTAATGATACCGGAGATAGACAAGACAATTGGTGCATGGTTATGAACACATCAAGATACAACCATCGAGTTCAATAAAATATTATATGTTCAATTCTACATGTTTATAGTAGATCAATGCCATACATGACGTTGTTTCTTATGAAGACACATAATTCTTCTACGAATTTGCACTCTAGATAAAAAAAAATTAATGTAAATGACATTTGGTTATTTAATACTATATTTTTAATTTAAGATACATTGATATACAAGTTTGATGGATGCCATGTTATGAAACGGTGTTTCATGGAATGTATATACAAGTGTTGTATGTGCATACCACATATAGTCCATTGTGCCAAAAACTCTTTGTATGTTTTCAACACCTTATCCTGCACTTCCTCGCCTTTTTAGATAGATAACTTTTCAATTAAAAAAAACGCAGAAATCCATATTATAAGTGTGGATAAGTATATACTATAAAGAGAAATTATAGGAGAAACCCCACACAAGAAGTTGGGGATAGTTAGATATACATCACACGGAATAATGTTGAAGAAAAATATCATGGCACATAAAAATCAAATACAAATACCACACAAAAATACAGACATGTAAATATCACACAATATAACGTGAAAAGTACATCACACCGTGGATATCTAGATGTCACACAAGAAAATGTAAAAAAACACACCACACTAAAAGGTGTTGATGTAAAATTGTCACACAAAATAGTGTGGTTGACACAATGTGGATTAGCTTGGATTAGCTTTTACAATCGCTTATATGTTAATAATTAGCATGCATAATGTGTTTTTTCATACTTTTAAGCATGAAAAAATCATACCTTAAAATAAGAAAAAACATATTTTTTAGTGTGTGCGCGCATTTTTTTCATATTAGATAAATTTGTATGCATAGTGCATTGTGCATAATACATCAAGAAGTTGTTTGCAATAGATTACATAATAATAATAAACCTAAAATTTAAAACAATTACATTAAGAACATTTGCAATATACTACATAATAATAATAACAATAAATCAAAAAATCTAAAACAATTATATTAAGAACATTGTACATTCGGTTCGTTTGTTGGTAACCAATAGACATCAATTCTAATATTTGACTCTTCATTTTTGTTTAGTCAAACTTCAATAAATAAAATTTTGCCTTATGTTAATGGTGCATATTTGAAAGGAAAATAATTCTTCAAATTAAAAAATTTATAAGCCAAAGCTAGTTAGATAAATGATGCAAGGAATCCTAAACAACATCCACATTACTTGGCGTTAAAATGTAGTGTTTTACTTTGCCTAACGCCTGCTGCAGTAAAACTGTCACTATTCCGCGGCTAAGCTCCATGTGAACATGTAAATGCCAAGTTAGTGTTACTAACGTGTTACGGAAAGCGCAAGCTCGCGTGATGGTTAAGACTGCCCTCCAACTTAAACCCAACTTAAACCGCCAAATTCTATGACATTCTTTTTCTTTCTGAAAATCACATAAAATGCCAAATTGTGGCAGCTTGGTTAAAAGTGTGCTAAATAACCCACTTAGAATATTTAAAAATGCGTTATTTGGGTTTTTTTAGCAGTATTTTTTTCCAGTACGTCGTGTGTGGAAATACCAACGTCGTGTTTAGAAGTACCGTGTTGTTAACTGCACCAGCAGTTATATATTACTGGCTTCTTCTTTGAGATGTGTATTACCTCTTGTTGGATACGTACTTATACAGTAAATTTAAGGTTTTCTTATTGGCACACATGATAAGTAAGTAAAGAAATCAGTAGAAACATGCACTTGATGTCCATAAGCTCTCCTCTCTGCTCACCCCACTCTTCTTAGAACCCTTATAAAACAGATATTTACATAGGTTCTCTTTCTAAAATGAAGGAAAGACGCTTAGTCTTATAAGAAGCTGTGTCGGGGGGGTGTCACATGCAAAGTATAGGGAAATTGGCAGACACATGCACCTTTATTTTCGACTATGACATTATCCTGGGAATCTATTAGGATAGATGCAATACATACTAGTACTATATCACACACAAGAGCTTCTCATGTAACTGACCTTGCCACAGTAACCCTAGTCGTCGAGGAAGAAGTCCATCATCCAGCGGCTCTTGATCCCACCTTGTCCGCTGCTGTATACCTGCTGCTTCTGCTTTCCTCCCATGCAGTCTAACATGCAACTCATGCAGCCTATCATATCCGGTCCATCACACTCACTCCTGCAACGCTGTCTGCACTCCATGGAAGGCCCTGAGACGTCTTGTTGTTGTTGGGCGCCCCAGCTACTGCGGCCGTTTCCGACCATCCAGCGGCTCTTGATCCCCGTTTGTTTGCCTCTGTATCCCAACGTCAACCATCCCTGGAGCATGGCTTGCGGGTCATCACATAAGTTTGTTTCCCATGGTTTTACTATGCTAGTTGATTTCTGCCTCTTTGTTCCGACGTACGCATGACAATTACGTGGCCGGAGTCATCACAATGCGTGGCCTTAGCACAGAGGTGGAGTAATTAATGCGCGCATGCAGTTAATGTCACCACGTAGTGCCTCGTTTTCACTTGAGATTGCCACGAGTATATTTGAAGAAAGACGGTTTCTGCTTCTTCGAGGTGGAGTAATTAATATATATATATATATAAATATATATATATATATATATATATAGTCGTTGTGTGTTTGTATATGTATACATTTGATCCCATTTTCATATATCCTTTTCACTTGGTATGGGTAGTCATCTAATCAGTACCTACCTGTTGTCCCGACATGATTGAATGCCGTATTTGGAGATATTGTGCAACATTGTTAGATCCAACCCCGGCATGTATGCAGTGCCATTTTATTATCATGCCGACAACATGTAACGTGCCTCTTAATATCTAATACGGCATGCTTCAATGTCGTATTTGGAGGTATTGTGCAGCATTGTTAGATCCAACCCCGGCATGTATGCAGTGCCATTTTATTGTCATTCCGGCAACATGTAAAGTGCCTCTTAATATCTAATATGGCATGCTTTTCGACGCCATCTTTCCGGAGTTTTAAATTATGTCAGATATGAACAAACCCGACATAATTTTTGTCTTTTTTCGGCATTTTTCTATGCCGGAAAAGTTGATATTTGTTGTTGTGTGGATACAAACTCATTATGACTTCCAGATGTGCATACAAGAAAGCACAAGAGTGATGACAAGAGGAAGAACAAGTGCACTATGCTTATTGAATACAACATCATCCAACTTAATCATCACGTACCTCAAAAACAACGAACAAATAAACATAAATTTAAGGTCAAACAAAAGAAACTACTACATGATTGTTCGATTCTTGTTTGAATGCTCCTTCAAGTGCCAGTAGAACGCTATCTTGTTCATAGAATGGTCTGAATGATTGATACTCATTTCCATACTCAGATCTTATAAGTTGAACTGCAGCATCATCTAGCTGTGCTTCTTTAATCTGCTCTCTTAGGGTAGGTTTAATATGCATCTCAGCTAACAAACCGGCTAGCAATGACACCTTCAACTGTACATTGTCTTGCCTTAAAGAGATAAGCATATCTCTTCTAGAGCATACTAAAGAGTTTAGTTGTGCTCTATTCATGGTTGATGTTGCTGATTTCCTACTCAAGGCATCTGCAACAACATTGGCCTTACCTGGATGGTAATCAATTGTACAGTCGTAGTCCTTGATTAACTCCATCTAGCGACGTTGCCTCATGTTGAGCTCATGCTGAGAGAAGATATATTTAAGGTTTTTGTGGTCTGTGAAAATCTGGAATGTTTCTCCGTAGAGATAATGCCTCCAGATCTTCAAGGCATGAACCACAGCAGCTAACTCTAGATCGTGTGTCGGATAATTCTCCTCGTGTTTCTTAAGCTGTCGGGAAGCAAAAGAAATCACTTGTTTATCCTGCATCAACACACATCCTAGTCCATTTTTGGAAGCATCACAGAAAACTACATATCCTTTTCCTTGTTCAGGTAGCACTAATACAGGTGCACTTGTCAACCTCTCCTTCAGCAACTGGAAAGATTGTTGACACTTATCACTCCAAGAAAAAGGAACATCTTTCCGGGTTAACTTGGTCAAGGGTAAAGCTATGGAACTAAAGTTCTTTATGAACCTTCGATAATAGCCAGCTAACCCCAAGAAACTTCGAATCTCCGTCGGTGTTTTCGGTTGTTCCCATTGTAGAACAGATTCTACCTTTGTATGGTCAACACGAATTCCCGAGGCGGATATTACATGTCCAAGAAAAGATACCTCCGGCAGCCAGAACTCACACTTGCTAAACTTAGCGTACAGCTTATGTTCTCTTAGCAAGGTCAAAGCTTGGCGAAGATGCTGCTCATGCTGCTGAGCATCCTTACTATAGATCAGAATGTCATCTATGAAGACGACAACACACTGATCAAGGAAAGGTCGAAAAACTCTATTCATGAGTTCCATAAATGCAGCTGGTGCATTAGTTAGTCCAAATGACATCACCGTGACCTCATAGTGACCATATCTTATCCTAAAGGCAGACTTGGATATGTCACTATCCTTAATGTGGAGTTGGTGATATCCAGACCTCAAGTCTATCTTTGAAAAGACTGTTGCACCACGCAACTGGTCAAAGAGATCATCAATCCTCGGCAGAGGATACTTATTCTTTATTGTCACTTTATTGAGTTGTCTGTAGTCGATACATAACCGCATTGACCCATCTTTATTTTTAACAAACAAGACCGGAGCACCCCAAGGTGAAGTACTCGGTCGGATAAAACCTCTCTCAAGTAACTCTTGAAGCTGTTTCTTGAGTTCTGCCATCTCGGCAGGTGCCATCCTATACGGGGTTTGAGCTATGGGTTTCGTATCTGGGATCAGATTGATTTCAAAATCAATCTCCCGAGGTGGTGGTATACCAGGAAGTTCTTCAGGAAACACATCCTCGAATTCCCTGACTATGGGAACTTCAGCAGGATTGGTCCTTTCCTTGGTAACATCTACCACATGGGCTAAGAATGCATAACATCCTTGCCTCAACAGCTTATTAGCAACCATAGCTGATACAAGACAGGTGGGCAGAATCTTTCTTTCACCTTGAAAGATCCATGTGTTGCTTTCATCAGCAAACACAGCTAACTTGGACTCACAATCCAAGACAACTCTATACCTTTCTAAGGTATCCATCCCAAGGATTATATCAAATCCCTGCATATCAAGTGGTATAAGATCCACTTGAATGCGATGGTCAGAAAAGAAAAGGATGCAGGGAGAACATACCTCCTGCAAAACAACAGACCCACTCAACGGAGTCTCTAACAACAAACCATCTGCTCTATGACTAACAGTCACATTACAGTTACGAATCACTTCATGAGTGATGAAAGAGTGCGTAGCACCCAGATCAATCAGAACGGATACAACACAGGATATAGACATATCAGAATATAAAAGTTTCATCTGACCTGCCACTACCCGTGGATTGACCACTGCCTCAGGTGGGTTCATAGCATAGAACCTCGCAGTCGCCTGGTGTTGAGGTGGTGCTGATGATCCAGCTTGAGACGCTTGTCCACGTCCTCGAGCTGCTCCTTGATGTTGTCTATTCTGAGATCCCTGTTGATTCTGTCTCGGGGGTTGTTGTGTTATACTGACAGGCCTAGAACGACAATCCTTCATCAAGTGTCCCACCTTACCACAGTTGTAGCAACTCTTCTCCTGTTGCTGTGGTCTGGGTGGTCCAGTAACTGACACTGATGCAGAACTGTGCGTCCTTTGAAGCGGTTGACTCCGCCCTCTACCTCTGCTTGGTGTCCATTGAGTTTGAAAACTTGATCTGGGTGGTGGAGGGTTAGGTGCAGAGAATCTAGGTTTCTTGGAATCCCTAGATGAAGAACCCTGGAACTGTGGATATCTTTTATGGGTTTGTCTTTTCTCAACCACAGATCTCTCTATCCTTCGGACTGACTCAACGAAGGTAGAGAATCTCTCTCTGTTTTCTAAGGCAGACACAGGGGTTGACATATCAGAATTCAGACCCTTCTTGAATCTTCTGATTCTTTCCTCATCCGTAGCAGCCATGTGCGGACAGAACCGCAACAACTCCATGAACTTAGCTTCATACTCACTAATATTCATCATACCCTGCTTTAGTTTCTCAAACTGAGAGATCTTCTCATCTAGGAAGGTCTTTGGAAAATATCTATTGATAAATTCCCGACGAAACTCTTCCCATGAGAACTCTACTCCAGGTCTCTTCTGCTCTTCCATGTTCCACCAGTGACCAGCACTGCCTTTGAGAAGATAGACAGCATGTCTAACCTTCTCAGCTTCCGGAATCATAAGAATCCTGAAAGCCTTCTCCAACTATGTCAACCATAAGTCAGCATCTGCAGGGTCGGCAGTTCCGAAGTACTCGGTAGCTCCGACACGACGAAGTCGTTCGAATGTCTTACCAATACCTTGTACTTCAGGCTGGACAGGTGCCCTAGGTGCAGGAATGGGCATCCTATCGGTTATATGTGTCATGGCAGTCATGAACTGCCCGAACATCGTCTGTACAGCTGGATCACTCATGTCAGCTGGGTCGAACTGGGGTGGCTCTCTTGGCGACTCAGATGCAGGTTGTTCTATTCTTGGAACTCTTGCACCGCCTCGAGGTGCACTAGCACTACTCTCTGCCACGTGCTCATTGCGATGTTCTGACATTCTTATGTATCTTCTTCTCCTGAGGAGCAGAAGATTCTATTAGATGAGGAAGGAGTACTAAAGGTAGACTCAACATCCTAAGTCCTATGCCTCTGTAGACTCAACTGAACCTGGAGCTCTGATACCACTACTTGTGGGCTCTGATCTCCAAACCATGACATAAATACGATTAAAACGTAGCGGAAGCGAATCGGTAATCAGCGGAAGACAAAAATCACGGGAAATTAAAACTTTTCGAGATAAGAACTTGTATCCATAAAAAAACTCCTTTCATAAAGAGAGGTAACTGTTTACATCTCAGGATAATTACTTCTTGAGTAATTATATACATCAAGATACAAAATCTCAAGATCACTTATACAAAAAGACTCCAAGACCTGAGAGTACAGAGGACACATAGGACTGACTCTAACTACACCACATGGCAGGACAAATCTCCACCTGAGATTACTGCTGCCCCTGGTGCTGCTGCTGCTGAGACTGATCACCTGTAGGCTGGTTCCTTCGTCTCCGACGTCCACCTAAAAAGTTGAAGTCTACGGGGTGAGACAATTATACATAATTGTCCCAGCGAGAGTTATAACTCTTCGCCAGAAGCTTTATTATAACATCAAAGATTATTTTAAACAGTAAAGCCTTCAAAGCATTCTATAACAGTTGCAGATATAACAAGATCTCTATAAATTAGGAGATATGGAGAATATCAACATTATTGCAATGTAACATCAATCAACTAACTTGGAGTCATCTCTAACAAGTTATACTACATGGTTGATTATGTTTTACAAACAACATTATGCCCTGTGGAGATGAGGCTTACCACTCATACTCCAACTGATCGCTGAGAAGCCGCATCAGTATCATACATAGGTCATTAAGAGAGCCGGATTCTCATGACCTTCACCTTCCTCAGTCAGTAAGAGGATCACTTGTAGGACATCTCGTGTCTCTACTACTATAGCTTACCAGGGTAAACTGGTCCTTCGCTATTCTAGAGTCACAGTGGCGTTCTGTACTCTCTTCGTCATCAGGAGGTTTCATATTTACCTACCACTGATACGGATATCTGTGCTTTCTTCGTCATCAGGAGGTTTCATGTTTACCTACCACTGATACGGTATGGAACTATAGTGAAGGATGGATGGATTCCACATCTACATCACTTTCCTACACTAGGATGTAAGGTTCTACACATCCATGTACCCCACATACTCAAAAGTATGTGCTCAAGGAGTTCCCTAAGGAAAACCTGTTTCTCCATCACTTAATTTCTGACAATGATGGATCTATGATCAGGGCTCTACATTATACTTGATTAGTTAGGTACATTCAGTATTCTTTAACAGCATACATTGTTCTTCAAACAATAACAGTAGCATAACAGCTATAAAAGAAGAATACTAAATGTAACAGGCCTAACTCATATCAATCATCATTTCTCATTATCCTCATCACAAGTCATCTCTAAGGCATGACCTTGATGGTATTTATGGCTCTCATAGCTCAGTATCAGCATAGGATGCCATTGGCAAGGCATCAAATTACTTTACTTATTCATAAGGCTAACAACATGCCTTTGATGAATATAACATCAACATCCATACCTGGATATGATTACCTTCATATCGGAACCTGCATGGTTAATACATCTGATAAAGGTAATACAATAATAAGGAATGTACTTCCTACTCTTGTCATAAGAGTTAAATCTCTAATTCAAATCAAATAGAGTTTAATACTCAAAAGCATGCCATTACCCTTGAATTAGGGTTTACTATTCACATTACATGTCATCACCCTTGAATTAGGGTTTACTATTCACATCAAGGTGAACTAA
This sequence comes from Alisma plantago-aquatica, assembly GCA_963693085.1. NCBI lineage: Eukaryota > Viridiplantae > Streptophyta > Magnoliopsida > Alismatales > Alismataceae > Alisma > Alisma plantago-aquatica. The sequence goes on from OY856413.1 coordinate 365,632,782, forward strand.
ACTCATAACATCATCATGTATGAGTAACATCTTCATTGATGCTCTTAGATTGGTTAAAGGTTCATCATTTATCATAATTAGGGTTTCTATGACCTCACACATGTGGATCATACCCTAATTATACTCACTCATGTGCATTGGAGATACTTTACTCGAGTTTCCACTTAAAAAGGGTACTTTCTATTTCTAGAAGTACTTTCTCTCTCTAGAAGTACTTTCTCTCTCATCATAATGTTAGGTGATGTCAACATTACTCTAAAACAGGTTGGATTGAGGCATCATAGGCTAACATAGCCAAAAACATCATCATTATGTGATTAGAGTTACTTTCTCTCTCTAGGTTACTTTCTCTCTCTAGGTTACTTTCTCTCTCTAGAGTACTCTCTCTTTCATCATACTAATGGTTGATGGTAACATTACACTAGATCAAGTTGGATAGAGTCATTATGACTAAAAACTTTATTCTTATGTAATTAGGGTTTGAATTGAGCAAGGTATAACTCAATTGACCCTTCAGGGGTATTTTGGTAATTCACCCCATTGATCATCATCATGGTCAAAAACCTTAGTCAAATAACCCCTTACTATCCTAGATTATCATTAGGGTTTGATTTGGGCAACATTGAACCATTTACATCTTCAAATGATTGAATGAGGTCAACCTTGAATCACATTGATTGATTCCAATCATTAATCATCAATTGGGTTGAGATTGGTTGAAAGTGTTGACCGTTTGCCCACTTTGACCCTCCAAGACCGCGAGCCTCTTTCTAACCCCAAGACCGCGAGCCCCCTTAGGCTTCAAGACCGCGAGCCTCTTCAGGGGTCCAAGACCGCGAAGCCTCCCATTGGTTCAAATTAAAGTCGAGACCGCGAAGACTAATTTGAGTTGAGTCCGCGAAGAGGTGTTGACCGTTTAGCTAGTTTGACCTCAGGACCGCGAGGCCCTTCGCGGTCTTGAGACCGCGAGCCTCCTCTCGGTCTTGAGACCGTGAGCCCCCTCACGGTCTTGAGACCGCGAGCCCTCTCACGGTCTTGAGACCGCGAGGCTCTCATGGTCTCAGCCGCTTGGTCCTTCAACAAGGCTCAAAGATGCAACCGATAATGTCAACCCATGTTGAAGCCCTCAAATGGTCAAAGCTATGTTGACCACTTTATGGATTTAGTCAATTAAGATTATGCTTGATCACTTGGTCATTCAATTGACCCATAATGGTTAACCAATTATGGTTGAAATTGATTCAATTAGGGTCTATCAATGTTCACCCATCAACACTCAACAATGTGACTCAACACAAGGTTGAACCTTTCAATTGAGCTCCAATTGGGCCCAAACTTAGCCCAAACGGTCTTGAGGTCATGTGGGTGGACCCCACATGGTATTGAGACCTTTTGCCCAAGATTTCATCAAAATCTAAGGTGATTTGATAGGGGTTGAACCATGATTGAGTCACAAAACAGAATTTTGATTAAATTAATAACTTATTTGCAATTGGGTCCTCAATTGGTCAAAATACTCAACCCTAGACCTTCAAACGGTCTTGGGTGATTGTCCTCTCGGTCTTGAGACCGTTTGGATGAGTTCCAAACGGTCTTGAGACCGTTTGCCCATCCAAAATTTTGGATTCTAGTGCAAATTCATCAAGGTCTGACCCATTGAGTTGATGATCATGTCAATATTTAATTGCAATGTAATTTGGTGTAATTGTACCTTCAATTGGTCAACAAATCTTGACCCTAGACCTCCAAACGGTCTTGGTTGATTGCCCTCACGGTCTTGAGACCTTTTGGTGACCCCCAAACGGTCTTGAGACCGTTTAGGTCAATCAACCCTAAAAACCCTAATTAGGTCACCATAATTTCAGTACTGATTTTATCTAGGGTTAGCCCTAGTATTCACCCTTCAACTCTTAGCCCGTTTGGAATTAGACCATCAAACTTGGTGAGTTGTTAATTAACATAATTTTGAACAGTAATCTCATACGGTCAACGCTTAGTCAACGACCTTACACGGTCTTGAGACCGTTTGCCCAAAAAGTCAATTCCAGACCGTTTGAAAATCAGCAATTAATTCATTTAAAGTTGTGACTTAAAAAGGTCATATCTCCCGATTCCTGTGGAGTTAGTCTCCCAAATTTTGAGGGTAATTAGCCTATATAATTAGGAACAGGTTTCTTATACGGTCCACGCTCGGTCAATGGGGCCAAACGGTCTTGAGACCGTTTGCCCTGTCGCGGTCTCGAGACCGTTTCCTCACCTCACGGTCTTGAGTCCGAGAGAGAAAACTGTTAGGACCGTTTAAGGAAAAGAAAAGCGGTGGGTTTTCCTTGGAAATCACGCCTTCATCTTCTAGCTCAAGAACAGTACAGATATCCCACGGGTTTGCTTGAAAAATAGCAGGGAAAAGTAGGGAAATACTAAGAACTATCATTAAAACGCATACAAGGATGCACATAGTAAAGCATGGGTTTAGAGTTATAAAACCCGCCTAAAGCTTGCTTCTTGAGCTCCAAGCTTTCAAGCTCCAAGCTCTAATGGCTTCCTTGAGTTCCCACAGGTTGTCCAAGGTGAAAACTCCAAGTAAGGATGAAAAGAGACGGCTAGAAAGGTAGGGTTTCAAGAGTTAGCCATGAAGATGACCTTGAATTTGAGTTCTAACCATGGAATTAGGCAAGAAGAGGGGTTTAGACCTACCTTGCACCCCTTGGTCATCCTCCTTAGCTCCAAGGCAGTCCTTGGTCGTCTTTGGTGAAATGAAATAGTAAGGGAACGAAGGGTGAGTTCCCTTGCAACTAAGGGAAGGAGAGCTTATATACATGGGGTAGGATTTTCAACATTAGTTCATAAGTTGTCCATAATTCCAACTAGGTCCCTCCTTCTTTACTTGATCGTCCCTTCCTCTTTATTCTAAGGACAAACCTTCTCTTAAGGTCTAGAAAAGAAGGCAAGGAAGAACAATCTAATAATAAAGTTCATACTTAAAGGGATATTGCACATATACCCTGATTATTCAATCACAAAGCCTATTTCTTAACTTGATAACTCAATTGAGGTGAATTCCTCATCATTTCTTCTCTAAATAATGGCAAGAGTCTAAAAGATACTTTAGATGACATTCTTTACATATTGCATCCCATCATTTGGGTAAATTGCATTTTACCCCAGATTAGGGTTTCAAGCCCTGGGATTGCTTCCACAGCTGCACCTTGGTGCTCTAGCTTGGGAAATCCCTCAAACTTTGCCAAAGAGATTCTCATGATGTCTCAACATCAGAGGAACATCTCATCATGTGCAAATTGCAAGATAACCCTTTCAACTGGGTAAATTGCACATAGGTCCCTGTATATCAAAACAATGCTACAACTTTAAATAAAAAGGAGCAAATACTGAAATATACGTTTCTGAGAAACTTAATTACATGCTCAGAGTTAATCACAAAGATTTAATTACATATTTAGGCAAAACACCTAGGGTTGACTCATAACCCAGGTCAGGGATGTTACAAATTATCCACCCCTTACAAGGATTTCATCCCCGAAATCGATAAAACATACTAAGAGAAAAGGGCAGGATACTTCCTTCTCATCTCATCCTCTAATTCCCAAGTGGCTTCTCCAATACCACGATGGTTCCAGAGGACTTTCACAAGACTTATATCTTTCTTCTTTAACTTTTTAATTCGTTTATCAAGGATTGACACTGGTCCCTCCTCATAGGATATGTCATCATTCAATTCTACTTCCATAGGTTGTAGAACTGACTCGGTGTCTGGGTGACATTTCTTCAACATAGAAATGTGAAACACAGGATGTAACCTCTGTAATTCTGGGGGAAGCTCTAGTTTATATGCTACCTTTCCAATCCGTTCAATGATTGGATAAGGCCCCATATATCTAGGAGCTAACTTCCCCTTCCTTCCAAAACGAAGGACCCCTTTCCAAGGTGAGACCTTAAGATACACTCTGTCTCCAACTTGGAACTCTAAGGGTCTACGACGTTTGTCAGCATAAGATTTCTGCCTATCCTGAGCAGTCTTAATCTTATGTTGTATAACTTTAATCTTTTCCGTGGTTTGCTGCACCAGGTCAGGACCTAACAACTGGTGCTCACCAGTCTCAAACCAACACAAGGGTGATCTACAACGTCTACCATATAAGGCTTCATAAGGTGCCATATCAATACTATGCTGGTAGCTATTGTTATAGGCAAACTCTATCAAGCTTAGGTGTAGATCCCAACTTCCGGTGAACTGAAGAACACATGCTCGCAACAGGTCTTCTAAGGTTTGTATGGTCCTTTCCGACTGTCCATCAGTCTGTGGATGAAAGGCCGTACTAAACCTCAGCTTAGTGCCTAAGGCACTGTGCAACTGTTCCCAAAAACGACTTGTAAACTGAGGACCTCTGTCTGAAACTATTGTGACAGGAACTCCGTGCAAACGCACTATCTCTTGAACATACAACTCTGATAACCTTTCAGCAGAATAGGTTGTTTTGACAGGTAAGAAATGTGCTGTCTTAGTCAACCTATCAACAATTACCCAAATGGAATCATGTCCTTTGCTTGTCCTGGGTAGGCCAACAACAAAGTCCATGGTCACATGGTCCCACTTCCACTGTGATATGGGTAAAGGTTGCATTGTCCCTGCAGGCTTCTGGTGTTCAGCTTTAACTTGCTGACACACAGGACACCTCAGAACAAACTCTGCAACGTCCTTCTTCATCCCAGGCCACCAATACAGATCCTTCAAATTCCGATACATCTTGGTGCTTCCTGGATGCATAGCATACATGGAAGAATGGGCTTCTTCCAGGACTAACTTCCTTAAGTTGTCCACATCCGGCACTATCATTCTTCCATTATAACAAGCTACTTGATCTTTTGAGTCATGAAACCCATCTTGCTTCTCATTTCCATACTCAGATCTTATAAGTTGAACTGCAGCATCATCTAGCTGTGCTTCTTTAATCTGCTCTCTTAGGGTAGGTTTAATATGCATCTCAGCTAACAAACCGGCTAGCAATGACACCTTCAACTGTACATTGTCTTGCCTTAAAGAGATAAGCATATCTCTTCTAGAGCATACTAAAGAGTTTAGTTGTGCTCTATTCATGGTTGATGTTGCTGATTTCCTACTCAAGGCATCTGCAACAACATTGGCCTTACCTGGATGGTAATCAATTGTACAGTCGTAGTCCTTGATTAACTCCATCCAGCGACGTTGCCTCATGTTGAGCTCATGCTGAGAGAAGATATATTTAAGGTTTTTGTGGTCTGTGAAAATCTGGAATGTTTCTCCGTAGAGATAATGCCTCCAGATCTTCAAGGCATGAACCACAGCAGCTAACTCTAGATCGTGTGTCGGATAATTCTCCTCGTGTTTCTTAAGCTGTCGGGAAGCAAAAGAAATCACTTGTTTATCCTGCATCAACACACATCCTAGTCCATTTTTGGAAGCATCACAGAAAACTACATATCCTTTTCCTTGTTCAGGTAGCACTAATACAGGTGCACTTGTCAACCTCTCCTTCAGCAACTGGAAAGATTGTTGACACTTATCACTCCAAGAAAAAGGAACATCTTTCCGGGTTAACTTGGTCAAGGGTAAAGCTATGGAACTAAAGTTCTTTATGAACCTTCGATAATAGCCAGCTAACCCCAAGAAACTTCGAATCTCCGTCGGTGTTTTCGGTTGTTCCCATTGTAGAACAGATTCTACCTTTGTATGGTCAACACGAATTCCCGAGGCAGATATTACATGTCCAAGAAAAGATACCTCCGGCAGCCAGAACTCACACTTGCTAAACTTAGCGTACAGCTTATGTTCTCTTAGCAAGGTCAAAGCTTGGCGAAGATGCTGCTCATGCTGCTGAGCATCCTTACTATAGATCAGAATGTCATCTATGAAGACGACAACACACTGATCAAGGAAAGGTCGAAAAACTCTATTCATGAGTTCCATAAATGCAGCTGGTGCATTAGTTAGTCCAAATGACATCACCGTGAACTCATAGTGACCATATCTTGTCCTAAAGGCAGACTTGGATATGTCACTATCCTTAATGCGGAGTTGGTGATATCCAGACCTCAAGTCTATCTTTGAAAAGACTGTTGCACCACGCAACTGGTCAAAGAGATCATCAATCCTCGGCAGAGGATACTTATTCTTTATTGTCACTTTATTGAGTTGTCTGTAGTCGATACATAACCGCATTGACCCATCTTTATTTTTAACAAACAAGACCGGAGCACCCCAAGGTGAAGTACTCGGTCGGATAAAACCTCTCTCAAGTAACTCTTGAAGCTGTTTCTTGAGTTCTGCCATCTCGGCAGGAGCCATCCTATACGGGGTTTGAGCTATGGGTTTCGTATCTGGGATCAGATTGATTTCAAAATCAATCTCCTGAGGTGGTGGTATACCAGGAAGTTCTTCAGGAAACACATCCTCGAATTCCCTGACTATGGGAACTTCAGCAGGATTGGTCCTTTCCTTGGTAACATCTACCACATGGGCTAAGAATGCATAACATCCTTGCCTCAACAGCTTATTAGCAACCATAGCTGATACAAGACAGGTGGGCAGAATCTTTCTTTCACCTTGAAAGATCCATGTGTTGCTTTCATCAGCAAACACAGCTAACTTGGACTCACAATCCAAGACAACTCTATACCTTTCTAAGGTATCCATCCCAAGGATTATATCAAATCCCTGCATATCAAGTGGTATAAGATCCACTTGAATGCGATGGTCAGAAAAGAAAAGGATGCAGGGAGAACATACCTCCTGCAAAACAACAGACCCACTCAACGGAGTCTCTAACAACAAACCATCTGCTCTATGACTAACAGTCACATTACAGTTACGAATCACTTCATGAGTGATGAAAGAGTGTGTAGCACCCAGATCAATCAGAACGGATACAACACAGGATATAGACATATCAGAATATAAAAGTTTCATCTGACCTGCCACTACCCGTGGATTGACCACTGCCTCAGGTGGGTTCATAGCATAGAACCTCGCAGTCGCCTGGTGTTGAGGTGGTGCTGATGATCCAGCTTGAGACGCTTGTCCACGTCCTCGAGCTGCTCCTTGATGTTGTCTATTCTGAGATCCCTGTTGATTCTGTCTCGGGGGTTGTTGTGTTATACTGACAGGCCTAGAACGACAATCCTTCATCAAGTGTCCCACCTTACCACAGTTGTAGCAACTCTTCTCCTGTTGCTGTGGTCTGGGTGGTCTAGTAACTGACACTGATGCAGAACTGTGCGTCCTTTGAAGCGGTTGACTCCGCCCTCTACCTCTGCTTGGTGTCCATTGAGTTTGAAAACTTGATCTGGGTGGTGGAGGGTTAGGTGCAGAGAATCTAGGTTTCTTGGAATCCCTAGATGAAGAACCCTGGAACTGTGGATATCTTTTATGGGTTTGTCTTTTCTCAACCACAGATCTCTCTATCCTTCGGACTGACTCAACGAAGGTAGAGAATCTCTCTCTGTTTTCTAAGGCAGACACAGGGGTTGACATATCAGAATTCAGACCCTTCTTGAATCTTCTGATTCTTTCCTCATCCGTAGCAGCCATGTGCGGACAGAACCGCAACAACTCCATGAACTTAGCTTCATACTCACTAATATTCATCATACCCTGCTTTAGTTTCTCAAACTGAGAGATCTTCTCATCTAGGAAGGTCTTTGGAAAATATCTATTGATAAATTCCCGACGAAACTCTTCCCATGAGAACTCTACTCCAGGTCTCTTCTGCTCTTCCATGTTCCACCAGTGACCAGCACTGCCTTTGAGAAGATAGACAGCATGTCTCACCTTCTCAGCTTCCGGAATCATAAGAATCCTGAAAGCCTTCTCCAACTCTGTCAACCATAAGTCAGCATATGCAGGGTCGGCAGTTCCGAAGTACTCGGTAGCTCCGACACGACGAAGTCGTTCGAATGTCTTACCAATACCTTGTACTTCAGGCTGGACAGGTGCCCTAGGTGCAGGAATGGGCATCCTATCGGTTATATGTGTCATGGCAGTCATGAACTGCCCGAACATCGTCTGTACAGCTGGATCACTCATGTCAGCTGGGTCGAACTGGGGTGGCTCTCTTGGCGACTCAGGTGCAGGTTGTTCTATTCTTGGAACTCTTGCACCGCCTCGAGGTGTACTAACACTACTCTCTGCCACGTGCTCATCGCGATGTTCTGACATTCTTATGTATCTTCTTCTCCTGAGGAGCAGAAGATTCTATTAGATGAGGAAGGAGTACTAAAGGTAGACTCAACATCCTAAGTCCTATGCCTCTGTAGACTCAACTGAACCTGGAGCTCTGATACCACTACTTGTGGGCTCTGATCTCCAAACCATGACATAAATACGATTAAAACGTAGCGGAAGCGAATCGGTAATCAGCGGAAGACAAAAATCACGGGAAATTAAAACTTTTCGAGATAAGAACTTGTATCCATAAAAAAACTCCTTTCATAAAGAGAGGTAACTGTTTACATCTCAGGATAATTACTTCTTGAGTAATTATATACATCAAGATACAAAATCTCAAGATCACTTATACAAAAAGACTCCAAGACCTGAGAGTACAGAGGACACATAGGACTGACTCTAACTACACCACATGGCAGGACAAATCTCCACCTGAGATTACTGCTGCCCCTGGTGCTGCTGCTGCTGAGACTGATCACCTGTAGGCTGGTTCCTTCGTCTCCGACGTCCACCTAAAAAGTTGAAGTCTACGGGGTGAGACAATTATACATAATTTTCCCAGCGAGAGTTATAACTCTTCGCCAGAAGCTTTATTATAACATCAAAGATTATTTTAAACAGTAAAGCCTTCAAAGCATTCTATAACAGTTGCAGATATAACAAGATCTCTACAAATTAGGAGATATGGAGAATATCAACATTATTGCAATGTAACATCAATCAACTAACTTGGAGTCATCTCTAACAAGTTATACTACATGGTTGATTATGTTTTACAAACAACATTATGCCCTGTGGAGATGAGGCTTACCACTCATACTCCAACTGATCGCTGAGAAGCCGCATCAGTATCATACATAGGTCATTAAGAGAGCCGGATTCTCATGACCTTCACCTTCCTCAGTCAGTAAGAGGATCACTTGTAGGACATCTCGTGTCTCTACTACTATAGCTTACCAGGGTAAACTGGTCCTTCGCTATTCTAGAGTCACAGTGGCGTTCTGTACTCTCTTCGTCATCAGGAGGTTTCATATTTACCTACCACTGATACGGATATCTGTGCTTTCTTCGTCATCAGGAGGTTTCATGTTTACCTACCACTGATACGGTATGGAACTATAGTGAAGGATGGATGGATTCCACATCTACATCACTTTCCTACACTAGGATGTAAGGTTCTACACATCCATGTACCCCACATACTCAAAAGTATGTGCTCAAGGAGTTCCCTAAGGAAAACCTGTTTCTCCATCACTTAATTTCTGACAATGATGGATCTATGATCAGGGCTCTACATTATACTTGATTAGTTAGGTACATTCAGTATTCTTTAACAGCATACATTGTTCTTCAAACAATAACAGTAGCATAACAGCTATAAAAGAAGAATACTAAATGTAACAGGCCTAACTCATATCAATCATCATTTCTCATTATCCTCATCACAAGTCATCTCTAAGGCATGACCTTGATGGTATTTATGGCTCTCATAGCTCAGTATCAGCATAGGATGCCACTGGCAAGGCATCAGATTACTTTACTTATTCATAAGGCTAACAACATGCCTTTGATGAATATAACATCAACATCCATACCTGGATATGATTACCTTCATATCGGAACCTGCATGGTTAATACATCTGATAAAGGTAATACAATAATAAGGAATGTACTTCCTACTCTTGTCATAAGAGTTAAATCTCTAATTCAAATCAAATAGAGTTTAATACTCAAAAGCATGCCATTACCCTTGAATTAGGGTTTACTATTCACATTACATGTCATCACCCTTGAATTAGGGTTTACTATTCACATCAAGGTGAACTAAACTCATAACATCATCATGTATGAGTAACATCTTCATTGATGCTCTTAGATTGGTTAAAGGTTCATCATTTATCATAATTAGGGTTTCTATGACCTCACACAGGTGGATCATACCCTAATTATACTCACTCATGTGCATTGGAGATACTTTACTCGAGTTTCCACTTAAAAAGGGTACTTTCTATTTCTAGAAGTACTTTCTCTCTCTAGAAGTACTTTCTCTCTCATCATAATGTTAGGTGATGTCAACATTACTCTAAAACAGGTTGGATTGAGGCATCATAGGCTAACATAGCCAAAAACATCATCATTATGTGATTAGAGTTACTTTCTCTCTCTAGGTTACTTTCTCTCTCTAGGTTACTTTCTCTCTCTAGAGTACTCTCTCTTTCATCATACTAATGGTTGATGGTAACATTACACTAGATCAAGTTGGATAGAGTCATTATGACTAAAAACTTTATTCTTATGTAATTAGGGTTTGAATTGAGCAAGGTATAACTCAATTGACCCTTCAGGGGTATTTTGGTAATTCACCCCATTGATCATCATCATGGTCAAAAACCTTAGTCAAATAACCCCTTACTATCCTAGATTATCATTAGGGTTTGATTTGGGCAACATTGAACCATTTACATCTTCAAATGATTGAATGAGGTCAACCTTGAATCACATTGATTGATTCCAATCATTAATCATCAATTGGGTTGAGATTGGTTGAAAGTGTTGACCGTTTGCCCACTTTGACCCTCCAAGACCGCGAGCCTCTTTCTAACCCCAAGACCGCGAGCCCCCTTAGGCTTCAAGACCGCGAGCCTCTTCAGGGGTCCAAGACCGCGAAGCCTCCCATTGGTTCAAATTAAAGTCGAGACCGCGAAGACTAATTTGAGTTGAGTCCGCGAAGAGGTGTTGACCGTTTAGCTAGTTTGACCTCAGGACCGCGAGGCCCTTCGCGGTCTTGAGACCGCGAGCCTCCTCTCGGTCTTGAGACCGTGAGCCCCCTCACGGTCTTGAGACCGCGAGCCCTCTCACGGTCTTGAGACCGCGAGGCTCTCATGGTCTCAGCCGCTTGGTCCTTCAACAAGGCTCAAAGATGCAACCGATAATGTCAACCCATGTTGAAGCCCTCAAATGGTCAAAGCTATGTTGACCACTTTATGGATTTAGTCAATTAAGATTATGCTTGATCACTTGGTCATTCAATTGACCCATAATGGTTAACCAATTATGGTTGAAATTGATTCAATTAGGGTCTATCAATGTTCACCCATCAACACTCAACAATGTGACTCAACACAAGGTTGAACCTTTCAATTGAGCTCCAATTGGGCCCAAACTTAGCCCAAACGGTCTTGAGGTCATGTGGGTGGACCCCACATGGTCTTGAGACCGTTTGCCCAAGATTTCATCAAAATCTAAGGTGATTTGATAGGGGTTGAACCATGATTGAGTCACAAAACAGAATTTTGATTAAATTAATAACTTATTTGCAATTGGGTCCTCAATTGGTCAAAATACTCAACCCTAGACCTTCAAACGGTCTTGGGTGATTGTCCTCTCGGTCTTGAGACCGTTTGGATGAGTTCCAAACGGTCTTGAGACCGTTTGCCCATCCAAAATTTTGGATTCTAGTGCAAATTCATCAAGGTCTGACCCATTGAGTTGATGATCATGTCAATATTTAATTGCAATGTAATTTGGTGTAATTGTACCTTCAATTGGTCAACAAATCTTGACCCCAGACCTCCAAACGGTCTTGGTTGATTTCCCTCACGGTCTTGAGACCGTTTGGTGACCCCCAAACGGTCTTGAGACCGTTTAGGTCAATCAACCCTAAAAACCCTAATTAGGTCACCATAATTTCAGTACTGATTTTATCTAGGGTTAGCCCTAGTATTCACCCTTCAACTCTTAGCCCGTTTGGAATTAGACCATCAAACTTGGTGAGTTGTTAATTAACATAATTTTGAACAGTAATATCATACGGTCAACGCTTAGTCAGCGACCTTACACGGTCTTGAGACCGTTTGCCCAAAAAGGCAATTCCAGACCGTTTGAAAATCAGCAATTAATTCATTTAACGTTGTGACTTAAAAAGGTCATATCTCCCGATTCCTGTGGAGTTAGTCTCCCAAATTTTGAGGGTAATTAGCCTATATAATTAGGAACAGGTTTCTTATACGGTCCACGCTCGGTCAACGGGGCCAAACGGTCTTGAGACCGTTTGCCCTGTCGCGGTCTCGAGACCGTTTGCTCACCTCGCGGTCTTGAGTCCGAGAGAGCAAACTGTTAGGACCGTTTAAGGAAAAGAAAAGCGGTGGGTTTTCCTTGGAAATCACGCCTTCATCTTCTAGCTCAAGAACAGTACAGATATCCCACGGGTTTGCTTGCAAAATAGCAGGGAAAAGTAGGGAAATACTAAGAACTATCATTAAAACGCATACAAGGATGCACATAGTAAAGCATGGGTTTAGAGTTATAAAACCCGCCTAAAGCTTGCTTCTTGAGCTCCAAGATTTCAAGCTCCAAGCTCTAATGGCTTCCTTGAGTTCCCACAGGTTGGCCAAGGTGAAAACTCCAAGGAAGGATGAAAAGAGACGGCTAGAAAGGTAGGGTTTCAAGAGTTAGCCATGAAGATGACCTTGAATTTGAGTTCTAACCATGGAATTAGGCAAGAAGAGGGGTTTAGACCTACCTTGCACCCCTTGGTCGTCCTCCTTAGCTCCAAGGCAGTCCTTGGTCGTCTTTGGTGAAATGAAACAGTAAGGGAACGAAGGGTGAGTTCCCTTGCAACTAAGGGAAGGAGAGCTTATATACATGGGGTAGGATTTTCAACATTAGTTCATAAGTTGTCCATAATTCCAACTAGGTCCCTCCTTCTTTACTTGATCGTCACTTCCTCTTTATTCTAAGGACAAACCTTCTCTTAAGGTCTAGAAAAGAAGGCAAGGAAGAACAATCTAATAATAAAGTTCATACTTAAAGGGATATTGCACATATACCCTGATTATTCAATCACAAAGCCTATTTCTTAACTTGATAACTCAATTGAGGTGAATTCCTCATCATTTCTTCTCTAAATAATGGCAAGAGTCTAAAAGATACTTTAGATGACATTCTTTACAAATTGCATCCCATCATTTGGGTAAATTGCATTTTACCCCAGATTAGGGTTTCAAGCCCTGGGATTGCTTCCACAGCTGCACCTTGGTGCTCTAGCTTGGGAAATCCCTCAAACTTTGCCAAAGAGATTCTCATGATGTCTCAACATCAGAGGAACATCTCATCATGTGCAAATTGCAAGCTAACCCTTTCAACTGGGTAAATTGCACATAGGTCCCTGTATATCAAAACAATGCTACAACTTTAAATAAAAAGGAGCAAATACTGAAATATACGTTTCTGAGAAACTTAATTACATGCTCAGAGTTAATCACAAAGATTTAATTACATATTTAGGCAAAACACCTAGGGTTGACTCATAACCCAGGTCAGGGATGTTACATTATCCTGCACTTCCTCGCCTTTTTAGATATATAACTTTTCAATTAAAAAAACGCAGAAATCCATATTATATGTGTGGATAAGTATATACTATAAAGAGAAATTATAGGAGAAACCCCACACAAAAAGTTGGGGATAGTTAGATATACATCACACGGAATAATGTTGAAGAAAAATATCACACCTAAAAGTGTAAATATTTAGATGGCACATAAAAATCGAATACAAATACCACACAAAAAATACAGACATGTAAATATCACACAATATAACGTGAAAAGTACATCACACCGTAGATATCTAGATGTCACACAGGAAAATGTAAAAAAACACACCACACTAAAAGGTGTTGATGTAAAATTGTCACACAAAATAGTGTGGTTGACACAATGTGGATTAGCTTGGATTAGCTTTTACAATCGCTTATATGTTAATAATTAGCATGCATAATGTGTTTTTTCCTACTTTTAAGCATGAAAATATCATACCTTAAAATAAGAAAAAACATATTTTTTAGTGTGTGTGTGTATTTTTTTCATATTAGATAAATTTGTATGCATAGTGCATTGTGCATAATACATCAAGAAGTTGTTTGCAATAGATTACATAATAATAATAAACCTACAATTTAAAACAATTACATTAAGAACATTTGCAATAGACTACATAATAATAATAACAATAAATCAAAAAATCTAAAACAATTATATTAAGAACATTGTACATTCTATTCGTTTGTTGGTAACCAATAGACATCAATTCTAATATTTGACTCTTCATTTTTATTTAGCCAAACTTCAATAAATAAAATATTGTCTTATGTTAATGGTGCATATTTGAAAGGAAAATGATTCTTCAAATTAAAAAATTTATAAGCCAAAGCTAGTTAGATAAATGATGCAAGGAATCATAAACAACATCCACATTAGTTGGCGTTAAAATGTAGTGTTTTACTTTGCCTAACGCCTGCTGCAGTAAAACTGTCACTATTCCGCGGCTAAGCTCCATGTCAACATGTAAATGCCAAGTTAGTGTTACTAACGTGTTACGGAAAGCGCAAGCTCGCGTGATGGTTAGTTAAGACTGCCCTCCAACTTAAACCCAACTTAAACCGCCAAATTCTATGACATTCTTTTTCTTTCTGAAAATCACATAAAATGCCAAATTGTGGCAGTTTGGTTAAAAGTGTGCTATTTCGATAAATAAATTTGAGAGGGTAGCACTTAGAATATTTAAAAATGCGTTGTTTGGGTTTTTTAGCAGTATTTTTTTCCAATACGTCGTGTGTAGAAATACCAACGTCGTGTTTAGAAGTACCGTTAACTGCACCAGCAGTTATATATTACTGGCTTCTTCTTTGAGATGTGTATTACCTCTTATTGGATACGTACTTATACAGTAAATTTAAGGTTTTCTTATTGGCACACATGATAAGTAAGTAAAGAAATCAGTAGAAACATGCACTTGATTCACCTTGGAGGGGGTGGGGGGATGTATAGGGAAATTGGCAGACACATGCACCTTTATTTTTGACTATGACATTATCCTGGGCATCTATACTAGTACTATATCACACACAAGAGCTTCTCATGTAACTGACCTTGCCACAGTAACCCTAGTCGTCGAGGAAGAAGTCCATCATCCAGCGGCTCTTGGTCCCACCTTGTCCGCTGCTGTATACCTGTTGCTTTCCTTCCATGCAGTCTAACATGCAACTCATGCAGTCTATCATATCCGGTCCATCACACTCACTCCTGCAACGCTGTCTGCACTCCATGGAAGGCCCTGAGACGTCTTGTTGTTGTTGGGCGCCCCAGCTGCTGCAGCCGTTTCCGACCATCCAGCGGCTCTTGATCCCCGTTTGTTTGCCTCTGTATCCCAACGTCAACCATCCCTGGCACTCCATCATGCACTGCATGCACTCGTGAAGCATGGCTTGCGGGTCATCACATATACTCCTGCAACTCTGTCGACAATCTCCTAAGGCCGGGCTCAATGCGAAGAGAGAAACATGGAGAGCAGAAACAAGAGAGGGAGTTTGTTTCCCATGGTTTTACTATGCTACTTGATTTCTGCCTCTTTGTTCCGACGTACGCATGACAATTACGTGGCCGGAGTCATCACAATGCGTGGCCTTAGCACAGAGGTGGAGTAATTAATGCATGGAAAAAAACCCATATAGCACACTTTTACAAAAATATTTACCCAAATAGCACTTTTTCTAACTTATTTCCCGAAATAGCACACTTTCGCTCAAAAACGTCATATGACTTGGCGTTTATCTGTTGCAGGGAGCTAAAGCAACACATGAGTTGGCGTTTCATTGTTTTGTGAAGCAAAATTGCCAGATTATGTGACGTGTATGCCTAAAACGTCACATTAGTTGGCGCCTATTATCAATTTTTCTGCTTTGGCGTTTTACTCCTTCACTCTTCTCCTTTACTGCTCGCTTACTCTGCCTCCTCTCCTGCTTTCCTTCTTCGCGTTCGTCATCACCTGCCGCGCTGAGTCACCGAGGGTCTATGGTGTGTTGGTGCCCGTTGTGCTTGGGATTGTCGTGACGTTAAACAGTGAGTCGTTGTTCCATCTATTTGGGTTTTTGGTATGTGTTGGGTCGACGGCTGGAAGGGCGTTGAAATCGGTTGTCCAGGGGATTTTGCTCACTTCTGAGGCGGAGAAGCTGAATTCCATGAATCTGCTGATGTATATGGCGCCCATGGCTGCTGCGATGCTAATTCCGGTATCACTGCATGCTGAGGGTAATGTCCTGGCGAAAACCATTGAGAAGGTGTCTGTTGATCCCAGCGTGCTCTTATTGCTCCTGGGGAATGCTATGTGGCGTACCTTGTTAATCTTACCAATTTCCTAGTCACCAAGCACACCAGCGCGCTGATGCTGCAGGTGATCGGGAACGCCAAAGTGGTTGTTGCGGCGGTCGTGTCCGTGCTTATTTTCTGGAACCCGGTGACAATTATGGGGATGTTTGGGTTTGGAGTCACAATGTTTGGTGTCGTGCTGTACAGCGAGGCCAAGAAAAGGGCGCCGCCGAGGTCGTCGTGAAGATGAATATGTACATATATAGATGAGAGGAGGCGAAGAAGAAGAGAGGAGAGGAGGCGGAGAAGAAGGAAAGCAGGCAATATACTCCATTTTTTTTAAACGCCTTTAAAACGCGTATTATTCATCTGCCGTATATGACGGCCGTTTTAAACTCCAAACCAAATAATACGTTTTAAACGCGTTTAGTTTGCGTTTTATACGCGTATTGCGTTTTAAACGCGTTTAATACGTTTTTTTGCCATTTTAAACAGTTATGTACTTTTGTTTCACAATTATTTTTTTCACGTCCTTTTTAACTTGTAACAGGGTTCCACTAAACCGTCCAACCTTTCTCCTCAATCCCTCGACACACCATGAGGAGTAACCCTCGACATTCTACATGTACGCTCCATCTTTCTCCTCCATTCTCCCCCTTTCTTCCCTGATTTGTGCATGTTGCTCCCACTTCTTCCCCTTCTTCCAACATTAGAGTAATCAATTCGATGTTTAGTCATTTAACATTTTCAGTCATTATATATGTGGGTGTATATATATGTTTGTATGTGTTTGTGTATATACATATTTGTGTGTGTGTATATATATTCCGTTTTTTTTGCCGACTTTTTTCCGAATAGTTGACCGAACTTTTACCGTACGTTGACCGATTTTTATCCGAATTTTTCGCATAATTCCCGATTTCCGAATTTTTCAACTTGGCCGTACGTATCCCGAATACCGAATTTGTGACTATGGGAGGCAGAGTACGCGAGGAGAAGAATGGAGGAGTAAAACGCCACATATATTGGCGATTTTCGTAAAGCGAGGAAGTGAATTGATAACAGACGCCAACCAATATGGCGTTTTAGGCATAAAGGCCACATAGTATGGCGTTTTTGCTTCGCAAAATAATAAAACGTCAATTCATGTGGCGCTTTAGCTTCGCAATACTATAAAACGCAAGTTATGTGGCGCTTTCAGTCCCTGCAACATATAAACGTCAACTCATGTGGTGCTTTTGAGCGAAAGTGTGCTATTTTGGAAAATAAGTTACAGAAGATGCAATTTGGATAAATATTTTTGTAAAAGTGTGCTATTTGGAATTTTTTTCCCATAATGCATGCAGTTAATGTCACCACGTAGTGCCTCGTTTTCACTTGAGATTGCCGCGAGTATATTTGAAGAAAGACGGTTTCTGCTTCTTCGAGGTGTTTACAAAAAATAATGTTATCAACCAATTTAATCAATCTAGCACAGAACATGCAAGTGATAAAATTGGAGATTAACATATTGAGGTTCGAGGAAGGAAAGAGGATGAGATTCAGACAAGCAGAACAGAGCGGAGTCGAGAGAAGGTGGAAATTTGGCGAATCAAATCACTGGCGTATTTCGCTCTGCGGTTACATTTGTTTCACAGTCCCTTCTACACACAGCAATGGGCCGGCCATTCCTCAAGACACGGCCCTGTTCGTTACAGAATAACAGGTCTAGTAACAGCTGTAGCTACTTGTCTAACAGACTAACAGGATTAAATGTAAAACAACGATAGTTATAAACTTCTTCTAAGCTATGTCATCCATGGTCGATATTAAGCTGATCCGTGAGATCGATATGTCTAATAGTCCCCCTCAAATTAGCTGTGAGATAATCAAATCCTAGTTTGTCCAGAAACCATTATAGATGTGTGGCAAAGAGAGCTTTTGTACTCGAGCTGTTGTAGGAATATGTGCAGTTCGTATATTACCAACGGTCACTTTGTCACAGATGTAATGGTAGTCAATCTAGTAGCGGAGTCAAAATTTCAATGAGTGAGGCCATGCATACAAGGAGGGTAAATATTTTCTTTGCTAAAGAATATAATGTTTTTTGGTATCATGTATAAATGTAGATTTGAAATGTGTTAAAACTTTAGATAAGAATGAAAAATGTGTTCAAGATCTTATATAATATATCATATATATGTTTAAGCCGACTTTTCAAGTAGGCCACAAAGATGGAGGTCATTGATCGCTTTAGACCCGTCATGATGATATGTTTACCTTTAAATTTTCATCACCCCCTCCTCCCCCCAAAAAAAATTGTGAAAGAGTCACCTTGATATCTATGAAATTGACCAGCACCCAATATCCTACTTCTACAAAAGGGACCAAGTAGTTCACACCCATTGTTAGTAAGCACAATGGTGGAAGCAACATGTCTAGATAGTCATGACTGATATTACATGTAATGCACAATGGTTGTCACCACCTCTTCAATGGTGGAAGCAGCATGTCTAGTTAATTTTTGACTGATATTACATGTCACCCAGCCCAAGCAACAACAATTCAACACCTTGTGGAAGAAGAACTTTCACACGATAAGGGCATCCAGGAGTCTACGAGCATACCAATGAATGTGTGGTGCAACTCCCAAATAAAAAATCATAGTTCGCAATACACAATGGTTGTCACCACCTAAAGACCAATATTTTCAGGGAACAAAACCAAAGATACCATGGATTGCTTTTTATATTGGACGACAAATGTAGGTTTTACGTACACAATGTATAACTATTGCTTAGGATTGGCTAATCTTGTCTGAACACATAGTAGCCTACACCCCTATCAGGTTAAGACCACGTGCCACGGCCATTCAATCTGAACTAACATATTTAATTAAATTTACACATTTCTAAAGATAACCAAAAGTGTAGCGTACACAATATTTAGACTGGGAATGACAAATTTAATCTCATAACTGCCACACTCACCATCAAGGTCAGTTTCAGCAATGAATAAATATGTTATCTTTTGAGTGCTAATTATAGTTGAACTTAATCCTATAGGAAACAAGTGAAGATGTTGAGGGATCGGGAGAGGAAATACATAATCTTCAGTTAGTAGTTCATTGTTAGTAATGTAAAAATGTCTAATCTGCAGAATAAGTCTAAAATACATAATCTGTTAAAAAGCAAAGCTACCCTATTATTATAGATTTACAAAACATTGGGTGAGGCATGTGCCACTTGTGGCCCAAGTGTGGGTCCTCCATTGAGTCAATCTACACATATTTACTACGACCATAGAAGATTTAATTAACTATCATATACAAGGCACTAAGGTTATCAAAAAGAACTATAATAGGTTGCAAGATAGCCACTTGAAGATCCTTGAGCAATAGCTGAGACCCAGGTTATTTTAGCAGCATCCATTGCCACAACTCTTGTACTCATATTTAGAGCTAGATCAAGCAATTATTGATTGCTTCTTGTAGTTCCAGGAGATGCATGTCTATCCAAGAAAAAATATATATCGTGTTGTGGACATGTGAGTAACCTTGCATCCAATCCAGTCCACATCACTGAAAGAAACTTTCTAAATTTTCTGATGACTTAACTTACAAACCAAGAGACATGGTCCCTTTAATGTATCTTAGAATCCTTCCTAGTAGACTTCAGTAATAGGAGTGAAGAGATTCCATGAAACGGGATGCTAGATTTGCAACAAAGTGAATATTTGGATGCGTTAGTGCTAAAAATTGTAGACCACCAACAAGCTTCTGTATTGTGAGGGATCATCTAAGAGAGTGACAAATGACACATATGTAAGAAAACCTTTTTCTAATGGAGTAGATGTTGGTTTATAGTCAGAAAGACCAGTCTAAAGTAACAGATCCATACCATGCCTAGCTTGGGATGGATTTATACTACATGAGGTAGCAGTAGCTTGAATACCCAATAAATAGGTTAGAGGTCCAAGATCTAATATTTGAAAGAGATTTTGTAAATTAATAATGAAAGATCCAATGACATTATCAATGTTACTAGTGAGAATCATGACGCCAACATATAACATCATGTATATAACTACATTGTTATGAGAGAAGACAAACAAAGAAGGATCATGATTGCCACAAGTGAACCCGTAATAAATAATGTAGTCAGAAAGCTTGTTAAACCAAGCTCATGTAGCTTGTTAAATTCCATATAGCACCTTATGCATATGAAAGACATGATTAGAAAAGGAGGAATCCAAAAAGCAGGGAGGTAGCTCCATAAAGACATGTTCAAACAAGTCCCCATTCAGGGAGCATAACAAATATCAAGATGTATGCATTTCTAGTTGTTGCTAATAAAAATAGTGAGCACCAAACTAATTGTTGGAGATTTCACCACATGACTAAATGTCTCCCAGTAGTTAATACATTCCTCCTGAGTGAACCCTTTAGCAACTAAATGTTCCTTGTATCTATCTACTAAACCATCAACTTAAGATTTCCGTTATAAACCCATTTTGTACCTACCACGTTCTATTCAGGTGTCGTGTGTGACGAGATCCACTTTGAAATGTTATGCAAAGCTGACAATTCATGTGTGACATCCCACCATCACAATGACAATGAGATGCCACGCGAAAATGCCCGGAATCACCATAAATCACATATTACCGTAAACACAGGTTAATTAAAACCGATTGCAGAAAGTAGATAAAAGAGAACTATTACATCTAGATTCTTATCCTGCAAGGAAAAGATGTTATATAAATATTTACAAGCCTTGATATTTGTCCACAGCCTATAGGAACCAGTTGTCCTGTCAGCACCAGAGTTCATCACATGTTTATACATACATAACATGCCACATTAGGCCAGCAGCAGGATATACAAAGCTACATTAGCTATACATCATAAAACATCGTCAAAACACCTCCGAGGACCTGAGAGTATAGGGATAACTCTAGGAATCTACTACAAAACAACCAAAACATCATCATATCCATCTCTTGCCTCATACTTCTCTTCTTGCTGCTCGGCCGCAACCTCACGACCACCACCACATCTAGCACGATCACCTAAAAAGGTTATAAAACAACGGGGTGAGACACACAGTCCCAACGAAAAACATAAATTCCCGCCGAAACTATAAAACTTCAGAAAAAGTAGGTAAAGCAGATAACTGATATCAACACATCATAAGAGCAGCATCCTGAGCAGAACTTATTTTATTAACAATCTTACCAGGGTATCCAGGAGGCATATGACCAGATATTCTTTATGGAACAGATTGACAAGATAAGATTTATAAGAACTTATCACAAAATATAAGGATCGTACAAATAACTGCAAGGTATAACTAGATTAACTATACAAGCAAGGTCTCGATCAATGTTCCGTGTTTTGCCCTAAGCAATATATACTATTCGGCTGGATTATGTATTATCATGCCCTGAGGAAGTGAGTCATACTGCTCAAATCCAACCATCGGATGCGAAGCCCAAAGCCGGTGCCATACAAGGTCAATGGAAGAGCCAGACTCCACGACCTCACCACCTTATGGTCATTGCATGAGTGCATAACAAGTAGGACCGCAGTCTCATGCTTAGGTGGCCGCAGCCACATAGGGTCAACCTACCCTCTGCCTAGCCCACCTTGGTATAGGTATCAGTGCTAGTGATCTGAGCCATGGGCCTGTTCACCGTGCTCCATAATCATTGAGCCATGGGCCTGTTCACCATGCTCTTATCACACATCCTGAGCCATGGGCATGTTCACCATGCTCTTTCATATTGAGCCATGGACCTGAAACCGTGCTCTAGAGTCTACAAATGAAGTTGCACTCTAATCCTCCTATTTTTGGCTAGGAGCAACCACGCATATTCAACAATATGCACTTTCGGGTTAACCCGCAAGAGAACTCGTTTCACCATCACCTACTACTGACGATGATGGATCTATGGCCAGGGAAAACTATATGATATGTTCTAGTGTAATTAATTAGTATATTTTAAGTGGATTGTTGAGGCAACCAAGTTGTAACACATAAACACCATTGAGTTGCATTATTACCATGAGATCTCAATCCCTCATCACAGAATGCCACTACCTCTCAAGGCTTACATCATCACCATGGGATAGCAATCCCTTATCTCAACATCATAGGATAACACCTCAACTAGGCACTCGGCCTTTTTATCAGGTCAACAGACTTTTCACATCATATGGGTGATACATGTTATCCCATTAATCAAGGATTATCATTATTCAGTGTTATTCAAAACATATATACCTCATAGCTCTTACCTAGCTATGAATTCATTTGATACACCTACATGGTTAGTATGCATATTGAGAGAGATAACTTAATCACCAAACATAGATCTTAATGATTATCATGCTATTAGGTTTGAATGTACATGATTGGATCAACATCCATGATTATAACTACATGAAGCACAAAGTTGTATCTTGTAAATAAATTACATTATTGTAATCAAAACATGAGCATCCACTATGCCTTTATCCTATGAACATAAACATGTATCTTATCATATTACTTAGCACCAACTTTAGGTATCAAACATATCACTGGTCACAACCTATCATCCATAACGCATCATCCACAAAGGTGTGGGCACATGATAACAAACTCATCAACCTAAGCTTCTGAGCTAGGTATAACCCTCACCAGAGGTACCGCCTACCCTCACTAAAGGTGTGGCGGGTAGCGCCATTCCTCACCCAACGATGTATCGGGCAAGATCATATCCCTCACTAAAGCTCTATCGTCTAGGTTATCAAAACCCTAAGGCACTAAGCCACCCATATCGATCACCAACATAACATGCGCCCATGCACAAGGGATATCGTGCAACCAGGGGCCAAGAGTTTTGTCGTGCACCCATGGATATCGGGCAACCAGGTGCAATATGATATCGAGCAACATATGAGCATCACATATCTGCCATCACCCCTATCTCCCATAATGGGTTAGGGTTTTATGTCAGGCAACCAGCAAGGTCATGTCATCCACAACTATATCGTCCAAGGCTATGATGCCCAAGGTCACCACTGTATCGCCCAACAAGCACACAACTAACAAACGACACCATGGCGCCCAAGGTAACCTATCGCCCCACAAGGCAGACACCACATATTGGTCAACACTAGGGCACCTAACTAGGGTTCCACCACCCAAGCACCATATCGGGCAACACCAAAACCAACCCATATCGCCCAAGGCACAAAACAGAGATGTCTACCACGCATCATGTCGGACAAAGGCATAACACCCACAAGCACCAACTAAGGCAGGAGTTCATATCGTGCAAAAGGGACAAAGAACGCTTCTTAGCATATCGCCCAAGACTCAACCCTAGGAGAGGGGTATCAGGAAACTCATCACAAAGGGGTATCATGCAAGGCTTAAAGCCATATCGGTTTAGTCATCATCAACCTCAAGATCACCATCATCAAACCCTAATAGATTAAGAGAGTTGGCTCACCTCTCAACAACCAAGAGAGAGGGGTTTTGCACAACCTCCATCACATATCGGGCAACAAGGTGGATCAGCCCCTTATCGGTCAAAATTCCAACCTTCACTAGGTCAACGTCCAACCAAGGCTCACCTCTCAAATCCATGGTGAGAGAAGGGTATTGCCCAAGCAACTAGAGCATAGACTCACCTCTCAATAACCAAGCGAGGGGTTTTGCTACACCACTAGAGCTCGAACTCACTTCTCAAAATGAAATGGGAGAGAAAGGGGTTTTTCCCAAGGAACCCTAAACTCAAGGTTCAGCCACAAGGTCTAAGAACACATCAACAACATGACCACTATATATATAACAAGATAAAAGGGTACATACTAGGGAAAGAAACATATCTAACAAGATGCATGGTCGATCAAGATGACATATAAACATGAAACATCAAAAATAAGTAGTATAGATAGGGTTAGGAGTTATGTAACCCACCTTAAGCAAGCTCCCAGCTCCTAGCACCAAGCTTCCAAGCTCCAAGCACCACCTTCGGCCACCACAAGAAGAAAAACAAAGCTCATAACCACCATGGTCAAAGAACAAGCAAGAAGGCAAAGAAGGTGCCAAGGAAAGAGGGGGAGATGCTCACCACAAAAAGAGAAGAAAGACACACTTTAGGGTTCGGCCACCACTAGAGGAAGAAGAAGAATCTGCCAACGAGATCGGACACCAAGCTCTACCAAGGAGAGGTATCGTCCACCAAGGAAAAAGGAAGGCAACTAAGGAACTAAAGGGATCCCAAGCAAGAGAAAGGAGAGACATATATAGAAGAGGGTGAAGGGGAGACTAAGGCAAGGTGTCGCCCAACCTAGGGACACTTGTCCATGGGGAAATGCCACCTACTATCTCGCCCACCACCACATGTCCAAAGCTTTTGCCACATGAAAGCAACAAGCACCAAGTGTCCACAATGGGGGTGACACAAATGATGCTAGGTCAAAGAAGGTCACTTGGATGATACACCTCATGGACGACACACCACTTGCCCGACACAACCACCTGACTGATACACCATGGCCGACACAAGGCACCAATCTCACCCTTGCTTGATACAAGGCCCAAAAAAGCTAGACAAAGCCCAAACAAGGCTCAACAAGGCAAAAAAAAGCACAAAGCTAAACAACGAGCCCAACCCATCCTCTCAACCCTAGAGGACGCAAGGAGAGAGAGAAACATCTCTCAAGGTGTCAAACTTGAGCATCAACCCTAAAACTTGGGTAAATTGCAAGTTGCACCTCCAACGCTCAACAAAGCACAAACAAACCCTAATCACCATCTGATGTGATTAGCAATCATCTAAACACAAGGTTTAGGCAAAGCAAATAGGGTAATCCCAAAATGAAGGTCATGGTCCTTACATCATGTTTCGTGGCAGTTGTCAATTCTGCATACTATAAAGCAGTCATAATCATCTTAGGTGTAGACATGCTAGTGCATGTCATAGTGCATACTTTGATTTAGGCTTGTGAATACCTACTTTATCTCGTGTCACCATTGGATTAATGTTAGCTAAATGTTCTTCTTGAGATAGAAGGTTGTAGTGGAACAATATTGGGTACATAATTTAGAACTAGCTTAGTTGAATAAGAGGTAAGAAAAGGAAACTCAGTAGAAGAAGATGAGTTTATAGTTGTAACATCCCAAATTTTAATTAAAATAAGTTTAGGGTTTCATTTCATATTTTCAACCTTTAATTTAAAAACATTAAACATTTTTGCAATTTACCCCAAATATTCAATACTCTGTATGAAATTTGATATAAAAAGAAAATGTAATATGTTCCCTCTTTTGTTCTTTATGATTAAAAAAATTCAAAACACATAAAGGATAAATAACATTATTATCTCTTTCTCTCTACTCTAAAGATAAGTTTTCCAAGAGTCATAAGCGATGATAAGATTTAGCTTTAGGTGGATAATCATTGTCAACCTCAGATTTTATTGACTCAAAATAATCAACTAAGGAAAGCATAACTCATATTTTAATTCATATATATTAAAATAATGAGTTACGTGCGTTTGATCGAAAAAAGGTATTAAAATCTGAAACAATTTGAATAAGGAGATTGTATACCCCTTGATACACCTAAGGTTCAAATTTAAAGTCAGTAGGGATTCATTTGAACCCTCTAAAGCAATAATTAGAGTTAGCATATATAGTTTAAATTAAAAATTTATCGAATATTGGGTTTATTTGAGTCAATTTCGTAATGTTTTGTTATCATTTTTATGAGATGCATATAATATGTCACACACAAAGTTTGATCCTATGTTTCCACTTTGTCAGGGGTTTTCTAATGACCCGGTTTATTTTTGGACCCTCAGATGTGGATCCAATGGTAAGTATCGTATCCTACCTTGAGACTGTTGGTTCTTGGACTTTACAATCTATTGGTTCTTTGAGTTCTTCCTTCCCCATGTTCTCTTTATCCTGAATTACTTGCTTCCAATTTTCTCTCTCTATGCATTCCTTCCACCTATACCGACCTAACGAGTCCCACTTTGATTGGATTTGTCGCCCCATGTCTTCTGTCAGTAGGCTCCCTGTCGATCCCCTATTATCCCCATGTGGATGGTACTCGAACCACACCAGGACATCAAACGTATAGCTAACCATCCTTCCACCATCCTCTAAG
The DNA here is from genome assembly GCA_963693085.1 of Alisma plantago-aquatica. NCBI lineage: Eukaryota > Viridiplantae > Streptophyta > Magnoliopsida > Alismatales > Alismataceae > Alisma > Alisma plantago-aquatica. The sequence continues at coordinate 365,659,296 of OY856413.1, forward strand.
TCACGGAAACCCGTTCCAATTGTTTGTTAGGTCTCAATCACTCTACATCCATCCCTCCTATCTCTACCGTGCCCCCACCTTTACTAGAGATCCTCCTCAAGTGTTTTGATTATCGAGAACCTGAGAAGAGCCATCACACGATCTGCTAAGACTCCAAGTAACTTTTTTGTCCTTCTTTTCTGACAGGTTTGAGGTAATTTGTGTTATCTAAAATACCCCCCCCCCCCCTTTCCATCTCTTTCTAGACCTTCACCATGATTCCACCAATTTGTTCCATTTTTTCGATCAAGATCATTTCTCTCCTCATCACCACTCTCCAATGACCCTCTCCTATTGCTTTTGATCGAGTTTTTAATCCATTTTGGCATCTCTGGTGGCCTGACTCATGTCCTTGCAATGGAGGGAGGTGCTTTTGGATCCCCAAATGACAAAACTGTCAAGTTGGGTCTCATCCTCTTTGTGGCGAGGTGAGGAATGAATCAGTGTCATTGGCTTAGAAGGATAAAGAAGGAATCATGCTCTAGATTTCTTAAACTGAGACCCTCATCGATGTATTATTTGTTGTTCATAGGAAGAATAATTGCATATGGTGGTTTCCCAGAGTGCCCCTAGTCGTTGATAGTTTTTATTTAGACCACATGGACATAACATGTTTTTAGACCACCTACTTTGCTTTTGATCGCACGAGCTATTGACCGCTTAGTTTGAGAGGGCCCACACCATGTGTCTGGCTTTTATTGGACCATATTTGAGTTTGCCCATGTCCAATTGTTTGTTGTTTGGATAATACAGTACACGTGGATTTTTAGTGATTTATGATTGGCCAAACTTTCTAAAAACCATCGCAATTGCATCTGTGATTAGCAAAATATGCAACGATACTCACTGGAAATTGTTTTTAATAAGAAATTTGATTTTATGGGTATGAAAGCCTAACTAAATAAAGTCAAACCATGTTTTTTGAATGACCTAAGATTAAGGTTTAGGATGATAATTAATTCAAAACATGTTAATTTCAAGACATTAAGGGTTGACTCTAGGCCTTGGAGACTCAATTAAAGTTTTCTTTGCTCTAGCTAAGTGGGTCATGCCACTATAAAGATGTACTTTAGATGAATTGCACGTTATTTATGATTTAAGATTATACTTCAAATTCCAAGTTAATGAATGCAATTAAGATGCTGATGATTCCTCTGATTGTATTACATCGTGTGTTTGTTATATTCATAAAGTCATATGGTTATCATTGATGCTCATTAGTTTAATTCTATGATCATGTAATGATTAAGACATTGAAGAAAGAATTGTGTAAATCATGTAAAATCACTTTTGATATTAAGAGGGAGAAATCCCAAGCTGACGAAGATAATGCACTTAAGTTGTGAATTGTTCCTTCTAATGTTGTTTTGCATTTATGTCAACAAGCACTTTGGTGCAACTGAGATGAGCCCTAATCATCTTGATGAGCACTTTGGCACAATTAATGGAGGACAATTTATATTGTTGGAAAGATATGATTAATGATGTTAATGTTTAAGTTAAGAGAATTAAGTAAATAATTATATGCTCCTCCAATGTTGGACCTTATGGGCTTCCTAGAAATGATGGGCGTTTGGAGCATGATGTGCCCCATGTGGGAAGTTATGTAGATAATGCATATAGTAATGTTTCTTAATTTGCCGATGTAAGAAAAATTAAAGTGTAATGATGATTCTTAATGTTAAGTCATGTCAAGTTCATTTTAGATCATGTATATATGCTTATTTTTTAGTTTTATAAAATTCATAGTGCCTCTTACATTGTTTCGTTGTTTCACATTACTGTGGAACGTGATGTCCCTAGACCATGTAGCAAGGGAGGACTAAAGTAATCCCTTCAACATAACTGACATCAATGGAGACTTTATCTTGGTGGATTCTCTAGTCTAGTAGATTATTTGATGCTTTAGATTTTCTTAGCCTACATGTATTAGGTTTGAGGTCAAGATGAGATAGTTTATATTTTCCCTTTCAAGAATAATGTCTGAATCTCTTTTAATTAATGCATGTTGTTTCTTGCATATTTTTATTATGAATATCATGCTTTCTGATGTTCATACAAGTGGAGTGACCTATGTGTGTACAACCTAGGGTTTGCTGGAACTGATATCTTTTACTTGGAGGGTGACAATAGTACAAATGAGTGTTGGCCCCGGTTGTATACGATCACAAGATTTAGAATGAAAAGGTCGACGTATACTACCTTCACCGCTTTTGACCACTACTGAAGGAGTTGATGAAAGAGTTGAAGATCACATATAAGAACAAATTTTTCTCAAGAAATATAGGTAATTCCTAAAGAGCAATGTTCTGGAGGTACAATGTCTTTAAAAGGAAAAATAGTTTCACTAAACTCAACACTTATTAAAATACGAATAGTTTGAGAAGAAGAATGCAAGCAATGATATCCACTACTATAGAAACAGCGTTCAGTGTCGCTTTTCTGGGCGTCGGTTATTTAGGAAAACCGACGCCTATAATATTAGACGTCAGTTATTTATGCAAACCGACATCTATATTCGAAGACCAGCCAGACACGGGTATCGCTTTGTATTCAGCGTCGGCTGGTTATAACAGACCGACGCCTAAAATCGCCCGCGAAATCCAATTTTTGAGCGAAAACATTTTAGGTCACCTACAGTGTCGATTTTTTAACTATTCACCGACGCCTATTTAAAATGAAAATTTGCACAAAAAGTCCCACTTTCAGTGTCGGTTATCCTTTGATAACCGACACTGATAATGGTTCCCGCCAAAAAATTTAGTGTAAAGGTTTTCTAGTTGGGCGTCAGTGTTTTACTATCAACTGACGCCGAAGACTTTAGGTGTCATTTGTATTTGATAACCGACGCCTTTACGAACTTAATAGACCCATGATCGATCGCACCTGTTTCATTGTCTTCATCTCCCGCTAGCTGCTGCTCGATCGCCGCTAGCTGCCTGCTGGTTCTCGTCGTCGCCGACGCTGCCTGTGCTTCCTCGCCTCGCCTCGCCGTCGCTGCCGACGGTATTGCTGCTCTGCGTCGCCACCGCCGCCCGCCACCTAGCTTCGTCCTGCGTCGCTGCAGCCGCCCTAGCTTCGTCCTGCGTCGCCGCCACCCTAGCTTCGTCCTGCGTCGTCGGCGCCGCCCACTCCTTCCTCCCTACTCACGCCCGCCGCGCCGCCTACCTTCGGTCTGCTCTCCAGGTATTAGCCGTAGCCTTTCTCCCTAGCTTTTTACCTACATGCAGCAAACACGGTTGTGGCTATGTTGGCCTACAGCACGGCCGTGGTAGGACAACACAGCCACGACCGTGTTTGTTGTTGGTAAGGATATGAACAAATCTATATGTAATGCTTTATGTAAATTCTAGGATACGAAAAATCTTTTTCTTGCATATATTTGTGCTTCTAATCCTAATGCTTGACCTAATTCAGTAAATTTTGATGCATGTTGAAATAAGATTTAAACTTGTCCATTCTAGCATCCTAATTTGATTTGATTAAACCCTAACATTGATGAAACCCTAACATCAATTGTGATGAAACCCTAACATGTACATATCTATTATTGTGTTTGTTGGCCTAGAAACCCATCCAAGATTTACTCATTAGGAGTAAATCTTGGATAGTCCCCGGTTTGGGACTGTTCTTGAACACCTAATCTCACTTAGGATGTAAGTGTATAATGTGTATTGGGTTTTCGAGAAAATTTCGGTAGCATTTCCTCGTTTGTTCTCTAAGTACATATGTACTTAGAGAACAATGGGGAAATGCTGCCGAAATTTTCTCGAAAACCCAATACACATTATACACTTACTAGTGAGATTAGGTGTTCAAGGATGGGATAGGTGGTACACATTTATTATATATAAGAATGACATCACATGTGTTTGTTGGCCTAGAAAGTGAACAATCATTGTTCTTTATATTACTTGTACATTGGTATAAATTAGAATGAACAATCACTAAATTATATATTGTTTGTATGGAGTCCGGCTTCATTGTAGATATCTATTATTGTGTTTTTTGGCCTAGAAACCCGTCCAAGATTTACTCATTAGGAGTAAATCTTGGATAGTCCCCGGTTTGGGACTGTTCTTGAACACCTAATCTCACTTAGGATGTAAGTGTATAATGTGTATTGGGTTTTCGAGAAAATTTCGGTAGCATTTCCCCATTTGTTCTCTAAGTACATATGTACTTAGAGAACAGCGGGGAAATGCTGCCGAAATTTTCTCGAAAACCCAATACACATTATACACTTACTAGTGATATTAGGTGTTCAAGGATGGGATAGGTGGTACACATTTATTATATATAAGAATGACATCACATGTGTTTGTTGGAGTAAATCTTGGATAGGATGTAAGTGTATACCCTAATCTTGTCCTAATATATACTTGGTTTCTCTTTTATCATAGAATGGATAGATCATGGATGTCCATTCGCAATCGCTGCACCCCAGAGTTTATATCTGGTCTTGATCAGTTTGTTAGATTTGCCGAGGAACATAGGAAAAAACCTACAGATAGATTCTACTGTCCATGTAGGCATTGCGGTAACAAGTTGAAAGTCAACACTGGTGAGGAAATCAAAAGTCATGTCATGTGCAAGGCTATACAGAATGGCACTGGCATGGAGAGATTTCAAACTCGAAACCAGTAGAAGTCGATAGCAGTGCTTGGGTGGAAGAAGAAATTGCCTCCGATGATGTAGATGTGAACGAACCAATTCCAGTAGACATCGTTGATGCGATGCTGGATAGTTGTAGGGTAGAGCACACCGATCCACCTCCTATCTTTAGAAACATTGTGCATGATGCTGAGATACCGTTATACACATGCTGTGCTAAGTTTATGAAGCTTAGCGCTGTGTTGAGATTGTATAAGTTGAAAGCTAACAATAGATGGAGCGACAAAAGCTTCACTGAATTGTTGACTTTGTTGAAAGAAATGCTTCCTGAAGGAAACGAGCTGCCAATCTCAACATACCGGGTAAAGAAAATGTTGTGCCCAATGGGAATGGAGCCCAAGAAGATACACGCATGCCCGAATGATTGTGTTTTATTTCAAAAGGACTATGTAGATTTGAAAGATTGTCCAAAATGTGGTGCGTCACGGTATAAATTGACGACTTCGGGGGAGTCCAAAACTGGTTCTCCTGCCAAGGTGTTGTGGTATCTACCTATAATATCATGGTTTCAACGCTTATTTGCAAATCCGAAAATGTGAAGAATTTGAGGTGGCATGCAGATGTTAAGAAAAATAATGATGGGATCCTACGACATGCGTCTGATTCCCCACAGTGGAAGAGGATTGATCTATTGTACCCCAAATTTGGTGAAGAAGATAGGAATCTAAGACTTGGGCTTTGTACAGATGGGATGAATCCGTATGGGACATTGAGCAGCCAACATAGCACTTGGCCAGTCATGCTTGTTATATACAATCTTCCTCCCTGGCTGTGTATGAAAAATAAGTACGTTATGCTGTCGTTGTTGATATCGGGCCCTAAACAACCCGGAAATGATATCGATGTTTATCTTGAACCTCTGATTGATGGCTTAAAGAAACTTTGGGCTGAAGGTGTGATGACCTATGATGCTTCAAGAAGAGAGACATTTCGTTTGCACGCTATGTTGTTTTGCACTATTAATGACTTTCCAGCATATGGGAATTTGTCTGGATATAGTGTCAAAGGAGCTAAAGCGTGTCCTATATGTGAAGAAAACACTGATTCAATAAGACTAAAACATGGCGGCAAGACTGTATATCTTGGTCATTGAAGGTTTCTTTCAAAATTCCATCTGTATCGTAGGAAGCGCAAAGCATTCAATGGATGGAATGATGAACAGAGTGCACCTAAACCTATACCAGGGGATGTTGTTTATGAAAGAGTAAAAGACATTGTCAATGAATTTGGTAAGAAATCACAATGTAGTATGGCCACACAGAGTGACAATTCTTCATTCAAGAAGAAGTCAATATTTTGGGATCTTCCTTATTGGAGTTCTTTGACAGTCAGGCATTGTATCGATGTAATGCACGTTGATAAAAATGTCTGTGATAGCATAATTGGTACTCTGTTAAATATACCAGGTAAGACTAAAGATGGGATAAAATCCAGACTGAACCTACGTGAAATGGGAATAAGGTCAGAATTAACAGAATTACGTGAAATGGGTAATAAAAGAACATACTTACCTCTCGCTTGTTACACGTTGTCTAGAAAGGAGAAGAAAGCTTTTTGTGAATTCTTGGTAAATGTTAAGGTGCCACATGGTTACTCATCCAACATCCGTAGATTGGTATCAATGAAAGATCTGAAGTTGATAGGTCTTAAATCTCATGATTGTCACACTCTAATGCAACAAATATTGCCCGTGGCAATTCGATCTATATTGCTGAAGCATGTAAGGTTTGCAATCACCAGACTTTGTTTCTTTTTCAACAGTCTATGCAACAAAGTTATTGACCCTGATACTCTCGATAATTTGCAAAGAGAAGTGGTTGTTACCCTATGTCAGCTTGAGATGTATGTCCCTCCTTCGTTCTTTGATATCATGGTACATCTTGTTGTCCACTTGACTAGGGAAGTGAAAATGTTGGGACCAGTTTTCTGAAAATCTCTAGAGGGGGGGTGAATAGAGTTTTATATATATTTTAAAATAATTTAAACTCAAACAACCAAACTAAAGATTAAGAAGAGGAACACAGGTGTTTAGAGTGGTTCCACCTTAGCAAATACTAAGGAGTCAGTCCACTACCCGGTTGCTTACCCAACCGGGATTTTGAAAGTACTAAATTTTATTACCTCTCAAGGATGTTACATAAAATTTACAATACTTTCTAAACACCCTTTGGACAGCCTTCACCTTGAAGTAGTCTTGCCAACCTCGAAGCAGCCTTCCTTGAAGTAACTTCAAGCTCCCCCTTGAAGTAGCCTTCCTCCCGAAGTAGCTTCCCGTCAAGACAGCCTTCTGAAGTAGTCCAAAGTCTTCCTCTTCACCACGAAGAGCTTCACCCTCTCCAATCCGCAGCCTCCTACCTGGAGTAGCAAGGAGAGTACAAGTAATACAAGGAACAAGAAGGGAATAAAAGAAAATACAACTTATCCTTGTAGCTCAAGGCTTGATTTCCCTAGATCAAGCGTTTGGATTTTCCTAGCCAATATGATGGACTTGTGATTGCTAGGGTTAGGAAAATCTAGCCTATAGGACGAGCTTGAGCTAAAGGGAAAATGGCCAATTGATCACAAAGCTCAGTTCACACAGATTGCACAAGAGGGCTCAAGTATTTTCTCAAGTATAGCAAGTGTAAGAAGTGTTTTCTAGTGTCCTATGGCTTGTCCTATTTATAGGAATAGCCTAAGTATGCTTAAGGACATTCTAGATAACTTCTAGGGGGTTCCTAGTGCTTAACTAGCCGTTAGGAATAAGTTAGGCGCATTAGCAACGGCTAGTTAATTAATTCTGCAGTTGCTGTCAGAGACCATCTCGGTCGAGGACTTGTCGACCGAGATGCCCGGTCGGTTGAGGAATTGTCGACCGACAGGCTCTCTGGATTAACGTTTATTTGCAATTGTCAACTGCTGTGTCTAACGGCTACTTTTGGATCTTTCTCGGTCGATAATGTGGTCGACCGAGAGTATCTCGGTCGAGGAGTTGGTCGACCGAGAGAGATCCTATTTTAAGGTTTCAAGTTAGGCACTAGTTATACGTATGTGTGCATAGGTGGTCCTATTGAATGAATGACTAAGGTGTTTAGCTAGGGAAAATCCAATGCTTGATTTACATGCGATTCTAAGTACTTGTACATTATAATTTTGTACAAGTTTTTACAATGATTACATTTGCATGAAAATATAAACACTTCATGTTGGATTTCCCTTATAGTTGTGTCATCCTGCACACTCAAGTAGCTCGTCAGATAAATAAAAATGAAATGTTTGTCATAATCAAAACAAAGGGATTTTATGGATGTCCATTTAGCCAACATTTTCTTGCATTGGATGTATCCCTTTGAACGATACATGAGCATTTTTAAAGGTGATGTTCGAAACCGTTATCGGCCTGAAGGGAGTATTATTGAAGGTTATGTGGCAAGAGAGGTTATGGATTCTTACAATGACTTTTTGAGTGGTAATAACACTCCTGTTAATGAGAAGAATATTGAGGAGGGAAAAGGAATTTTGGGATCACGGGTGAAAGTAATCAGCCGTGAGCAGTTGGAACAAGCTCACTTGTATATTTTACACAACATGGACGAAGTGAGTGTTTATATCGAGGAACATACCAATTTCATCAAGAGACAACATCCTCGAGCAAGTTCAATGTGGCTTGCTAGAGAGCATAATAAGACTTTTACTAAGTGGTTTGAAGATAAAGTCTTACATCAACTATCTCAAACACCAAATGATATTACAGAAACTATCAAATGCCTCACCTTTAAACCAAAACTGAATGTTATGTCTTATGAAGGGTTTGACATTAATGGGTTCACATATTACACAAAGCGCCAAGATGATAAGAGTGTCATCCAAAATAGTGGGGTCACTCTTCAAGCGTCGACTATGTATTTTGCAAGTGCAAAGGATAAGAGTCCACGTGAAGCTAAAATGTCATATTACGATGTCATTGAAGACATATGGGAGTTTGACTACATAGATTTCAGAATTCCGCTCTTTAAATGTAATTGGGTTGATAACACCAAAGGAGTTATAGTGGATGAATTGGGCTTCACTTTGGTGAACTTTGAAAAGATTGGCGAGAAGGGTGAACCATTCATATTGGCATCACAGGCGAAACAAATATTCTATATCGATGATCCTGCAAATGATAAATGGTCGGTTGTTCTTCATGGTAAAAGACAGTTCATTGAAGATCTTATAGATGAAGAAGAGTACTATAATAAGTATGAAGACTCCAGTCCATTCTCAGTTGGGTTGCCAACTCCACAAAATATTGAAGCTAATGATGACTTATATGTGCGCGGAGATCACAATGAAGGATTGTTAATTGATAAAAGATCACAATTTTAGAGACATGTATGTTTATATTTTTTTACAAATGCTAGTTAATACAAATGCTAAATGTTTGCCTATTTCTGGTTAATATAAATGCTAAATGTTTGCCTTTTTCTAGTTAATACAAATGCTAAATGTTTGCCTTTTTAATGACATTTTCAGATGGCTGACCATGATGAGCATGATGTTCATGATGAGCATGAAGTCCATGATGAGCATGTTGTCCATGACGAGCATGGCGAGGATACCAATGTAAGTTCTAAAAACATATCCTGTATTTCTATAAAATTCATTATCTTCTAGTTATGTCATATATCCCATATTTCTATATTGCGCTAATTTAGTGGGTTTATTTTTGTTAAATTTTAGGTTGATGATGCACATGTACCCACTGAAGCACTGGAGCAACTTGATGAGCAGCGCCAAACACTTAACAAGAAAAGGGGCATCACTCTGTTGAAGAAGTTAATAGCGCTGAGTGGTAGTGGATCCAAATTGGTTGTGGAGTTTGATAATGGAGGAAATGCAATTGGAGTGAACCGCAATAATTTTGTAAACTATCTTGGGTGTGTCACTCAAAGCCATTGTGGTGTTAAGTATGATAATTGGCATAAAGTTCCTCAGGGGAAGAAAGACTTGATATGGAAGGATTTATGCGTGAGTTATTATTATTTGCAATTCTATTTTTGGATACTAGTTAATAAGAATTCAATTTTACAGAATCTGTTTGCATTGGATGAGAAGCTGCATCGTAAAATTGTGATGCAACTCGCTGGAAAGATGCTTAGGAACTATAGGACAAATCTGAATAGAGAATACATAAAAGATGGTGATAAGAAGAAGAAGTCAGCCCTTGAGCAGTGGAACTTCTTGGACAAAGAAGATTGGGACAATTTTGTTGCTTCAAGAAAATCTTAAGAATTCAAGGTATTAGGCGTCACTCCCAATTTAATTAATATACGTTGTATTCACCTATTCAAGATTAACATTTAGTGCTACTAACCAAATCATTAATGTGCATACTAACTAGGCCCTCAGTGTCGCGCAAAAAGCAAGGCGTGCACTGAATGTGCATGACCACACTATGGGTCCAAAGGGCTATGCAAGCGTTCGCCAAAGACTACAGGCAGAGTCTGCGGCTACTCAGGAGTCTGCTCCTACTCAGGAATCTACCACACCCATGCCTCACCATGATATCTGGATAGCTGGGAGGCAAAACAAGAAGGGTGAAATAAAGAAGCCCATAACTGCTGAGGCGGCTGCGAAAATGGTAAAATACAACTCTTAGAGCAATCGTTTGAATATTGATTATTTGTGGTGTTAACTTACCAATTTCTGTTGATGGTGATTAGCGGGAGCTGCACGAGCAGAGGAAACAAGGTATGTTCATCCCTCAGGGCACAAGGGATGAATTGACAGTTGCTCTGGGTAACCCAGAGCATCCTGGACGTGTTAGGGGTGCAGGCGCTGGTGTGGGCATCAAAGCATTCTTTGGGCCATCCCAGCGCAAACCCAGAGTGGGACTTTCACAAGAAGAGGTAACCTATTCTTTTTTTAGAATGTTACTGCAAAAGGGAATTCAATAATAAGAAGCTAATGTTTCTTTTATCCATGTATAGGAGAATAAGAGAGTCGAGGATATAGTTTCTAAGAAGGTTAACGATATAGTTGTTGAGAAGGTCAAGGAAGAAATAGTGTGGTGACAGGCATCTCAGGCTTCCAATCATCCTATGGCGACCCACTCTTCTCCTGATGCACAGAGTGCGAGTAATCCTGGAGACCCATCGCCTAGCACGTCTGCTGTAAGTATTGTTTATGACATTGTAGCTAGTCTTTTCAAGATGATATGTTTTCAAGATGATATGTATATATGTATAACATTCTTTACGTAAATTTGTAGGCATTGAAGCCATGCCGCTTTAGAATGCAAGACTATGTTGTTGCATAGGCACAGGCTTACCAGACCCTTCCTGGGGCAACGTTTCATGGGACTCCAATGCCGCACGGCTATGTTTGTGTGAGCCTGATATGTGTATTACCCGATTGGAGGGAAGCTGCATTGCCATATGCCCACCCAGATATTGATACACTTGGTGAGGTAGAAGGTGGGGTGATATTGTGGCCCAAAGCAGATGTCGTCTACACTACTGAAATTGTAAGATAAATTTACAATACTTTAGATTGTTAATGTGTATATATGAGGTCAACTGATCTGAAATTATATATACAGGTTAAAAAGGAGACACCTAGATCACCTAGGCCTCCACCTCCACTTCCTGCATTACCAAGTTGGGTTCCAACTGACCTAAAATACCCGTTAGGTCCTGCTTATAGGGGAATGGCATGTTGGCTACGGGCACATAATATACATTGCCCTATAATTGTTTCTTTAGAAGCAAATTATGCAGGTCAATCATACGATAACTCTTTATTTATACAAGATATTATTGAGCTGTTTATGTATGATTGGCTGAATACATCAATGATAGAGACATGGATAAGGTGAGATCTTGTTTATACATCCATATACCTTGTGTAAGATCCGGTGATCTGGTTTCTTATATATTAATGCATACGTAATACATGTTTTGCAGTTACTTAGTCAAAGATCAATCCAAACAATTTGCATTTGATCATGTAGGATTTTTGATTCCATCATTGATTAGTATGGTAGCTAAAGACCCTGATAGTGTTCAACAATACTGTATAGATGCTTTTACAATTTTCGGTCAGCAAAAGAAGACGATAATAATAACTCCATTCAATGTCAAGTAAGTTTACTCTATTTATAATTTGGACTTAAGAAAATTCCATTTTTATTGTGCATTTTGAGTTATTAATTTTTAACTTTTTTATATCTAGCGGTAGACATTGGGAGTTACTAGTTATTGTCCCCGGGATGTTCACTGTTTATTATCTAGATCCTGCGGGAAGTACATTGAACACTAAAATTAGACACATATTGAGAATGCCATTATTCTGGTGAGAAATATTTCTTTATTATATCCGTTAACATCTATTATTACATTACTATTTAATAATGCAATTTACTGTGTTACATTAACATGTAGGGGTTTAGATGCATTCAAAAATGCTGGAGGAAATGTCCCAAGGAGAAAGAACCAGCCAATAATTTGGGAGAACGTAAAAGTAAGTTCCCGACTCCAATGTATATATCATTTATGTGAACTGTGCTTAGTTGTATTTTTTAATATTTTGTATGTTTCAATTTATAGTGCGCTACACAAGACAACGGCTGGGCATGCGCATACTATGTGATGCGATTTATGCAGATGATTATCTGACATGCCGCATTGGATATTAATACCATACATGAGGTATTATATATAGTCTCATTAGTTAGTATGAAATATATCAATCTTATTTTTATATTATTACTTATATATATACATCATTCTCTTTGCAGGTGTTTAAAACTAACCACACTATAGGTAAACGCTTAAAAAAATGTACATGCTCCATATACGATGGAAGCATTAAATGAAGTAAGAGAAGAACGGGCAAAAGCCATACAAGCAGTGGCGATTGTAAGATATAATTGGGATGCTGGTAGCGATGCTGAATGATATTATGTAAATGAATATTTCTGAATGTTTATACATGTATGAATGTTTCTACATGTATTTGAATGTTTCTACATGTGTGAATGTGAGAATTGAATTGATGTTTGAATGTATCTACTTGTGTGAAAAAAATATTTGTTGATTTTGCAGGTTTGTGGCCTGTTTGTAGGCTCATATCAATGGATGTCGTAAACCTGTAGTTCAGAAAACTGAATTGCAGGTTTTCATCCTGCTGACTAGCCACAACATGCCTGCAAACTGATAAGAAAAAAAAATTAAAGTATAGGCATCGGTTATTTATAGAACACCATCATCAAAGGCCTACATCGTCAGTTATTAGATAAAAACCGACGCCTAATAGGACAAACAACTCGACCGTGGTAGAAAAGGCGTCACTTATTCATATAAAACCGATGCCTATAGTACTAAACACAGCCATGCAGCGAAGCACGACAGTGTCGTCTGGGAGTATGGCGTCGGTTGTTCAGTTGTTAACCAACATCTATAGTACTATACACGGCCGTGCAGCGAAGCACGACCTTGTCGTCTGGTGTCCTTTTTTGTGGTGCGAACCCTATAGACGTCAACCAACTATATATAACTGACGCCTATATATCATATAGGCATCGGTTCGAAAACTAACGCCAAAGAGTTCGACCTTTAGCGGCGCCCACATAGGCGTCGCTTGAAAACTGTCGCCAAAGGGGGTTAAAAAACCGATGCCAAAGGCGGGTTCTGTAGTAGTGATCACCTATACGTGTCACTATATTCCAAAAACACACAGGGAATAGAGTGAGGACTCAACTTGTGTTCAATGGTATCTCTCAACTAAAGAGATAATAGACTTCCAATGGTGCAAATAAAATAATATTTAGACTGGCATATAAACAACAATTCATATGGTGAACAAAGACGATGAGCCTTATAAGGCAATCTATTTATGAGAAATGTAGTAGTAGAAAAGGCATCAACCCAATAATTAAGAGGAACCCAAGAAATATAGCATGTTCCTTAACTTCTACACACTCTTGTCTGAGGGTCCTCCTCATAGGATATATACCATCATTGAGTGGAACTTAAACTAGGTAGATAACCTGCTCTATCTTTGGATGAAACTTCCTTAACATGGATACATGAATTACACTGTGTATTATTTGCATATCATATGGTAACACCATCTTGTATGTTACTTTCTCAATGTAGGAAGTGATGGGATAAGGCCTCATAAACCTAGGTTCCAACTTACCCATCTTTCTAAATCTCAGAACCTATTTCCATCGTGAAATTTTAAGATAGATTTTATGTCCCACTTGGAATTCAAATGGCTGACATCTTTGTGTGTTACTTTTTCCTATCTAGTGTCATGTTCAACTATTGTCTAATCACTTTGATCTTTTTTGTAGTTTGTGAACTATCTCAGGACCCAATGAGTGATATCCACCCTCCTCATACCAACAAAGAGGTGTTCTATAATGTCTCCCATGCAATGCCTCATATGGTTCCATGTATAATTTGCTATGGTTACAATTGTTGTACAAGAATTCAATAAAATTGAGATGAACATCCCAACAACTAAGAAACTGTAACACACAAGACCTTAGCTGTCACGACCCCCAATTTTGAGAATTATCTGGATAAGACATACCTATAGTAAAAGGACTGATACCTAAATTTTATAGGATTAAATTTAACAGAAAATAAATAATAGTAAACAATTTTCACTAATTTGAACTTGAATAAATACATACATTTAACTATACTCCTATAAGGAGTTTCATGAATATTTCAAGAACTAACTAATGCCTAGATGAAAAGAGAGATACTATCTAACTAATTTTCCTTAACATAGATTTAATATTTCTATTGATTTCATCTCTATCTCCATGTCCTTGTATCATTGCATCAACTACCTAAAATGCCAACAAACCAAATGTTCTCAACATATTTTTATATTGGTACATTGGTTCATACAAAACATTACATTTACATATATATTCAATAAGCATTTAATGGCACATATGAACTTGTATTTTCACTACATGTTATGTTTGGCCTACTATCTCAGGTGTGATCACTATCCATCATTGGACTTATGTGCATTACTCATTTATTAGTGTAATCTAGGGTTTAGAATGTCATAGTTTACTTATGTGATAGTCATAGTGATACTATAATTGAACAAAATTAAATAAACATCAAAAATTCATTCATCGATTATCGAGAAACCATTGACAATCTATAGAAATCGATACATGTCAGTATTCATAACTGTAACCACATACCTTATGTAGGACCATGTAGAAGCCATATCCTACTATATGTGTATTTCAAGCATGTACCAAAAATCCAATCAATTAGTCCTAGAAAAAAAATCATTCAATCAACATTAAATGCATGTATGCATACTAGATATGTGTCTCCACATATTCACATAATTCTAGTTAAACCTAACTTAGGTCATAATTTAGGTTTAAGATTGTCTCAAGTTTGGTATCGGAATAAGGGCCACAAACTCGAATCTCATCATATTACTTCTGAGGGTTATCAACCCTAACTAGGCGTACTAAGTGTAACGGTAATTAGACATTGGTTTTTAATTATCAGGTTTGAACAAATATGTCATTAAGAACAATTAGATCAGGTTATGTGTGTTATGATCATGACAATATGTAATCATTAGTCATAAAACCCTAATTCATATATTACAAAGCCTAAAAGATCAACACTATCATCCTAATCTGATTTAAGTCATTGGGATGTCATCAAAATTCACTTATATCAGAATACAAATTGAATTAGCATATTTAACATGATTACCTATTCAATATAAACTAGGGTTTACATGCATTAAACACCCTACATTCATATATTAGCTATATTTTTGGAACTATGATCAAAATCAGACCATGAATACATTTTATTTGTAATCCACACATTTTTCAAATAGAACTGATATATGATATGACCATTATCAAAGTTACATGGTATTTACTAGAACCTAAGAAAGTTAAACCTACTTGGGCCAATCCTATGCTGACATGTCAGCAAAGGAATCCCCTTTTATTTGACCAGGTTAATTCTAGGTCAAAAAGATACCACTACTCATGGAGTTTTGAACCATAAAATCATGCATGCGAGGGTAGAGTGTCTCAGGACTGGTGACCCTATTTTTGGTCTCCACAAGACAAGTAAATGATTGGTCACCTCTGTGAATCTCCACTGGAATTGGTCGGCCAGTGGTCATGGACAAGGGTGTCTGGAGATGTTTCAGAGTCAAGGGGAAACTACAATTTCAATTTGTTGCTTGAAGAAGGAGATAAAGAAGGTAGCATGCCTTACCTAGGAACCTAGGTGTATGGTTGAAGGTGGAGCATCACCCAGAGTATGAAATGTTCTTCCTATGCTCCAGGGATAGTCAAGAAGCTCTACCCTCACTAGCCTCACCTTGGAGGTGATAGAACTGGATATTGAAGTCTAAGGATCACTATAGGGTTATGGATCCAACGTAGGAAACTAGGATGTTTTGTTGTATCATCCTCGGTTGGCCACATGACCTTAGAGCTTTATAAAGACTTTGAAAATAGGAGGGACGGTTGTTTATAAGTAACCCTAAAACCTAAATATCTATTGACTAAGATTATCAAAAAGCCAAGAAGATAATGGCTATGGGGTTATGTTAGTTAGGCTAGATCTACCTGTGTCAAGGATAGGAATCCCTTATACTCAGACCACCCGAGGAGACAGGGAGAGAGAGAGACTGTTGGAGGATACTTCTACTTCCATAGAGGAATCCTAGTTTGTGGGTTGGGGAGATAACCTTCCCACTCACGGATCCACCATGGTCCTTTAAACCGAGTCCAGATGGACCTTGTACCTTGTATTTTTCTCCTTCTTTGAGTTCTTTTAAATAAAAACCTATTTACATTTATATTTATTTAGACCACTTTAGATACTCAAATGATCTCAAATTCTAGTATGATGCCAACATTAGTTGTAATGTCCCAGGATTTGAGGTCTTGGATAAAATGATCTTAAAAGGAATGATTGGACTACCCATATCACCAAGGTGAACCTCCTTTTTAGGAAGCCCATCACCAAGAACTCCATAGTTAAGCGTTCTTGTCTTAGAGTAGTACTAGGATGGGTGACCAGTCGGGAAGTTGATTTTGGCTTGCACGTGAGTGTGGACAAAGCGCCTTGTTAAGGTTAGTGGTGGTTAGTGGGGCCAGTCGTCATTCCTAAAACTCTACTAGAGCCTAGGGCAGTGAGCTCGAGTGTTTACAAATGGTATCAGAGTCATAACCCCTCCAGTAGGTGGGGTCCATATGGCATGCCAGTCTTGATCTGTGTGGTTCAGGCATGTAGGAAAGGGTTGTCCATAGTGACATATCCACCCTTGCACTGGTATTCCATGATGTAGAGCTAGGTGTCCAAGGGTCATTCTGGGTCTACACTGAAATGGGGAAATATTATGAGGCCATACAATTGAGCCTTGATGAGGACATCAAGAGTCTAAGTGGGGGAGATTGTAATGTCCTAGGATTGGAGGGCTCAGATAAAATGATCTTAAAAGGAATGATTATACTACCAATATCATCAAGGTGTGCCTCCTTTTCAGGAAGCCCATCGCTGAGAACTCCATAGTTAAGCGTGCTTGGCTTGGAGTAGTACTAGGATGGGTGACTATTCGGGAAATTGATCCTGGCTTGCGTGTGAGTGTGGACAAAGCACCTTGTTAAGGCTAGTGGTGGTCTGTGGGGCCATTCGTCATTCCTGAAACTCTACTAGAGTCTTGGATAGTAGGCCCAGGTGTTACATTTGCATTATCTTCAATTGGGCAAAGAATAAAACCTAAAATCATTCATCTATTATCCAAAATTTGGTTTCTAAGGAATAAGTAGATTACTAAATACTGGATGCAAGGCATATTGAAACATTTTGAGTTTTCTTCCAATATCTCACAATTAATTTATCTTTAAAAAAAATATTGGTATATCTTATGGACATGAAATGCTTATTTGAGAATTTCTTTATCAAGGAACTATCTATAAACCAAAAAGTGTTTTAATTGGGATATAGAGTGGATCCTTGGGCCCATGGATTGAGCTAGGATTTCCAACATATCTACATTCTTAATTGTATTTTTAATAACAAATTTAAGGCTTGATATGCCAAAGTTAATCAATTGGAGTCTCATATGCGAACCTTATCTCATTATTTCTTTATTTAGTTAAATTGAAGACTTTAATCTTAGTCTAGAGCTTAAGCTTATCATTCCAATTCTACTAAAGTCATACTATTTATCTCATCACATTATAAATACACTGATTATCTTAAGGTGAATCTCAATACATTATTACTAAAATTTTAATCACATAATCCAAATTTACCAGATTTGAGGATCCTACATTCAGCCCTCCTTGAAAGGAATCTGTCCCCAAAATTCAAAGCTGATAAGGTTATGATGAATGGTCACTCATGTTTGCCTCAAACTTTAGGGATGGAAACCTTTCTTGGATGGTTTTAGCTAGGTCATCTTTAATAACTATTATTGGTATGAAAATTTCTCATATTATTGAGGTTGGAACAATGATTCAATCTTAGGGTATTTTCCACATCCTCATTCATCTCAACATATTATCACTTGGTAATCTCAATTTCTCTAAGTGGTTACATTTGCACCGAAGTTGCAAACATGCTAATCATTATTGAACTAAATCTGTACAAGGGTAGGTAACACCTTAAAACCCTATATTATGTCATTTATTTTAATTTTTGGGTACTAAAGTTTACATGTCAATTTTGTGTACCATATGTGGCTACCCTATCTTTAACACCCATAATAAGATGAAATAAATATTTGGCTACAGTACAAATACAATACTCACCAGATTCCAAGAATAGAGATGGTGTATCCACACATAATCTTATAATTCAAAATTTTTGTAGCATCATCCTCATCAATGACTTCAAATTATAAACATGTTCTAATTCAAAAAATTTCCATCAATTTCATGAACTCAAAGAATAATGCTTTTATCAAAAGTTGACGTTGTGCATATTTCCCTTAAATATTCTATTATTTCATATTTTATGGTGGTCTTTATATTTAAATCGCATGTATCATATCCTTAGTCATTCCCTTAAGGTCTCTAGGGGTATATGTACTTTTAGAGTGATTCCCTCATGCCCTGAAGGGTCTCATCTACCTATGGAGTTCCTTTCACCTTGACCCTCGTGAATTATGTACTCTTGGAGGTGGCCAATATCCTAAGAACATGGGCCTTATGTACACTGTGAGGGCTTTGTCATGACCCCCACATGCCTTATGTAATTAAGGCATGATCACCTCCTCTCCCCTTAGGCCTTATATACCTTTAATCATGCCTACATGACCTTAAGATTGACTTAGGGCTCTACCTTGCTTAGGGCTTATTGGGATGTTATCATTGTATTTTATTCCTTTATTACTTGCGCCTTGGTAAAAATAAGGGTCTGTAAAATAATTATTTTTCTATGTCCCATGATTCATTCTTCCCAGTAGAGTCTTTGACTTATATGTCCTTCATAGGATTTTATGTCAATGTGTTAACTTTTCATGTTACACATTTTTCAAATATTTCTCAAGCCAAAGTTTTATACTTATATATTTATGTATCTAGGGCATTAATCTAAACACACACACTTTGTTTATGGACTTGGTGGCTATCGGGC
Source organism: Alisma plantago-aquatica (assembly GCA_963693085.1). Classification (NCBI taxonomy): domain Eukaryota; kingdom Viridiplantae; phylum Streptophyta; class Magnoliopsida; order Alismatales; family Alismataceae; genus Alisma; species Alisma plantago-aquatica. Next base: position 365,678,639 of record OY856413.1, read on the forward strand.
TTATATACGTTAGATGCATGATTTCCTTCAATGTAAGTTACTTGCCATAACATGTTTACCATGTGATTTCTTTCACCAAAATTTTCATATTTATATATGTTGGAATTATATTTCCCATTGGACAACTTATTTTGATTAGGTAGGGGTAGAGATTTCCCTTGTTCCTATACCATCCCATAATGTTTCATACTTTTAGGGTTAGGTCATCAGAGGATGTCCTGAGATTCATTAATCCATAACATGATATTGGTCAACTCACCTTCTAGGGAAGGTCCTAACCTAGGGTGTCTTCTTGAACTCTAGGATGAGGTTAGAATTTCTAGTCACCACCTGACCCCACGGGTTTAGGGTTATGCCTCCCCTATAGACATTTTCCCATCCTTGGGTTGACCCACCCCTGGGTCAGGACACCACCCCTAAAGGTGAATTGAGGGTATAATCCTTTTCCCTTATGTAATTACTAATTTCATATGTTTCATTTGCATATGTTGAACCCATCATGTGCACCATGTATGCATGGTTGATGTACTCAATGCACTTGCATGCATGGGAAATTGTGGGTATCTAAATTAGAGTACCAAAACTGAATTACCCAAACCCTTTTAGGTTTTCCTCCTTCGCTTACCCGTACCTAGGGTTTGGTTGTGTAGAGTTATTATTTTAACTGTACTACTCCCATTACTCAGGATTAAGGTTTAGGATTAGGGACTACTCCCCGCCTCTTAGGTTATTATGATTCCTTGACTAACTAAGGTTTTTATACCCTACTAGGTTATCCCACTCAAGTACTTTATGGAAATTGGGTTTTCCTACCTATACTTAGGTCATCTATGGTTTACCATCACTAGAGGGATCTACACTACATGTTACGTCTTACACATTTATTTCTCTAATTAGCATTACTTTTGAATAGGCGGATGATGTGTTAATCCTACTACTTCTCAAAACCCTAACTTGAGATGAGGAGGAAAGTACATTTAGGATTAATTAATAAAAAAAATGAGAAAAGGATAAATTAGAGATGAGGAAAATTAGAGGATATTTCAAGAAAATCCTAAGTTCGGGCCAGGCATGTTTCACATGGCTAAGGGATATACCAAATTAATGGTGCATCGAAAATTATGACCAACCCTTAAATATGTGATCCTTTCTAGACACCATTACAATTAAGTTATTCCCTAATAAGTTTCCTTATATATATCTAACAATTATTTGAAATGATAAACTATTAAATATTATTTAAATATCTAGAGTTCTGTTACCAAATGTAACGACCCCCAATTATGAGCATCCCCTCTTAATCTTGTCTCAAAGCCTTTGAAGAGAAAATTATGGAGAGGAGAAGCAAGAGAAGGAGTTTGTTGCCCATGGTTTAACTATGCTAATTGATCTCTGCCTGCCGCTCTCTTACAATGAAGATGAGAATGAATGTACGGGGAGCGCTTGCTATATGTAGCAAGTGCGTTATGAAGGTGCCTCATTCCGACGTACACATGACCAGTACGTGGCGGGAGTGCTCACCTTGCGATGGTCTTAGCACATAGGTGGAGTAATTAATGCATGCAGTTAGTGTCTCCACGTAGTGCCTCATTTTCACTTGAGATTGCACGAGAATCTATTACCCTATAATAAAATAAAGGGTCATGCCTGCTTATAGTTCCAGCTCGCTTTCTTACTTGGCGTCAGTTGCTTTTCTCACCTAGCTGAGAACTTGCTTCTTGCATTTATCTAAATTGTAACATTTATTACACCCGCCTGCTTTGAAATTTGGTTCCTATAATATTATTTGCCACCTGACACACCATACATATTCATCATATTACAATACATGAAAGAGGGAGTCTGTAGTAGTATGTTTATCTGTTCATCGAGTTGCTTGCTCCCTCATCGTTTATCTTCTTTTGGCCTCCATGGCTTATTCTACTACCCTATAATTAAACTCAGTTGACTAGTCTGTCAACCCACTGCTATCCTGCCTACTTCAACAACTACTACCAGATGCTAGCCTGCCTACTTCAACAACTGAGTGTCCAATATTTTCCGCGACCACCTTGCCTGCTTCAACTGTACTTTATCACAAGTAAAAGAATACATCTTAATAGCACTTTCGTCCCACGTATCGCGACGAATGCTGAAAATTTGACAGCAACACAACAATGTCCAGCTCATGTTTGGGATAGAGAGAGTTGCCTTTCATTCCATTTATATTGCTCCCATGAATCTTGTATGTTTAGACATCAACAACGACGACCAGAATACTGGGAAGAAGGCATCAGAAGTTATTGAGAAGTGGTGAGAACACTGACAATTCCATTGCTTGGTAACTCCTTCGGCAAAGATTGGATCAGGTCAAGGTTTTTCCACCTATTGTGCCAAGACACTCGAGGAGGAACTCCGACTGCTTTGGCATTCAGGGGAGAAATCACCATCTGCAACATGGACTGCCAACAACAATAGATTGCTCCATGATAGCCTACAATAGCATTGTGCGATTGCGGCAGCACGAACACACTACCACCATGAATGGACAACCTGCCATGTCCTCTTAGACCAAAGAAGTCTCCATCGATTTTCATATTTGATCTACATACACATGACGTGAATCCATGTTGCGTATTAATTTAGTATGTTTCTTTCACATAATTGTTTCCATCCATATCATATACCAGTCATGACTGCGATTATGACAGAGAGTACCACGTTGGGTTGGGTTTAGGCTGATGTTTCTTGCACCAACAATGTCCACAAGCTTAAATTCATTACAAGTAGCTCATCATGATCTTCAATTGCTCCCCCTCGATCTGCGACTGCCTTAGTTTGGAACACTCCCTCAACATCATGTCCCTCATACCAACATATATATTCTATCAATATTCTGAGTGAATGAGATCACATTTGTGCAAGTAACCGCTGACAATATAGCTGGTGGTATTCTGCACGTCTTTGATGTCAACTACAACAATCTTTGTTAGTTAGTTTTCACAAGTTCTATCTTTTTTAGTTCTAAATCATTTAACTGTTTGCTTTATCACTGGAGATTGTTGCATGTTAGAAGCTTGATTAATGTCTTACATTTATTTCACAGATAGACATATGACATACAATTACGACCCAACATCTTTTATTTCAACCAGATTCCTTTTTTATCTTACTTTCTCTGTGAAGCAGACATAATTTCTTTATTTGAGTCCGAGATAAAGATTGGTGAGATTCAGTCAGCTACGAAGCTGATTAGACAACATGGTTGACAACCATGAATATCTTTTTTGACCTGCCTTTTTTTAGTCTCAAGTAATATTCTGATCTATTTTCTTAAATGCCATTAGAATTTTACATGCTAGCAATCTTTACATGCACATCAGGTATTCATACATATTCACTCTAGTAATGACAATTCTTCTTATTTACTCAAGCAAATATGAATGGCATATTCAGCATATGGATAAATTCGTCCTTTTTATAATATCAATTTATATTAGTTAATCTCAGCAGCATGGTGCCACTACGGACCCCCTACATTTAACCTTGCATATATGGTATTAAGTGTACCATAAAATTACTAATATCTAATGTTATTATATTGGTAAATATATAGGGCAAGGGTGATAGCTAATGATTATGTAGTTTAAACATTGCAATACCTATCATTTAGTGACATCACCAAATGATGACAAACTCCATGTTGTCTTGATCTGTCCTTGCATTCCATGCTCGGTTGACAGATACGACCCATACTATTGAATTGGATGTCAACAGTGTTGGATTGTTAAATAAAACAGTGTGTTGGATTGTTAAATAAAACGACTGTGACACGTGAGATGGCAACAACTTTGTTTGGTGCCTTTGTTGTTATGTATCATAAATGTTCACATTGATTGCTGGAAAAAGTAGATTTGAATAGAAAATAAGTGTGTACGTTTGAATGGGATTTATGTATCTGTGAGCATTGTGTGTACTATTTTAGTTACTCACTTCAAAAATATGTCATTACTTGAAGAGTTACATATATTGCTCAATGTCAATCATACATGTGTGTATGATGAGTATTGAGGCATTTGATAACTCCTTTGAGGTCTATATAAGTGCACATCAATAATGAAAGACCGTGTTTTGAGGATTAGGATTTTGTAGACTATAAGGTAAACTAATCAAGCCATTTTATTTGAAAGGCCACCATTTATTTATATAGAGGTTATGGGTATTTACAAACCGTATATGAATATAAAATTATGTATCGTTCATTACTTCCAGTCAACTTTTTTGATAGCATGTTGGCCATCTTTAGGCTATATCATCAACTTCTACAAAGTACTATGACTCATGATTTTTTTCTAGGGGTAATTTTAATCACTTTTTGGTGGTAACACTTGAATTATATAGAATCATTTTCATGTTTACAATGAGGCTCTTTAACATGTCAGTCTCTTAATGACTATGATTAGTATAAATAAACTACATTGAGAAAACAATATGGTTGATTATGTGATCGTTGAGTGAAATATTTCGATCTACTGAGAAGAAGAACTCATCAATAGGAAAAGACATAATATATCATTCAAAACATGACAAAAATATTTCAATCTACTGAGAAGATGAACTCATCAATAGGAAAAGACATAATATATCATTCAAAACACGACAAAAACAAGGAAAAATTTGCAAGAAAATTGTACGAGAACTTAGTAAAATTTTAGAAGTTTGTAGCATATGGACATATATGTGGTATAAATGTCAATGTACATGGAGTGAATGGTGTTCTTTGGTATAGGATATGGTACTATTATACTTTAATAGCATGTTGGCCATATACATGCTATAACATCAAATTATGCAAAATACCATGACTCATGATTTTTTTTTCTAGGAGTCATTTTGAATAATTTTTTGTCTATAACACTTGATTTATTTAGAGTCATTTTCATATTTACAATGAGTCCCTTTAACTTGTAACTATCTTGATGGCTATAAGTAGTACAAATAAACTACATTAGGAAAATAAAATGTTGACTATGTGATCATTGAATGAAATGTTTTTATTTATTGTGGAGATGAAGTCATCAATTGGAAAAGACATAGTGTATCATTCAAGACATTACAAAAGTAAGCAAAAATATGCAATAGAAATACAGAATGAGAATCTGAATAAAATTTTAGAAGTTTGTAGTAGATGGACATATGTGTGGTATAAATGCCAATGTACATATATTGAATCGTGTTCTTTTATATAGGATATGGTACTACTTTAATAGTAACACACGTGCTTAGGACGTGCATTTTTCTAGTATATAAATAAACATAGGTGACTATCCTGCTATTCGTACCTATTTGTCTGCCTCGTTTCCATATTTTCACCTGCTATTTGCACCTCTACTTTTTCTTTTCCGCCATAAAGGTGTTGCAATGATGTCCCAACTGTGATGACTTCCCGCATACTTTTCTCATTGTGATTACTAACTTGTGTCTCTGTGTGCTTTGGCTATTTTAGAATTTCAATTAACGCAGCATTGTCACATAACAACTCTACTTTTAACACAATAAATAGATATGTATCCGAGTTCATGTGACAAAAAAGATAGGAAAAAAAACTCAAATAGCACACTTTTGTAAAAAAAATTACGGAAATAGCACCCTTCCCAACTTATTTCCCAAACTAGCACACTTTCAGGCTAAAGCGCCACACTAGTTGGCATTTTAATGTCTCGGGAACAAAAATCGCCACATTATGTGGCATTTTCAGGCTTGAGGACACAAAAGCGCCACTTTATTTGATATTTTCGTACTAAGTGTCACACTAGTTGACGTTTTACGATTGCGGAGATAAAAAGCATCACAATAAGTGGCGTTTTCAGGCTTGAGGATAGAAAAACGCCACATAATCTGGCATTTTCACGGGAAAGCACCAAAAAGGTTGGCGTTTTATTGTAAAGCCCAAGATAAGTTGGCATTTTATTATTTGGCATTTTCGTCGACCGAAAATCGCCAAACAGGCTGGTGTTTTCATGGTTGCTTCATTGGGTTCTCAAGCAATACCACAACCAAAGCACATTTGTTGTTAGCGTTTAATGTATGTATTTGCTACATTATACGTTCAAGCATGTTATAATTTTGTAAAAATTCAACACATATTTATATGGTATTTGCTGCATTATCTTAATATCAAATACGTATTCATATAGTGTTTGTTGCATGTTCTAAATTTCTAAATATCCAACACATTCATATGGTATTTGCTGCATGTTCTAAATTTTTAAACATCCAACACATTAAGCTAGATTATGATTACAATATCATAGAAATATGTCCAAAAGGGAATAAGGTAAATGGTGAATACAAAATGATCCAACATAGAACAACAACAAAAACAAACATCAGTCTAAATGCATTTAAGAAAGATACATGATTCAACTAGGAAATCTACAATATTTGGAAATGACAAGTAATCTTCAGATGCTGCAACAAAGACGTTCAATCCTACAATCAAAATAAAAGAAATATTTGACCAAATTATTAAACTATAGTCAACAATACAATATATTATTTAGAATATAAAAATATTTGAAAGAATTAATACCTGTCACTTTTGACTCTTTAAACCTTAGGTTTGGTCACCAGATTGTTGCTCTATGTTTGGAGAATCTTGGATTGGGCTCAACTTTGTAGTTTGAGATCCATGTATTGGCCTACTCATAGGAAGTGGTGGTGTGAGAGGTCGAGTGAAGGGCATATTCCAAGATGGTGGAGGTGATCCAAACATGGTTGTGTGGAGGCCCTGTGACCAGCTAGGTGGTGGTCCATGTGGTGAAAATGGATAAAAAGGTCTGTGTTGGTCAAAGCCTCGGGACAGACTAAAACTTGGTTGATACCATGATAAAGTAGAAGGAACCCCAAAGTGATCAGATGGTGGCGACGAATAAGAGTAGAACATTCCTGGAAATGAAGAAGGAGTACCAATAGGAAATTGTCTTGCAGATGTAGAATCACCTACATGTAAGGAGTCGCTTGTTGTTGTAGAACAACCTGGTGCAGTAGAATGCCCTTGTGGTGTAAAGTGTCCAGTTGTTGTAGAACAACCTGGTGCAGTAGAATGCCCTTGTGGTGTAAAGTGTCCAGTTATTGTAGAAGTTGCAAAAGGAGTGGCATCGACTGATGTTGTCGTAGGAGAAGCTATACTCTGATTTGGATGCATGTGGCTAGGCATTTGTTGAAACCATACATTCTGTACTTTATATATGTTATCACGTGTTGTCAACCAATCATCAACATGTGTCTCTTGTGTGAATGCTTGTAGTGTCTCTTGGATTCGTACATGAGTTTGGACCTATCAGAATGAATGCTAATTAAAATTGATTTCATTTCAACATTAAGATCTATATAAATATATATATATAGATATATAAATATATATGTATACTTACACAATCTCGCTCTATGTATCCACGAGGATAGTACAAAGTAGGTGGATCAACTGGCTGTTGAACATGATACTCAGGTTTGTACCATGTAGGGGGTAGCTCGATAGTCAAAGGATCAGGAAGTTGAACTACACTATTACATCAGTCATTCCATGCATTTAGCTCTGTGCTATATTGGACCAACCAGTCATTGTTGCTACGCCCTCTACCATCAATCCTATGATATATAGGAAGGTCTTGGGGTTGTGGTTGATAGTGAGCACCAAATTGTCTTAGGACTCTATCAGGAGCATGCCACTCCATTAAAGTAGAAGAGATCATTGGTACACGTGCCATCCAAATATCTCTACCTTGTTGACATATAAGCGACAACTTGGCCAACAGTTCAACACTGTAAGGTGTCCAAACTAACTGCAAATTTAAATATTTATAAAAATTTAAATATATATAACAATAAATATAACAATACATTAGAATAAATATTTCACAAATAAAGTTATGTAAAATTTAAGAATAAAATGAACTAAAACTCTCACCTGACTTGGTTGATGGGTATCAATCTCATTAAGGTAGAACGTCACAGTTCCTTGTGGTACACGTACATGCTCCATCAGATGGTTCCATCTGTTTCACATAATTTACCAACGATAAGAATATTATGAGATTACACTTTCTAAAATAGAGTATTTATATATTCCTATGACTTACCTATAGCCTAGTGGAGCATGTTCAGGCCACTGAAAATCATCTCGCATGTCCAACTTTCCAGGTCTACCAAAATATCGGATTTCTCAACATAAAGACTCATATGCCTCCCGTAGCCGATAGTGAGTAGGTCTTTTCAACTATCATCATCCACAACTTGAGTAGGAAATAAGTTAAACGTCGGACCTAAATCACTTGGAAGGGTGTAACTTAAATGTATGTCGTGCATTGATGTGTTGATGGCAATAACTTGATGTATGAATGACATAAACTCTACATAAGTAGATGTCATAGATATTTCAATAGGCATGGGTGTTCCATCATAAAGTATGAAAAAATGTCTTGAGGTATCGGCCATAGTCCTGAATTGTATGGAAGTAATTTTTGTTAGATATATAATATGAAAGTCTTGATCTAAAATCACCAACCATATAGCTACTGCATTAGTTCAAATGATTTTGATCTAAAATTGTTTTGGTTCAAATGACTTTATAAAACAAATGACTTTCTTCAACGAATTTGATATATTTCACTAGATCTAAAATTGTCTTTGAACTTCAACGAATTTGATATATTTCACTAGATCTAAAATAGTCTTTGTTCAAATGACTTTGATAAATCGCTAACCATATAAAAATGACTTTGTTCAACGAATTTGATATATTTCACTAGATCTAAAATTGTCTTTGTTCAAATGACTTTGATAAAATCACTAACCATATAAAAATGACTTAGTTCAGTGAATTTGGTATATTTTTGTAGATCTAAAATCACTAACCATATAGCTACCGCATTTGTTCAAATGATTAGATCTAAAATTGTTTTTATTCTCATGACTTTGATAAATCACTAATAATATAAAAATGACTTTGTTCAACGAATTTGATATATTTCACTAGATATAAAATTGTCTTTGTTCAAATGACTTTGATAAATCGCTAACCATATAAAAATGACTTTGTTCAACGAATTTGATATATTTCACTAGATCTCAAATTTCCTTTGTTCAAATGACTTTGATAAAATCAACTACTTCTCATGATTTAATTATAAAAACACACAATCAAACCATCATTCACACACAAAAATAGACTAGACTTGTACAAAATAAAAAATACTAATAAATATCGTGGCATACTTAAATAATGTCTAAATAATTAACAGTCCATGTAGGACAAAGTCCTTTTAAAATACAGTCCAATAAATTACAGTCCATTAAACTTACATTTTACAAATGCATACATTAAAACTCACACAACATTAGTAAGAACATATACACAACTCTCACCTTTGGATGTGAAGCTATTCTCTCGTTTGGTTCAGTTCTCCCTAATCTCGCTGTGAAGAGAGCCTAATCTCGTTGTCAATAGAGCCTAATCTCACTGTCAATAGAGCCTAAATATAAACAAATAAAAATCATTAGGGTTCCCTGTAATACGCAGGGCCAAACGCCACTGCCTGCGCCTGCCGTAGAAGATGACGGAGGAGGAGGCGGCTGGAGGAGCCGAAGTCGGAAGCGGGAAAGAGGAGGAGGCGGAGCAAAAGGCGGATCTCACATTTGGGTTTTTTTTCCTATATCTATAATGGCAGAGACAAGCGGCTACTCGTCATCTTGGCCATCATGTTCGGGATGCATATCTCCCACAACATTAGTGGCAGAAGGTGGTGCTGGCATGGAGTACGGATGGCCATAGCTGGGTCGTCAGCACCGACGCTCAGAGGCGGCGCCACTGGGTCGTAGCCGGGGACAACAGGAGAGGAGGAGGCGGGAAAGAGGAGGAGGCGGAGCAGGAGAGGAGGAAGTGGAGCAGGAGAGGAGGAAGCAAAGGCATACCTGAGGAGGTGCCTGTTGAGCAGACGAGGAGGAGGACGAGGACGAGGTGCCAGCGGCGGCTGCGGCTGTGGCGGCGCATATCTGAGCAACCACCGGCGGCTGGAGGTAACCAAGCGAGGAGGAGCAGCGGCGGCTTCACAGTTGAGGCAGCGGCAGAGGAAAAAAAGAAGTGAGGAGCGAGTGAGGGAGAAAGGAAAGTCGTGCTCGCTCGGGGAGGTAACCAAGCGTAAAACACCACATAAAGTGGCGCTTTATCCCTCGTAACCAAGCAAAACAAGCCACCGCCACTGGCGTAAAACGCCACATAAAGTGGCGCTTTATATAAAAGTTGTTCCAAGGACGGACGCGACACATCGGCCTGGGCTGACTGAATAAACGGAAAGCGCCAGATAATGTGGCGTTTTTCCACCACGCAACCCGGTTGGTGGGACGCATTCAAGTAAAACGCCACTTTACGTGATGCTTTCACTTCCCGGATCGATAAAACATCAGGTTATATGGCGCTTAGTACGAAAACGCCAAATAAAGTGGTGTTTTTGTGTCCTCAAGCCTGAAAACGCCACATAATTTGACATTTTTTGTTCCCGAGACAGTAAAACGCCAACTACTGTGACGCTTTAGTCTGAAAGTGTGCTAGTTTGTGAAATAAGTTGGAAAGGGTGCTATTTCGGTAATTTTTTTTACAAAAGTGTGCTATTTGGGTTTTTTTTCCAAAAATATATGTAAAGAGCAAATCGTAGCCTAGCCTACTGAACAATACGATTTGATTGGTGCGAGTGAAAAGGAGTGCATCATTAGTAGACAATAAATATGTACTGCAGTTACTGCTCCCTATTTTCTTAAGGCCGCCCAGCAATTGCTAGCACGTCTCTGGCTGTCATTTTGGGTACTCGGAGGAGCCGTGGTGCATTTTGTTTATTATCTACATCAAGTCGGTATTCCATCTCCATTCTCACCGGTGGACCCAGTTCACGTTGTTTGGTCTCTATTTCGTCAGACCTAGACATGGACTATCAGCTTCCTTCACCCTCCTACCATACACTGTCACATCGACTAACTTCCTGTCTGCTAATGTGTTCTTTTTTATGTCTTGGACAGAGCCAGTTTTCCAAGTATTATAATCCTAGAACAAATTATTTCAACCTTTTAACTTCTGTTGAAGTGAGTAGCTCTTCTTGCACCATTTGAGTATCATCTTTTCCTCAATCGGCCAATCGTTGTAATAATCTCTGTGATTTGGCAACTATTTACATAGCCTGAATAAAAATTATTGTGCCTAATATATTTCAGGTCATATTTTTCTTAATCTCATTACAGTGGGAGTTATTTGATGCCGGAACGTAGAGGTGGAGTGCATACTTTCTGCTGTTTATAAATATTTCATGACCCTAGTGTCATATTGTTGGTCTGAGATCAAAGTAACTCAATTAAACAACCAACTAAGATATGGTTTGGCCTAGAAATGTTCGGATAAGGAATGACTATTTGCTATGGGTTTGGTACATGTTGAAATGATATAAACGTTAATGATACAACTACTCTGGTGTGGTATTATACAAAATAATTGGCTATTGAGATGATGATATGAGGCATAATGATTGCCGACTCACCAATCGTCATTCTAACTGGTGCTACTATTAAAAAAATATCCCATTCTAACTGGTCAGGCGCTCTTTTACCTTGGAAACCTCATTCTAAGTAGTGCCTCTATAAAAATAATCTCATTAACGAGACACTGTGTTTTTTTCCTCTGTATTCTTTAAACTTAGCAATTCTTCGACTCCACCACCTAGAGGATCGGCACACTATACATGGGGAGGGATTGAACCTATTTTTGAATGAGTTGGTGTGGTAGTGTGTTCTTGATATAGAACTGATGGGCCATCAATTGATTAGTTTGGAGGCTCCACCGCCTGGGATGTAAGTATGTGACTACCCAAATAGAGCTGGCAATCCTTGACCCGACAGACTTGTTACTGTACAATTTTTGACATGATCCAAAATGATTTGAAATTGTTGTTTCATAGATTTCAGTATAATATTTAATTTCATGACTTCTGAACATTAAACCAGCAAACGATCCAAAAATGACAAGAAAACTCAACTTGCCATCCCTATTGCCCAATACCAATACGAGGTCGGCCAAAGATATTCGACAGTAGCACTATTGGTGTTTTGTTTATTAAAGGATTAAGGAACTAGGGGGTGGCAAACATGTGAGCCTGTTGCGGGCAAAGCAAAGAGAATCTACGCTGACGACCATGTCTCGATGTACTTCTCAATTCTCAATGCACGCTTTATTGGTGTTGTGCCTTTGTCAGTGTTGTAATGGGATGACAGGTAAGTGGCTATTAGAAAAGTACTCATATACTGAAAACTGAAAAATGTCTTTATTTATTTTATTTACATATTTAGATTGAGGAATTATTATTGCTTTTCACTACTACTACTACTACTACTACTACTACTACTATTACTACTACTACTACTACTACTACTACTACTACTACTACAACAACAACAACAACAACTACTACTACTACTACTACTACTACTACTACTACTACTATTGTTGTTGTTGTTGTAGAAGTTTGTTGTTTCCATTATTACTATTATTGTTGCTTTTTATCATCGTCTTTAGTGAAGTTGTTGTTAGTTGTCTACTATAATTCTATATGATTTTGAGATCACGAGTTGTCGAGGAACCAAACACGAGCCAATGGTAATATTTGTGACTATGTGAAACATTGTCATTCTTCACTGCAAAATATCCCGTGTAACTATACACATAACAATATCATATATACAAATTTGTTTACTATAATCATTTTTGTTGCTCCTTGACAATCAAAACTACAACCCCTAACACAAATAAATATTAAGTAATTAAGATGCATTAGCATAATCCTTCCTACGCTCGAGATCTCACATGTATCAATGTGATAAAAATCAATAAAATATAGAAAAAACTAGCTTAAAGTTTGGTAAGTGGGTTTGAAATCCTATAACTAAGATCTAATTCTATGTTATTCAATCTTGAGTCATATTTGACATTTAAATATACTCAAATAATTAAATCTAAGATGGCCTAAGAGATCGTGACTACAATATTTTAAAAATAGTTACCTTTGTATTTAATTGTCAAATTAACTCCATTTTAGTTAAAATCAAATTTTAATTTAATATAGTATTTAATTATATTATTTCTTTAGTATAGTTTAATGGAAATGACATATTTAATTAAGATATTTATGATGTTAAATGTAAAATAAAAAAGTAAACTTCCTTGAGGTGAATATATTAGGAAAAAAATAGATAACAGAAAAAACACAATAAAAATTATTCATAGATTTTTAAAATATTTGCTTAAGTTCAAATGAATAATTTCTAATTTATACTATAGGATAATTGTATAGGTAAGAAGTAAATATCAAGTTAAGCTTAGTTTAATTAATTTTTCAATCTACTTTTATGTAATGGGACTCACATTCATGTTTCTTATTAGGGGTTTATTTTAAAATAAGTAATTTAAATCTATGACATTTTCAACACATTCATGCTTGAAAATTTTAATATACTCCATGATATTTAGAAAAATATGTTCAAGGATAGTATATTATACTAAAACTAAATTGACGAAATTGTTGGTTTATTTTAGCTTCGACTGTCGAGAAACATTACATGTTTCTGAGTGTATCGATTTCATATATATATATATATATATATATATATTGTTAATCAAATGACACATTTTTACGACGAATGATGAAGTGGACTGAATCTTAAGCTATTTTTTTATATTTGACATTTTACGATCATATTTATGTTTCAATATACATTCCACTTATTAAAAAGAAATTTAACTTGATAGTTTCAAAAATGAAAGTAAAAAATAATGTATAATCAAATAATATAATATGATTTAGAAGTATTTAAAATAATTAAATATGTAAAAATATTATTTATAATTTAGATTCAACTATTGAGATTATTTATTTATTTTCTTTCTAATATTAATTTAAAATGTAATATACATGCTTAACACGTGTATTATGCTAGTATATATGAAGAATGACGGTTTCTTCTTCTTCGAGGTGAGAAGAAAAAAAATGTTATTAATCAATTTAATCAATCTAGCACAGTACATGCAAGTGACAAAATTAGAGACTGACATTATAAGGTTCGAGGAAGGAAAGAAGATGAGATTCAGACAACCAGAACAGAGTGGAGTCGAGAGAAGGAGGAATTTGGCGGAAATCAAATCACTGGCGTATTTCGATCTCCGGTTACATTTGTTTTACAGTCCCTTTTATACAAGCAATGGTCCGACCATGCCTCAAGACACGGCCCTGTTAGTTACAAAATAATAGGTCTAGTAATAGATGTAGCTACTTGTCTAACACACTAACATGATTAAATGTAAAACAAAGATAGTTGACCATAAGCTTCTTCTAAGCTATGTCATCCATGGTCGATATTATGATGATAAGTGAGATGAATATGTCTAATACTCCCCTTCAAATTAATGGTGAGATAATGAAGTCCTAGTTTGTACTGAAACACCGATAAGGAGTGGCTCAAGTGGTCCAGCACGGTGTCCCCTAACAAAGGGATCCGGGTTCGAATCCCAAATGTCGTCTTGATTTACCACCCTATCGGGTGTTCGACCTCCATTACGGGCATCAGAGTATGTGCAGTTCGTATATTACTACAGACCACTTTCTCGCAGTTGTAATGGTAGTCAATTTAGTGGCAGAGTCAGGATTTCGATGACTATGGGCCACTTTCTCACAGTTGTAACGGTAGTCAATTTAGTGGCTGAGTAAGGATTTTAACGAGGGTGGGGTGGCTGGGGCCATTTATATAATGAGGACAAATATTTTCTTTGCTAAAGAATATAATATTTTTAGATATCATGTATAAATGTAGACTTTAAATGCGTTACAAGTTTAGATAGAATGAAATGGAGCAGCACCCAAAATACTGCTTCTACAAAGGGGACCAAATAGTTTACACCCATGGTTAGTAATAAATAGTGGAAACAATAAAAACGGTTCCATGATGATGAAATTTTGAGTGCTTTATAATAACACTTGAAACTACATAAACAGAGACTTCTTATTTTATAACATAACATTGCAAAAATATATAGATCACGATTCATTAAGATCATGCGCATTAATTCATAGATGACCCACTATCTTGTACTAAACGAAAGACGTACACAAGTGTGTTCTTATATCCTTAGACTTCGCTCCACTTCTTGTGGTGGAAATAGCATTTCTAGATAGTCGTGATTGATATTACATGGCAGCTAGCCCAAGCTACAATAATCCAACACCTTGAGGCACATATCCGGAAGTCTACGAGGAGACCAATGAATACGTGATGCAACTCCAACTCGAAAATCATAGTTTGCAATGCACAATCGTTGCGGCCACCTAAAGACGAACCCTTTCAGGGAACGAAACCAAAGCTACCACGGATTGTTTTTTATATTAGATGACAAATGAAGGTTTTACATACATAATGTTTAATTGTTGTTCTAAGATTTGTTAGTCTTCTGAGAACACAGAGTAGCCTACATCCCCTAGTAGATTAAGGTCATGTGTCACAATCATTTAATCTGAATTAACCTATTAATATTAAATTTACACATGTCCAAAAAAACAAGAAGTATAGCATACACAATATTCAGACTGGGAGTAGCAAATCTAAACTCATAATTGCCACACCCACCATAATTATCATTTGAGTACTAGTTAAGGTTGGACTTAATCCTATAGGCAACAAGCGAAGATATTCACAGAGCGAGGAGAGAAAATACATGATCTTTGGTCGTAGTTCTTTGTTAGTAATCTAGAAATGTGTTATCTACAAAATAAACTGGAAATTCATAATCTGATGAAAACCAAAGCTACCCTATTATTACTTGTTTATAAAACTTTGAGTGAGACGTGCTTCATGTGGCCGAAGTGTGGCTCAGCTACTTAGTCTATCTACACATGTTTTATATGACCATGAATGATTTTATTAACTATTATACAATGTACTAAGTTTATAACAGGTTACATGATAACCACATGAAGATCCTTTAGAGAAAGAGTTGAGACCCATGTTATTTTAGCAGCAGCAACTGTCAGACTCTTGTACTAAGCTTTAGAGCTAGATCCATCAACTATAGATTGCTTCTTGGAGTTCTAGGAGATGCATGTTTGTCCAAGAAAATGAAAATATCATATTGTGGACCTGCGAGTAATTGTGCATCCAGTTCACATCACAGTAAGCAACTAAGTCAAAATTTCGTGGTGACTTAGCGCACGGACCAAGAGACATGGTCCCTTTAATGTATATCAGAATTCTTTTTACTAGACTTCAGTGATATGAGTTAGGAGATGCCATGAACTGGCATGTTAAGTTTGCAAAAAAATGAATATCGAGACGAGTAAGTGCTAAGAATTGCAGACCACCAACAAGCTTCTATATTGTGAGGGATCGTCTAAGATTGTGACAAAGCAAACATATGTAAGACAACCTTTTTTTATTGGAGTAGATGTTGGTTTATAATCAACAAGACCGGTCTAAAGTGAAAAATCCATATCATATTGATCCTGGAATAGATTTAGACTACAAGAGGCGGCAACATCTTGAATACCCAAGAAATAGGTTAGAGGTCCAAGATCCCATGATCGAAAGAGATTTTATAAATCAGTAATGATATATCCATGGGCATTATAATTATTACTAGTGAGAATCATGTTGCAAATATATAACATCATATATATAGGTACATTGTTCACTACAAAAAAAATATGATTTAGCTACACTTACTTTGACTACATATAATTTATATAGAGCTAAAACAACTTATGACTATAAAATAAAAAACTGTAAACAAATACATGTAGTTAATTCAATTGATTGTCCATTGCTACACTTAGCTCTCTTTATATGCCAAGTGAAAATATGAGCAAATTTCTTCTGCGCGCATTCCTAGTTTCCCACCTGACGCAACCGGCACATACTCCAATTCTTCTTGTTCTCCCTTCACGCCCTGATCTCTCCGTCTACCCCAAACAACCATGCGGTTCCGTTTCCTATCAGTATGCCTCTAACAAACCAGGGCTTGGTAAAATGTGTAATTCAGATGTGTTGAACATCTTCTAGGGTTAATCAACAACTCACTCTAGATGATAACCCTTTTTCTATCATTTAATATGCACAATGTTATATGATGTGGTAAGTGAAATTAATTGTTCTTATGAATGAAACTCTTACTGAATCCTTTTTCAATTATGTTAATCTTTTAATTTTGTAATAGTATCTACTTTTTCTATTTAAATACATAATCTATTGTAAGAAATAGATGGTGTTGAGAGTTATATCTCTCGCTAGGACATGGATATCACCTCATGGGTCACAACATCTTTTTAGGTGTTCGTCAGCATTACAATCAGATTTGTAATAACGAGGACGAACAGTTTGGAGATCCATAGAGAAGAATATATATGTGATTGAGGATTATTGTGGTTGTACCTCATATTTTTCAGTTGAATATTCTAGTTTCTAGTGTTGTGGAATGTGTACCAAGGGTGGACTAGGTTAATTATAGTTTGATTGTTATTTCACTACGTCAATCTGTATGATTCTTCAAGCTGTAATAGCTAGGTTCTAAAATGCAGAGAGCTTATCATAGCATAAAAATATATATTTCTAGATCAACGGGTCGCACATCCATTTGAAAACTGAACTTTTAAGGAAAACATATCATTCATTCATTTTGAGAACCTGAAGAAGGTTTATAAATGAAATTTGTTCAGTTGATAGGGAAACAATCGACCCATTTATCATTACTCTTGTATCCTTTTCCAAGGCGAGGTAGGTTGTGGCTATCCTAGTTGCTCTCTCTATGGATACGTTGGAATTTGGCATGAATGAACCTATTGTAGGGTTAATAATTTTTCTAAAGGTCTGCATTACAGACGCACACCCTGTGGATTAAGAATCTTCTCTAGATATCACATCGGTGAAATAACACTTAAATTGGACTCCATTATAATTCAGCAAGAGAGATGTCTCCATGGAGAAAAAGATGGCAAAACACTCAGCGTTAAAAGATTGTCAACTCTAACATATACAACATGGTAATGAGCATACTTACCAGTCTACACCCCACATTTCCTGTACAACAAACAAATGAACAAATTTGTATATAAAAACAAGGGATCACAGAATAAAGATCCAGCAAGAGCCTTAAAAAAAGACAACTAGCTAATAACAAAGAGGAGCATGTAATTTTCTCATTAAAAAACACATGCCATGATATTGTGAAGGAACAGTTTGCAAGTTGCATTGTGGATTGCAACTGAGGGAGGAGCTACAGT
This sequence comes from Alisma plantago-aquatica, assembly GCA_963693085.1. NCBI lineage: Eukaryota > Viridiplantae > Streptophyta > Magnoliopsida > Alismatales > Alismataceae > Alisma > Alisma plantago-aquatica. The sequence goes on from OY856413.1 coordinate 365,696,974, forward strand.
GGCCTCCTAGCAGAGGAGAAGTGAAGGTGACCTGGGAGAGGATCGGTGGAGCCAGCCTGCTATAGGGGGGAGTGGTGGACCTAGGGCGGGCAGATGGTGGCATGGCCTGAAGGAGGTCTGACGGTGGCTTGGTGAGAATCCGGCGGCGGTCTGAGGAGGATACGGCGGCAGCCTGGAAGGAGTCCGGTGACAGTGAACTGGAGGAGTCAAAGGAGATCACATCCTATGGAGAGGAGAGGTCGTGCGTGTAGCAAATAGGGGCGCCGCTCGTTTACTCCTTCGACCAAAAATGAAGATCTTCCGATTGGAGTTGTTCTCTGTGTTATCTCCAAGATGAGGCTCTTTTTGTGGGTTTCATTTTGTGCAAGTTCCTCTTTTGTTTCAGCTACAGATTCAGTCGTTTGTCAGACTGGTTGTACAACTGTAGAGAAAACTTATTTTTGACCAAGTTGTTGTCTTGCGTCAACAAGGCTGAGCACGAGTCTTTGCACCTAACTATGGTAATCACAATAGAACCAGCCATACTCGTAGCAAAAAGGCTTGGTTGATATGGTCATAGGAATAGCAATTAGAAATTGGATGGGATATTATGGAACACATATCTTACCTCAAAGTAATAAACACATTAAGGTCTGTCAGATAATTATATACTTTCTATATTAAACATTTTCAGTATAATTCATATAAGTGTATTTTTTGGAAAACCAGTGACAGTCTAAATTCCAGACGTGCATGGTATCTATTCATATCAGCTTTGTATTTGTGTTAAATGTTCAATACGAGGGTATTATTATGATCATGAGAACAAAAACACAAACATATTCGTACTTGACCAAATGAGTCCATATTATGTAGTTAGTATTATCTTTTGGGTGATGCACTTAACAACTCTCAGTCTTTCTTATGATTGCCAATGTATTTTTTAGCAACTCATATCTTCATTTTGCAGATACGTCTTAACAAGTGGGTATTGCTCCAGATGTACGCACTAGAGTACAATGTTCAGAATGGCTAAAATGAAAAGTTCAATGCTACTTTTAAGCATATCTTCAGTGAGGGCAGCTCAAATGCTCACATGTTTGCAAATCTAAACAATGTTTTAGGCTATAGTTGGAATTATAATTTTCTATTTGATAAAAAACATACGTGTTTGGGGTGCTACTTACTATAGACGAGGCTTGTTATAAAAAAACAGCTCGACCATAGAACCAGAGAGAGTGTTTCTGTTTAGTTTTAGTCTAGACATTTAGTTAACCAATATAATTCAAATTTTTTCGGGGTAACCTATCCCAATCATACCATATTTATATTATATATTATCCTTATGATTTGAACCATTTTGTTCATGTGGCCATATACAGTTTATGAATGCATTATAAAAATGTAACTCTGTAAGTATTCTTCCAAAAAACTATTCTGAGCTATGTGATGGTGCGAAAAGGTCAGTGAACCCTGAAAAGTAGCGTGTAGGGAGTAGTAAATGTTTGATTAATTCCTTAGAAAACATGAGATCAAGTATTGCTACGAATTTGTTGTTAGTCTTATTGAGCCTTTTCATAATGTGCAGTCCTGCACTTGAAGGAGTTCATACACATATTTTATAAGAGTTTTACATATTAACATGTATCTCAAGATTAAACTCAGATGTATAATTATGCAATTAGGATGCTGCGATCTGATCAGTTTTTAAGAATTTATTCAAGTTTATTGTAGATAGAGAGAGTGTGGGTTATCATTCTTGGATGCTTGTTATAGATCATACACTGATCATCTTCCTTGATGTGTCATACTCCAGCCATGCTTTGTTTGCTAGGCTTCCATTACAAGATCTACACATGAATTTAGAGAGCTTTGATAGCCAGGCTTGCTTCCAGAACTTGGTATTTCCCAGTAGGGAAAACAATACGATGTCTTCATTGTGAAGTAGCCCCTTTTATCAAGCTTCCATGTCATTGTGTCTCTTGGGCGTCATTTTTTAGCAGAATGCACATAATTCTGCTAGCTTGGTCATTTGTGAAACATGTGTTTATTATATCGTGGTTCCATTCCCAAGGACCCCTATTTTTTAGTTCACAAACTTTCAGCGGTTCATGCCATGTGCTTCATTGTACTATGGTGGTAAGAGTTTGGTTCCTTCTATCTACTGATCTTAATTATGAATTAGTTAGGTCATACAAATCCTTATTAGTAATACTTGGCATAATGTTCTGATCCTTAATTTTGTTTGATTTTGCATATAGAGATAGCGAAGTGTCCAATAGGTTATGGGAAACCATTTTGACATTATTGCAGCAGGGAAAGGACCATTTGAAACCAAACATTTGCAAGCTTCACCTAGTAAGTATTTCTAATTTATGTACACTATTTTTTTAATACGATAAATTCTTTCTCATGTGCATGATATGTGATTGAAATTTTTATTTGCATTAAATATAGCTATTCACAATTGCCTATAGTGAGAAATACACAATGTTATCTAGTAAACATTAAAATATCATGTTCTAAGATGGGTTTTGAGTTTGCAACAAATATATAGAGTTTTCCATACATACCACGGAAATTTCCAGGATATGCTACAAGTCGATAATCATTTGTAAATTGAAAATATGACTTTGTTGGTTCTCATTAGTTGACTATCATTCTTTTTTACATGTTTCTCTCTCCATTGATTTGATTCTGTAGAATGAAAAACAAAAAACCTAGAGGATGTAAAACCAACATTAGATGAAGATTAATGGAAAAGTTAGAAATATAGAAACTTCACGATTATGTGAACCAACTCATTACTGGTAGTAGATGCCCATCGATGAATTGAGTACACATGAGCTGCCTAAACATATTTCTCTTGAGCTTATATGTTCGTCATGTTTGTTTCAAATAATAAATTGGGTTTACATGAACTATTGTTACTATGAGCATCGTTTTGTTGTCTGTGCAAACTCTTATAAAGGCCTTTTGTTCTTCATAGTTAATTTTTTTTATATATCTCAATTTCTTTGTACCCAGGGCTCAGTTTCTTTGCTATTTGTTTAAAGGTTTCTGCAATTGTTACCCCCTTGATCATCTAGCTCACCTTTGGAGCTCAGTGGAAAGGTTTTAGCAATGGTAAAAGCTTTTCCTCTTGTTGATAAATAATAATCCTGCAACGAGAATCATTTCTCATACTGCACATGATATTTTTCTACCAATTTCCACTCTTTGTATCCCACCATTAAAATTCACCATGCCGCTAGAAAAAATTACAGTAACACCAGTCATGATCACGTTTAACTTGTGAGGTAGGAGGTGGACTAGTCGAGGTTATATGATGACAGTTGGAGTATAAATTGATGATGACAACTGGAGTATCCACAACAACAATACCCACAACTTGCATGGATGATTGATAGATACATATGGCTACTGACTTAGCATATTATGAATTGACTATGCTTTAGACAATTGTGCATCCTGTTTTCTATCATTTTGTTTCATTAGGGTCCTTCAGGATGTCTAGTACATGTTATATCCTCTCTTCCTAGGTTCTTTGATTGTTTGTGCTTGCTATTGTGGATGCTTTGTTTGTTTATTACTCTTATTTTTCATTTGGTGATTTGCTACATTTTCCCACTGGTTGTCTTTACCTTCCTCCAACATGTACATAAATCTCCACATCTTCGTCTAGATTAGCAAAGTCCTAGACTGATTCATGTTCTCCATGTGTTGCTAATTATTATTTGCCTTACTCCTCATCTTTCTTGGTATGTGACTAGCATGTAAAGCTTTAGTGTATATTCCTTAAGCACAGTTAATTTCTATACCATCAGTGATTCATGTTCTCCACATCTTCTTCACAAGGATTGCATGTTGTGAATGTTTCCAATTACATACACTTTGTTGATACTTAAATCAATTGGTTTGGACATTGTGAATATGACAGGTGTAATTAACTAAGAAGGTGAGAGAGGATGAACTATGGTGACTTGGTGAGGTAATGAAGCTCTCTTCTCACAGGAATATGTAGAAGGGTTACTAGCTAAGTTTACAAAGATTGGCTGGAGGTGATGTATAAGGTTAGTCTATATATCTTCACATTTGTTATATACATCTATAGTTTATAAAATTTATAAAGAAAGTCTTCCTTTTGTGCATGTACAAAAGTACTAAACCATTGCGGTTGCTATAGAAGTTATGGTGTTTGATACTAACAAATGATGTTTTGCAAAATAAAACACATTTATATCACTTCATATGACTGCATGACGATGCCAATGTCCTTGTAGCAATGCCCTCTTAATGTCACTAGTTTAATTAATGAAGCTCACCAATCACAGATTCAACTATTTTTTTTAATTAGTCACAACATGTTTCTAATTACACATTATTAATAGGAAGAGTGTGGAAGAATTCTTGATTCCTCTAATTTTGAATAATCACCTCAAAAAGAAAAGGGTACATCCATATATCTCGTTCCATTGGTGATAGTCAGTGGACTGATCATATTTTTATCCAAATATGTCTGCCTAAAACCAATTTGATCACCACAAACATACAACTAGGCACCCTATCTAGGGCTATATTCTGATGCACCTATATAAAAACTTATGTTGAACGTGGATATTACAAATTGCTTCATAATAGAGAGGTTGAGTGTGTTTTAGTGGAATATAATACATATAAACATCAAAATTATAGTATAGAAAGATTCTATATCCTTAAAACATATAAGTGAAAGATAGGGAAGTGGCTTGGAAAAGGTGCCCAACAATGGTCGTTCCCGTCTTGGTTGTATTGAAGCTATGTTGTGGACATTGTCAAAATAACCATGATATATTCAAAAGCTTGATTATCTTTTTAACAACCAAAATAGTGTTCCTGACTGAATCTGATTCCATTTCTTATTAATTACACTGAGATGCATATTCTTTATTGATCAAATATGTCATGTCATCTCCCTCTTGTCAATCCCAATTATTGTTTGCTTAGTTTTTAAATTGGATAACACCTTAAGGTTTGTCGTCTTCTTCATCTTCCCAACCCCCTTGATCCGTCCTCTATAAAACCATGGCATCTTCCTCCTCTCTTATCTTTTTTCCTTTCCTTCCCGCTCCTCACATCTCCCGGTCTGGTCCTCCTCTTCTATTAGCCTGATTCACTCTCTTTACCACTACAACCATTGGCAGCAGTGTGGCAGAGACAGTAAGGGGTTAAGGAGGGGGAGCAAGAGAGAATTGTTAATTGGCAGCAGTGTGGTAGAGACAGTAAGGGGTTAAGGAGGGGGAGCAAGAGAGAATTGTTATAAAGATTGGGTGTGGAGAAGGGGTTGAGGAGTAGGTCAAAAGGAGAGGAATACCTTTTACTTTTAAGGAGGAGGTGGCGGTGAGACAATGTGGAAGAGCATGCCATGACGGATGGCAATCACGATGTTGTTGGATATAGTTAGACATGGCGTGTATGAGTGTTTTGAATTGTCAGGAAAGATGGATAGTTCATATTTCTCTTTTGCAAATGCCATTTTAGGCTAGTAGATGGTTAAAATACTAAGTAAGAGGACCCTAGTTTCTAGAGAAGCACATGAAACCTACATCCAAGTAAGGTCATATAAAGGCACAACAAGTTGAATATAGAATGTGATATATTTGTCATTGAAGTAACACTATAACAAATGTGTACAAAAATTTGAACCTATTTGTAGTTTTTGTTAGTAATATACCACAAATAGTTTATGTTAGCCTAGACAACTTAAATAACAATGTATGCTTAGTCAAAGTTTCTATCTACATAAATTAGTGTCCTGGGTAGTCCTTACCCCTTCCATGGTATCTTCACTTCTCTATTCTCTTCCTCCTACAAATGTGTCTTGATCTGGTTATTGGACCTCCTAAATGCGAGCCTGCATAGATTGAAATTCAACTTTGCTTCATAATATTTGGTCAAACATTGCTTCATATAGTTATTTTGGTTGTCTTTTATATGTCTAGATAGTTTTTTTTCTATATTTTCATGTCGTTTGTTTTGAATCCATCTTGAATGTAAGCACCTCTTTTGGCTCATCATAAGTGCCATTCTAACTAATAGTCTTTGAATACTCATTAACTTTTTCATAAATTTCCATTACAGGATTGTGGTTGGATTCATCATCATTGATCCATTGATCTTAGTAGCTTGGACACTTGGCTTAAATGAAGTGTTCAAAAAATTGAACTCAATAATGTTCTCTTGAACCTATTAGTCTATCATAGTTCCAACAATACTTGTAGATATTGCACAGTTCTTTATTACCAGGTCAATAAGTCTCGATTATTGTACCATCTTGCTTCATGCATTTCATCATCAATAGAATATTTTACTTTTAAATGATCTATATATCTAATTGAATATAACCAATACTATGGATGGTTGTAACCTGAGTCCACATAAGCTACGTTGTGAATTCTAAGTTGCTTGTATAGTCCAGTAGTTGATGAATTCATCTCATTAAATTTGATTCAACAGGGCTACATTAAGTTTCAATCTCCCATTCTTAGTCTTTCTTTCTTCTCTAGGTTACATATTTGGTTGATATTCTTGGCAAAAAAGCAAAAAAGTATGTTAATAACTGTGCACTCAAGGTCTTTGGCATTGAAGACACCCGAAAATAGGTTTTTTAATGTTTTTAAATTGTAAAATTTTAGTAATCACAATGCTATTCTTATTTGATGCTAAAAGATAAACACCATTGTAGAGACATGTTTCTATGTTTGATCTAGTAATAGAGCTAAAAAAAATTCAAAAAGAATTTAGGGGCACAAACAAGGTGCATTATCTGTTTAATGTTGGGGGCTCTTAGTAGTGCAATGGTAGTATGAAAATGGTACAAAATAAAAGTTTGACATCCTTATCTACCTTATACTAGAGCTCCATGTTTAGTGGGTTCCTGATTTTGATCCTTAGGGTCTGTTTCCATATTCCCCTCATGTAGGAATGCTTGTTTAAATCAAATACAGTATGAAACTGCATGATCCACTATGTATGTCACAAAGTATTGCAAGTGCAATGTACTTCAGCCCCAAGGGTAAATACTTGATTATTTTTATGCAGATGAGACCTGGTCCTATAAAGATTATCATTTTTATAGTATACCACAAAATGGAAGAGACGTACTATTTTTGTTCTCATTGGTGTGAATCTCAAATTTGAGAAAATTGAGTCAGACCTTGAATGTTGCAACCATTCCAACATCAAGGAGACATAGTTTCAAGTTGAATATGAGGAATCTATATGAACCATGAGTGAAACTAAGATTGGTGGATGTCTGAAGAAATACCCCTCCCCTGAGCTACCTCTATTTTTAGTTATTATAGAAAATTTGGAGATCATGATAACTATAACTTTAGGTAGTGATTTCTTTCTCGATTACTGTAATCAAGAAATTTCCATCAATTCCATTTCTACTTAACCTGTTATGTTCATGCTAGTAAAGTATACATAGTACAAGTAGTAGGATGCCATATTATGATTGTTATTTTTATTCTAGTAATCAGGCTGCATATTAGTTGTACATTCTATTGTAACTCCTTTTATGGCAAGTATCTTTTTATTTCTCCTAATTTTTTTTGTTCAATTTTTAGCACCTGGTCCTAAAACATATACTGACTCTAGTGATAATTTTTTACATCCAATTGATGTGACATCTGGTGATAACCTTTTCTATTTCATTTACCGTATACATATATGGTAGTGGACATCTAAAGGGTATACAATTGACCTTTCTAGTTTTTAAATGTAGTTCATAGGATCGTGCCTCCTAAATTCTAATTATTTCATCATGTTTCATCACTCCCATGTATTTCTTTTGCTGTATCATAAGCTAGATGTGTTCATTGTGGTTCCTGGAGCGAGAGCTAATTAGAAATATACTATCACCTATGTGATACTTGCAGGATGAACTGGATGATGTAGATACACTGCCCAAAATGATGTCCAGATATCCCAATACTATTACAAATTCTTTACACTAGGATCAAGATGCTTATGCTCGTCTGTTCTTGCTAATGTGGTGCAAGGCTCTTAGGAAATACATATTATCTATCTTCTGTCTTCTCAAAGAAAGGTATGTGTATCTTTGACTAATCTGAACTCTAGACTTGATTCTAGTATCAACCCCAAACAGTGTGGATTTTGTTCTATTGATCTTAATGGTTTTCTTTCAGAATCCATATCGACAATGGATATGTATATATGTGTCCCTTTAATATTCAATATGTTGGATGAATTACATCCTGAAAATAATGTATTGTAGGGAAAGAAAGAAAAAAGAAAATGTATTTAGGGTCATCATTTCGTCTATTCCATCATACAAGCTGAGAGTCATGGTTATCCCCAGAGGTCTAACGTTTGATAGCTCACTAAAGTCACATTTCTCGTGAAGAACTAATTTGTTGACTTATAACCAGTGACATCTATAAATGTTCTGCAATGATTGATGTATATGATTAAAATACGTTTACATGTTTGTTTCTCAATCGAATCATGTAAGATATGTATCTTCAAGTTTATTATACTATTTTCGTCGTGGTAAAATACCTTGATTTTACACTTGTATATTAAACAATCACATACAAGGAATGGGGAAAATCGAGTGACATGAAACATTTTGATGAGAGGTTATTTGGTCTAGTTACATTTCATTTGATATCCATCTCTGTTTATGACCTCCCCATATAGTTTGAGTTTGATACTATATGCAAATATATATATATCACAGTAGCGAGAGACATTGAGCCACATGAATTAGTAAGCTTCCCCTTCACCTCTCTTATTTGAAGTAACACCCTCCTTCAATCCCCTCTTTTATTGGTCTATTGAGCACCATATATCTCCTTTACATGGTGTTAAAGGACACAGTCATAGGAGTGGTTAGAGAACAGAGGGGGCAGAAAGGGTTTTCCATAGGATGAAAACCAAAGTCCACATCCAAGTATTAGAGCAAGATGTACCCTGACCTAGATATTCCAGCAATAGCTTCCAGTCCATACCACTTGTCCTTGCATGATGTTGATCAAATGGACCTTCTTTGAACCCATGCTCCAAGTGATCTTGTTGCCCATGTCAAATTCACTTTGTTGTTTATGCAAAATGGATTTGAAGAGTTACATCACACTCACTACAAGAATTGCAACTTGCCAAAATAATTGAAGGTGATGCTGAAATTAACACTTGGTTAGCCTTGGGAAACATGACAAAGAAGGGAGGGGCGATTGCATGTGTTTATTTGTTGTGTCTGGGATTCAATATAGCATTGTCCTATTTTTTTATAGTTATTTACTAAATAGTAATAGTTATGTCTAGGATCTATTATCTATACACATGTTACTTATTATTTGTTCTTATAATTTGGTATATGAGGACATGAGAGGCCAAGTTAGATGTACATTATGGAAATGGAAATCCTACTTGGTGAGCTGATAAAGCAGTTAGTTTGTTGCTGCACAAGGTAGCCTTCTCCAACCAAGAGTAACCAAGAATTTTTATATAAATTTGAATGCCAACGAATGCAACAATAGTGATGAAGCTCATCGTTAGTGGTTTAACATCATATGAATCAAAGAGATCAAGGAATCATATTCATATTGGTATATATCCTCATGTGATGAATAAAGGTCTTCACGTGCTTATCTTTGGATATGAAAACCCACTTATGACATGTCCCAGGTGGTACTAATTGGAATTGAATCATCTTATTGAATACAAAATATTTGGTAGGGCACTAATCTTTCTTGATGGACATACATGACAAAAGAGAGTTTATCTCAATGGTGTAGCTTCATGGGGCATTCAAGGCCAGAAAGTCAATTCCTCCATGAATTTTGAGAAGGTAACCTTCTAGAGAATCACTCCCAGGGTACTTTAAACATTTCCCTACAATCCAGCTAACGTCAGTGCTTTAGGAGACCAGGCTTGTAGCTTTATATTTTGGTGGTTATAACTAAATTTATATTCATGCGATAGATTTTTGATTTATCATATAAGTTTGTCACTTGTTGTATATATGGTTTAAATGAAGTAGTAAGTTAATTGTATTATGATGAGTTATCGTAATAGTATCACACATTATATTTGTTGAGTTTCATCTATCATTTTCATCAATTGTGGTGTTTTTTAGCTGGATTAATAGTAGGTGGTGATCTTGCTATGAATATGACTTAATATTATGGAAATGACTCGACAATATATCATGTTCCTTGAAGAAATGTAATCCTTATAGTAGTTGGTGTGAATAACCATGACCAAGAGTGGCCATGGATAACAAGTAGGGGTTGTACATGTCCTATCTGGAAATCTCCCAGTTTCCTCTAAAACATATCATAATGAATGGAGATGAGGAACACCTAAATGTAAGATAAGGACCACATCAATCTGAGATTAGTATTTTATAACCCATTTGAGTACTATTGTTGTGGTACCTAAAATGCATTGGGGAACCTCCATAATAGAATAGTTGGGGAGGGGCATTGTACCATGGCTTGAATTGCTAGGATATCAATAACATATAGATAAGTTCACTCCATTGACAGTGATAACATTAAAGCTCATGTATAGTTTATGCTGTGATGGGGAGAGCATTCACCTGAAGGTAGATCTCATAGATGGTATCACCATTCTCATCACTAGTGTTGGAAATGTTTGTGATGAGCATACTGCAACAAATTTAGTTCAATAAGGTTCAATTAGTTAGTGAATTGGACATGTTGTTCCTCGAGTGAAGTGGTTATAAGTCAATTGCAGCTGCTTCACATACAGAGTCTGTCTATGCACAAGAATTATGAAATTTTGTAGAGGACTAATAAGAAGCAAGTTGGCAGGATCTGTCTAACCTGTATGAAATTTTGTAGAGGCCAATAACAAGCAAGTTGGCAGGATCTATCTAATAACTAGTCTCAATTAGCTCTTTGTCAGTCTTTTTAAAGCTATGAGTTGTCCCATATAAATTTTTAGGTTGTGCTTCCTTGAATATTCACCCTTGCAAGATTTTCAGATATGATTTGTAGGTCGACTGGCAATGCCCATGGGTCACACAAGCAAAAATAGGAATTTTAATGATATGATCCAACTATAAATACATAACACTTGCATTTCTTAATGATGACATCGACACTCCTAGTCACACTAGCATAGTCATATCTGAGCTTCGACAAGTCTGGATTCTTTTATAATCCTTAGTATCTTTTTATATAATTTTCATCGGCAAATTCATGTACATCTATCTTGTGTGAAATATCATGTAGGTCTGAATGTTCCTGTTTTTCTGATATAGATTTATCTGTCATCATTCACTGTTCAATGCCGGCCTTTGTCATTTCTCATGAATTAGGCTTACTTCTTTAGAAGGTAGTATGCACACATTTCTAGATATTTTCTACAATGACTTTGTACAATCTCTTATTAATATATTGTTCATTTATGTGTACTACTCTTTTTGTGAATGTATGTGTCCTTTGTTTCTTAATGAAGCATAATGAAAATTAACTTTATTCAAGTACTAATTCTGGATCTGATTTGGATACATTATTCAGATAGGTCTTTGAGCTTCTTCCTTTCTACCTTGGGTGGTCCTTGTAAGTTACCCTCGGATCTTACTCAATATCTCTATGCTTGCCATTGGGCTTCATTATTTCATCAAACATCAATTGGAATTTCATTAAATCACCAATATCTATTTACATTACCAGAAAAAGCTTGCAACAAAAACATTCAGGTTCATTTTGTTACTATTTGCTTCTATATTCTTTTGATTTTATGAATTAGTAATATTGTTGTGGGGTGCTCATACTTCAACTTCCTGCCTCGGCAGATGTATATGATTCTCAAAACCCTATCATAGATTCAATCAATTAATTGTATACATCAAATGAAGTACCGAGGTTGGGTATTATATATCTATTTCTGATCAATCCATTTTTCCATGGTTTGGGGGGGGGTGTCATCTATGAAAACATGGAGAATATGGCACTTTACCAAGCCCATCTATACTTTAGTAGTAGATTGATTGATTTACACTTGATCGACAAAGGCTTATTTGGTTGGTGACCCCTAAGCCAAACTTGATGCTCTGCATCCATTAAGAATGGTCTAAATTTTTGGTTACCTTATTTTAAAACTATTATCCTTGAAATTGTTTTCCCTGTAACAATGATCCCAAGCATTATTTCAGTGATTTCATTTCAATTGAGATTGCACGTCTGTCTTGAGGTGAAGATGATTTGACTACCTATTTGAATAATAAGTGGTTAGCTTGATACCAACTTTTTAAAGTAATATGAAGCTATTAGTAAAGATAATTTTGATAAATGATAGTGTTGCAGTTGATGGTTTAAAATACTTATAGTTACTTGGGAGATATCATTTCGGATCAACCAAAAAATTCTCCTACATGTAACATTCATATAGATAATTGTAATAGTAATTTTCAAATTGGACATTGCATCCAGTCCATATTAAAGTAACGACTATGTAAACTCTTTATATACAAACACTGCCCTCCTTAACCATTTTTATATTTCAAAAATTCAAAAATGGCCATGTGAGGTGTCATTGACTGTGAAATGTTATACTCTAATGTTATGGGCAAGGCATGTCAATGCTATTTGGGATGGTAGAGTTGACAACACTCTTATGTAATCAGCAAATTTTTTTTAAACTCTTTTACAATTCGTTACTGTTTGTGTTTTAACCATGTGTGTATAATATAGCATATAGCATTATTTAGACTCACACTGTACTGTGATTCCGTCATGCATGTGCATGTGTATTTAGTCTAGTACAATAATTCAACTAATGGCCGGAACAAACTTTCTATTCTATGATTATTCATTAACTTGAACTAGTGACACTAGGATTGAGGTCTGTAGGTGGGATTGAATTGACTTGTGGATTGGGGAGGAGTTTCATAGAGCTGCATGATTTTGGTTCTTTCCCTTTAGTGTGCACACATTTTGTGTGCAAGTTCATCTCTTCACGTTTTCATGGACTCTTCCTATCTTGCGAATCACTTCACACACACTTAATAATTTTTTCTAATTCAGGTCATCTCAACTTGAATCGACTCTGAATAGATTCTTAATCTAGCATGTTTTTAAGTTAACATATATCAATGTAACATAATCATTTTAGTTTAATCTGTTTCTAAGTTATGCTTCTTTGCAGATCTTCTATAGCTTTTGTATATTGCATATGTTTTTCTGGGATTGTGCTTTGTAAGCTCAGTTCTGGGATTATATTTTACTGAAGGTTTATCTTGTATGAGTAATACTTGATGGCTTTGTTGTCCTTGAAAGATAAAATGGTGCTGCTAATTAAGGCTCATTCTCTACTCTGGAGTTATTTGATATTTTGTATACATTATGGTAATATCAATGAGGGAACTAATTTGTAATGGATGTTTCATATAAGTTCTCCATTTAAGGTGAATATTCAATTTTCTATTTAAGTTGCAGACTGAGGTTGATGCATTTTTCTTGTGTTCTTTAAAGCTTTAAATGTCTAGTAGTGCGGTTTTCTATGTTTCAAGCCTTAGACGTTGTTGTTGTCATCAATGTTGATAAAGATCTTTATGGTGGATGATTTCTTAGATATCTAATGCTCCTCCATGTCCTTGACTGAAGCTCTTTTTGGTGATGACACTGTCCTTCTCCGATGTGCTTCTTTTGATCGTGAAGTCTAATTTTCTAAATGAGGATGAAGACTATATAATATTATGTTTTGTTGTAACTTTATTGACTTCTTTTTGGTAACTTAAGAATGATGATGTCTTGTGAAGACAATGAGGAAAGCAACCAAAGACTATTATCCATGTACTCATGACTTGCAATAAGGCATCAAAGTTATGAAGTAGTGGATATCATACAAACTGAGTGGTTGACAAACCACTAAATGAGTTTCGTTCGCTATTCCGGTGAACATGAAGAAATTGACTAGTGTGGAACTTGAAGAAGCTTTCTGCTTAATGTGTGGAACAAATGATGTTTTAGTGCAGGTAAGTTTAATTAGATTATGTAAAATAATCAAAAATTCTTCTCATAAAGTTTTTCTTGTAAAATAATATACTTATGTTTCTTTTTTAATAGAAAAAGATGTGGGTATTAGATTCCTCAAATAGAAACTTGATGTCACCCTAGGAATCATATGGAAACCATAGATTGCAAACAAAGTGCTCTATCAACTACGAAGAACGTCAACAAAGGATGTGTATATAGTTTGTAAGTATTCTATTTCCAGAAAACGCTACTTCTCAGGATTCCTTGTTGAATGATACCATTTTTCATCCATACACGTTTTTGTTTTGCAGCATCTAGGGAACTTCCCAGTCAGCAACTGGCCATTGATAATCTTCACATTATAACCAGGATGCATCATCCCAAAGTAAGCACACTATGTTTACTGGAGTCAGGAATATATTCCTTGTTTTGTGATTTGTCAGTTTTGCTATGGTGTATAAACCAGATATCACATGGCATGAGATATTATTTTCTATTTGGTTCTGAGATATTATAAATGCATATACATTTGCATATAGTGGGTGTTTGAGTTTGTGATGTTTCTTTTGATACTCAGGTTTTTGTTGCTGCAATTTCAAAGAGGAAGCAAATTTGCCCATCTAACACTGAGATACTTTGTGGGGGGCAACATAATGCTCTACATCTTGGTAACTCTGGTTGAGATTCCAACATTATCAGGCACCTCCGCCACACAGATAAATTCAGGTAAAAAGCTTATTGAGAAGATAGCATTAGTGCACCGATGTCTTTGGTTAGACATAACATATATTTTTACATGCAGATTCTTGGATAAGGCTTGCATCAGAGTTCAAGATGGCGGCAACATGAAGGAGAGTCTGGAGACTATGCTCAGTATCAGAGGTCAAGCAAGTAAAAGTGCTACTCTTAGTTGTCCCAATCTTCACCTACACCATCATCTTCAAGACGATCCTAGCAAAACTCCAGACCTTCTCTGTCCAACAAGGCATCATCATGGACACTAGGCTCACAAACAGCTTCAAGATCCCCTCCAATGTCATTCCAAGCCATCCCATACATCATGCTCATTATCCTATCCCTCTCTATGAGACATGCTTCATCCCGCTCGCACAAAGGATCACAAGCCAAGAATCTGACTTTCTGTAGTGCATCTGTGTCGGCAAGTTTTAGCTGAAATTATTGATTCTAAGATAAGAGAAAGAACATCTTCGCTAGAAGGGAACCCTGATCAACCAAGTCAAGATTGTCTTTTTTGTATTTTTTTATCCAACACATGCTCTTCTTCATGATGGTGCAAAACAACAAGAGCTCGAACAAAAGAAGAAGACAATAAGGATGTTAAAACTGGCCCAGAAAGACAACTCTTTCACAAAGATGTTAGTAGACCACTGAATCATTGATATATGTATAAACTTTTTTTTGTACACATTGTGTAATAGGGGCAAAGTATACGTCCTCCCCATGTACATTCGACTCTTCATTATAAATGAAAGTAAGATTGTTGGCATAATATTGATCATACAATATTTTTATTAAAAGAGCTTGTGTACAAATAAATTACACTATATATTTATATATATATATTTATATATAGTCGAACTAAGCATATATGTATGTGTATTAAATGGCACTATATATGTAGATAGATGCATAATCAACTACATATATATGTATATAGTAACTACTTCCTTTCCCTACACATTAAATACATTTAAAATGTATTAACTTCATGTTTTTTCTACATAATGACTATATATGCAATTGTAGTCATACGTTTAGTGATACTTATACTTATATTTAAATATGTAAGGACAATATCTAGCTACACTTCTGGATACATATGAATTTGTAGCGAATAGATTACGTAACTACATATTTGAAAAATATAGTTAAAGGCTTTAGCTATACGAGCATATACTACAATTTGTATGTGTAAAGAAATATGTAGTTAAAGTCTTTAGCTACAAAATATGGGGTTTTCACTACAATTTGTTTTTGTAGTTAACGACCATTTTTTTAGTAGTGGTTATTAGATAGGACGTACAAAGAGGGATCAGAATTGCCACAAGTGAATCTAGAACAAATAATGTAGTCACTAATCTTGTTAGACCAGGATCATGGAGCTTTTTTAAATCCATATAGCGCCTTATGGATATGATAGACATGATTAGGAAAGGAGGAATCCATAAAATTTGGATGTAGATCCATAAAGACATATTCAAAAAAGTCCCCATTCGGGGAGCATATCAAATATTAAGATGTGTGCATTTCTAGTTGTTGCTAATAGAAATTGGAAGCACCAAATGAATGGTAGGAGACTTCACCACACAACTAAATGTCTTCATGTAGTTAATATATTCCTCATAAGTGAACCATTTAGAAACCAAGTGTGCCTTGTATCTATCTACTAAACCATGAGCTTAATATTTCCCTTATAAACCCATTTTGCACCAACCACATTCTGATTATATGTCGTGTGTGTCACGATCCACATTGAATTGTTATGTAGAGCTGACAATTGATGTTTCATGATAGTTGTCCATTCTACAAACTTTAAAGAAGTCACAATCGTCTTAGGTGTAGACATACTAGTGCATGTATATAGGGCATACTTTGAGTTAGGGTTGTAAATACCTACTTTAGCACGTGTCACCATTGGATAAATGTTAGGTAAATCTTCTAGTTGAGATAGTAGGTTGTAGTGGAATAGGATTGGGTACATAATTTAGAACTATCTCATTAGACAAAGATCTAAGTGAAGGAAATTCAATAGAACATGATGAGTTTATAGTTTTAACATCACAAATTTTAAATAAAATAAGTTTAGGGTTTTCATTTCAAATTTTCAACCTTTGATTTCAAAACTTTAAACATTTTACAAGTCACCCCAAATATTGAATACTTCATATGAAATTTGATAGAAAAATAAAACATAATATGTTCCCTTTTTCTATTCTTTATGATTAAATGATTTCAAAATACATAAGGATAAACAAAACTATTCTCTCTTTCTTTCTCTTTTGAAGATAACTTTTCTAAGAATCATAAGATATGATAAGATTTACATTTATGTGGATAATCACTCTGAACATTGGATGTTTTTTTGACTCAAAATAGTCAACTAAGGAAGGGATAACTCATATTTTATTCATATATATTAAGAAAATGACTTATTGAGTTTGAGGAACAAAAGGTAGTCAAAACTGTAACTATTAGAATAAGGAGATTCTAGACCCCGTGATACACCTATAGTTTAAATTTGAAGTCAATAGGAAACCCTCCAATCAAGTATTAGAGTTAGCATATAGTTTAAATTAAATATTCATCGAATATTGGGTTTCTTTGAGTCAATTTCATAATGTTTTGTTTTATTTCTATGTCACACACATAATATGCCACGTGCACTGTTTGATCGTATGTTTCCTCTTTATCAGGATTTTTCTAATGATGTGATTTATTTCGTGTAATATCCTCAAAATCCTAGATCTATTAATGTACCTTAATGTGAAACCCTAGCTTGCAAGTTTAAGCTTTTAGCTAACAAAATGGAATTCAATGGGACCACTTAGTCCAATATATGATGAAATAATCCCATAAACCTAGCTTTGGCTTAAATAGCTCATTTAGTAAATGATAATTCTATCAATGTCACATTTTAATAATATGTGCATTGAAATAGCAACCTATATGAGGTTAACGAACAAAAGTTAATGAAAATCTAAATCTAAGTAGATAGGGAGATTCTAGAGGTTCTAGTTAGCTTGTGCTTCAAATTTGGAGTCAATATGGCTTCATTTGACCCTTCAAATCGATTAGGGAAATTAGTATATGGTTTTGATTAAATATTAATTGTTTGACCTAAGATCACACATTATCTACGTGTCACGCATGCCTGTATCAGGAGGAGTTACCAGCAGCCAGTTGATTTTGATCGTAGGGACACGAGTTTGTCTCCTACCTTCAATAGGAGACCAGGTTTAGGCAACCACGGCCGAGCTCCTTATCCGACCCCACATGGCCCCCCACAGTGTCTGGTTTTTGTTGGTTTCTTCACCGATGGGATCGGGAGCACCACACGAGCTCAATGATCATAGGTTTACCTAGACTTTGTGCCCTATCCATGAAATGCCCAATAGGGCTAGAACTCCTTTCACTGCCCTAAAGTTGTAGAGACTTCCACCAACCTTTGAACCTATAAATAAGGGTCCAGAAATGAGATTTGAACCCCATAGCTACATCTCCTCCTCTCTATTGGATCGCTTGTGCCCTACACCGCCACTGCCTACTCAGTCTTCCCTCTGGCAACCTTCACCTTGCCCCATCCTCCTTTGGTGGTCCTAGACGAATTGGCTCACAGGTGAGCATCTTGGACTCTTGTTCTTCGATTCCACAGTGTTTGTTTGTCATGGATCCTTCCCAATTTCCAGGACCTGTAGCCCCCACCTATGTTCCCGCCAGTGCTCACCGCCTGGGCCAACCTGTGGCTTGTTGGCCATAGAACCAGTGGAGTTGTCTTCAACCTCCTCCCTAGATCAGTTTCCCAATTTAGTTGAATCTTTTCCACCTTGTTTCTCGATGGATTTAAAGCAAGTTCATTGCCCTGTTTCCCGCGTGTTGGGGCCAGCGACCACCGTCATGGACACTATAGGTCCCCAACTGTGGCTCGAAAGCCCCGGTGGTTTCGTTCTGACCTGTTTGGGTACTCAGATGCTCTTTTGAGATGGCCTTTGAACCCTGTGAGTTAATGCTCTGTTGTGCTTTGGCTATAATGGATATCAGGGTGTTTTGGGCACCGCAGGTTCCTCAGTTTGGCTCATCAGGTTCGTATGGCAACATGGATGACTGCGAGCTCCTTGGTTTTCATTGGTATGTAGGGATCCATGATCTGGATCTTCAAAAAAAGCCCTTGGCGCTGAGCTTCGTCTTCCCCCTGGAAGAAGAAGAAACGAGGCACTTGTTTTCCAGTCTTGCCCTGTTGTTGATTTTTGTTTCTCGCACTCCTATAAGGGCAAAGGAGGTATGTTGTTTGCCCAATTGACTTTTGACCGTGGCCTGGTTTTGGGAGGCCCTTTTCAGGTGGCCGATTCCGATTGGACCAACTGGACAAAGGGTCCCACCTTTGGATTTTCCTTGATATCTGATTGGCTAGATTTCCCTAAATTCACACTAAATCAATGACTTATCAGAAAATTACCCAAAAATATCCGTTGGAAAGGTTTTCAAACAAGGAACAATATTATGGTGGTTTAGAGTCCAGCTTTTAATCCTAATTTCCTTGATTTACTCAAGAGCCATGAAACCCTAAAATTAGCTTGAATAATGATTATTGATACATGTTAATCAATTATACAGGGTAATTAGGGTTCCCTAAACATCAAGAGAACATTAGGAGTTGCTCCAATATCTGTAAGTGGTCCATGCACTTTGAACATACTTGTTGTATGTTTATAGGTTGTTATGTACAATGTTCATGTTATTAAGTATTTTTATTTTCATGCTATGACTCTATTGATCAAAGTTAAAAGTCAATGACTAAATGAAATCATGTTTACTATTTATGTTCAAGAATCATCATATCATGTTATATTCATGTTTAAGAGAAAGATTAAAGAGTATCCAAGAGTAAAGAGTAAATATAATTTGTAAGGACCCTGACCTGCGCTTAGGGTTTACCCTGTTTGTTTTGCTTAACCTTAGTGGTTTGATGCTTGCTAATCACCCTAAGTGGTGATTAGAGTTTTGTTGAGCTTTGTTGAAGAGTTCGAGGGGCTACTTGCAAATAACCCAAGTTTAGGGTTTTGTGTGCAAGTTTGCCATCTTTGAGATGTTTTCCCCTCTTTGTTTCCTCTAGGGCTGAGAGGAAGGCTTGGGCTTGTTGTTTGAGTTCTCTGGGCCTGAGTTGAGCTTGTTTGGGCCTGCTTGAGCCTTGTGTCGGCCAAGACCTGCTTTGTGTCGCCCAGCAGAGCTGCTTCCTGTGTCGCCCAAGATGCTTGGTTTGGTGTGGTGGACCCTTGGTGCATGTTTTGGACAAGTGTCCCATGCCTTGCTAGTGTGTTGGCTGGAACCCTAGGACAAGTGTCCCTTGGGTGGGCGACACATAGCATGGTTGTACCTTGGTTTCTCCTCCCTTCCCTCCTATATAGGTAGCTCTTCTCCTTGCCTTAGTCTCCTTTGGTCCTTTGGTCTCCCCTCCACCCTTGGTGCACGATACCCCTCTCCATCTTGCTTGTGTTGGCCGATACACTTCCTTGGAGCTGAAGTGGTGGCCGATACACCTTCCTGGAGCAGCTTGGTGGACGATAGCTTTGGATCTTGGAGTGCCTTGGAGCTCGGAGCTTAAGGCGGGTTGCGTAGCTTCTAACCCTAACTCCTTTACCTCTTGCTTGATCTTATGCATGTTAGTGGACTAGCTTAGCTCCTTGCTTTTGTACCTTGCTAGTGTACCCTGGTGGCCGATATCCCCCTTAGGGTTTAGGGTTTCCTTGAGCACCTTTGCTTTCTAGGGTTTGAAGTCTCTTGTGTTGGGGGTAGGTGATGACCTAGGGTTGGGCGATACCCCCTTCCTTGTGAGTGTGTTGGGTGACACACTTGCTCCTAAGTTGAACGATATGAGTGTCCTTGGGTTGAGCAACACCTTTGTTCTTTGTGTTGGCCGACATGGTGGCCATGTTGGGCGACATGGTGCTCTCTTTGGAGGCTGACATGACACCTTGGTGGACGACATGTTGAGCCCTTGAAGTTGGCCGATACCCTTGCCCATGAGTGGGCGATAGGGTGAGCTAGGGTTTGGTTGACCGATGTGATGGGAGACATAGTAATGTTCTTTGTGTTGTGGTGAGTACCCTTGGAGATGGACGATACTCTTTCTCTCTCACCCTCTCTCATGTTGGGCAATAGCCATGATGGGCGATACCCTCCCCATGTTGGCCGATATGGTTGATGGCATGTTGGACGATAGGCTTTGTGTCCTGATGGCCGATAGCCCTAATGGCTGACACCATGGTGGGAGATACCCTAATGGACGATAGCCATGTTGGACGATACCTTACCCTATGTGCTTGAGTGTGGTGGCCGATAGGGTTAGTGATGTGGTGGCCGATAGGGTTAGTGATGTGGTGGTCGATAGGGTTAGTGATGTGGTGACCGATACGGTTGGTGTGGTGGACGATACCATGTTGGACGATAGGTCTGGATAAGTGTATAGTGAGGGTTGTGAAGCTTTAGTGAGGGAATGAGGTTCCTTTGGTGACGGTTTCATATGTGATGGAAATAAACAATGGTAGTGTTTGTAATATCATCTATATATATATATATATATATATATATGTTGCCCTGCAAATAATAAGGATGCTAATGGTAGTACTGTATATGATGATAGCCCTCATGTAATAGATGCATGATGTGACCCGTTATGCTTAATTGTTAATGATAATGAAGATAATGATAACTACTCTAGTAGTTTGTTTAATGATAATAATGTTGGTAATAATGATGCTAAGCGACAGTTATGTTAAAGGTTGCTTCAGGATACAGATGACTATAGTTGATGGCATAGTAATGACCCTGTTAATAATAGTGTGGATTCTGTATACTCAATCTGTATCCCATATACCTTGATTGTTTGTATAACCCTGAGATTTAGGGTAAGCATCAGTATGGTTGATAATGATGTACTTAACATACTTGATTACCAAATAACTGTCATATTAATAAGTAGATTATCTTGAATGATATTTCATGATAGTGAGCATATTCCTTATGTTGAATCTACAAATATTGCATACCTTAACCTTGCAGGTGATGACTTAGCCATGAAAGGGCTATGTGACATATGTAATGAGTAACATTCCTTTGATAGTTGCTCTATAAGATTATGTATGTGATGTGTTGGTCCCATGATGATGATGTGAGCCTTAAGAGGCAGTAACAATACATGATGAAGGGTTGAGACCCTGTGGTATGTGATGATCCTTGAGATGGATCTGGATGGTTGGAAAGAGGCCAAGTGGTAACATGTGATGTTGGATCCTTGAGATGGATCAGGTTGATATGAATAGATCATAATATAATGTTCTTTACTTCCTGTTATATCTTTGCATGTTATACAACTTGGTTGAATCTTGCAATTCATCTAAAAGATACTAATTAATCACAGTGAAATACATCATGTAGTTTTCCCTGGCCATAGATCCATCATCGTCAGGACTTGGTGATGGTGAAACAGGTTTTCCTACGGGTTAACCTGGAAGCGCATATTGTTGAATATGTGTAGGTTGCTCCTAGCCTGAAAACGAGGAGGTAAGAGTGTAACTCGGTTGCAGACTCAGATATGTGTGTAGAGCATGGTGAACAGGCCCATGGCTCAGGATATGTGATGTATGGAGCATGAATGCGTTCATGGCTCAGAGCACGGTGATCAAGCCCGTGGCTCAGTTTTACTAGCGCCGTGACCTGTACCAAGGCGGGCTAGAGAATGGGTAGCCTATGGAGCTAACCCTGTGGCTTAGACCACTTTATCATTTGACTACGGTCCTGCTTGTGTTGTACTCATGTACTGACCATGAGGTGGGAGGTCGTGGAGTCCGGCTCTCCCATTGACCTTGTATGGCACCGGCTTGGGTTTCGTAACCGAAGGTTGGATTTGAACGGTACGGTTCAAATCCTCAGGGCATAATAATAATAAAACGTAATACAGCCGTTTAGTATTTACTGATCAAATCAAACACAAAACATTAGTTGAGGCCTTGTTTGGGTAATATTCCGTTATACCTTGCAGGTTATGTGGTAATCTACCTTATCTTGATAAACAGGTTATGTGACATTATATTCTGTTCTAATAATCCTGTTACATGTTGATATATCTCATCTTGATAGTCATATTCCTTTGAAAGACATCTGGTTTTACGCTTTAGTATAGCTGGTATGCTTGCCGGTAAGAATGATCTTGCTATATATATAACTGCTTCTGATATATCTGCTCATGTTATAATTGCTATTATGGTTTATCTTGATGAGGTTCTATAGTTGCGGTGGGGAGCTATGTTTCCCGCTGGGACAATTGTTCAATTGTCTCACTCCGCTGGTTTACACCCTTTTTAGGTGGTCGAGGTAGACGTGGTCATGGTTGTGGTGTTGCAGACGAGCAGCTTGAGGAGCAGTAGAAGGCAAGCGATGGACATGCTGCTGTTTTGGATGTTTTGTAGTAGAGTCTAGAGTCATCCCTGTACTCTCAGGTCCTTGGCAGTGTTTTGACGATGTTTCACGAAGATCGTTCGATGATGTCGGTATATCCTGCTGTTGGCCGGATGTGGGCCTTTATGTATATATGAACAGGTGGTGAACTCATGTGATGGATGGACAGCTGTTACTGAGCTGTGGACACGTGTCAGATCTTGTGTATGTACATATTTATATGACATGTTTCTGTGCAGGATGAGGACTGGAAAGTAATAGTTTCACAATTTATCATTTTTCCGCAATCGGTTTTAATTAACCCGTGTTTTTGATAATTTGTGGTTATGGTGTTTTCCGCACGTTTTCGCGTAACACCTCGTTATCAAGTGTGATAATGGGATGTGTTGCCACAAGTTTGGTATCAGAGCCTTAGGTTCGCTGAGTCTACAGGGATCTAGGACTAGGTTGAGTCTGTTCTTATGAGTTTTCCAGGATATCTTACAAAAATCTTCTGCCTTCAGCAGAAGAAAAGCCAAGATGTCTGGAAACCACGAAGAACATGCTCCTGAGCATAGTGATGCTGCATCGGTTGATGGAGCAGATGGACGGGCACATGAAGATCGGGTGCCTGAGGTCCCCCAACCAAACCCAGCCATACTTGAACACCCTGCCTACCAACAGCTTATGGGGCAGTTAATGGCTATGATGAATCTCATGGTTGAGCGATTACCAGTGCCTCCTCCGCGAGCACAGGTTCCCCATGGAGAAGCATCGGGTATTGGGAAGACCTTTGAGCGGCTTCGCTGAGTCGGAGCTTCGGATTATGCTGGAACGGCTGATCCAGCGGATGCAGATCTGTGGCTGACAAGTCTTGAAAAGGCTTTCCAGATCGTCGACATCCCCGAAGCAGACAAAGTAAAGCATGTTGTCTACCTTTTGAAGGGTAGTGCTGGTCACTGGTGGACCATCGAGAAAGAGAAGCGGCCTGGTGAGGTGATCTGTTGGGAAGTGTTTCGGCGCAAGTTCGTCACCAGATACTTTCCGAAGACGTACCTGGATGAGAAGATCAGTCAGTTTGAGAAGTTGCAGCAAGGAACGATGAACATCACTGAGTATGAAGCTAAGTTTATGGATCTGTTGAGGTTCTGTCCTCACATGGCGGCGACAGATGATGAACGAATCAGACGTTTCGAGAAGGGTTTGAGTGTTGAGTTGACAACCCCTGTGTCTGCACTGGAAAACCGAGAGTGGTTTTCTACGTTTGTGGAATCAGTTCGACGGATCGAGAGGACAGTAAGGGAGAAAAGAGAGTCGGTGTCTCTTAAAAGACCTGCTCAGTTTCAAGGCCGAAGGTTTGGTGGCTTCAAGAAACCCAGGTTTTCAGCACCGTCAGAGATGAGAAGTGCTGGTGTACCATCTCAGTGGTCTCCGAGTAAGGGAAAAGGTTATGTTTCTTCACCATCTAAGGCACACAGTTCAGCTTCGCTGGCAGTGACAGGGCCATCTAGGCCACGAGTTGACAATAGAGCATGTCATCTCTGTGGACAAGTCGGGCATTGGAAGTTCAATTGCCCAAATAGAGATGTTGAAGTGACGCAGCAACCGAGGCAGAGTTTCCTGAAGTCTGAGAGACCACAGCCCAGTGGTAGCAGAGGACGAGGATGCGGTCAAGCGTCTCAAGCTGGATCGTCTGCTCAAGGGAGCAGAGGTCGTGGATAGCAAGCGATGGCTCGATTCTATGCTATGAATCAGCCGGAGGCGATAGTCAACCCGCGAGTGGTGACAGGTCAGATGGAGTTATTTCATTTTGATATGTCTTCTTCTTGCTTTATATCTGTTCTGGTTGACCCGGGTGCTACACACTCTTTTATCGCCTATAGTATGCTTGAAAACTGTCATCTACCTGTTAGTTGTAAGAAGGATAGCTTGTTGTTAGAAACCCCTCTTGATGGTTCCTCTTTGCTTCGAGAAGAGTGTCCATCTTGTGTTTTGTCTTTTTCGGGACACAGCATTCAGGTGGATCTCATACCGCTTGATATGCATGGTTTCGATGCTATCCTTGGGATGGATACCTTAGAGAAGTATAAGGTTGTCTTGGACTGTGGTTCCAAGCAGGCGGTGTTTGATGTTGCTGGAGAGAAGTGGATCTTCCAAGGAGATAGGAAGATTCTTCCGACGTGTCTGGTGTCAGCTATGGTGGCAGATAGGTTGTTGCGACAAGGATGTGAGGCGTTCTTAGCTCACGTTGTGGATACCATTGTGGATACCAAGGTGAAAGGCCTTAACCTTGAAGAAGTGTCCGTGGTCCGAGAGTTTGCAGATGTGTTTCCCGAGGAGTTTCCTGGTGTTCCTCCACCCCGAGAGGTCGATTTTGAGATCAATCTGGTTCCGGGAATGCAGCCGATTGCACAGACACCTTATAGGATGGCTCCAGCAGAGATGGTAGAGTTGAAGAAGCAATTACAAGAGTTGTTGGAGAAAGGTTTCATCAGACCAAGCACGTCACCTTGGGGTGCTCCCGTGTTGTTCGTTAAGAAGAAGGATGGTTCGATGCGGTTGTGTATAGATTACCGGCAGTTGAACAAGGTCACGATCAAGAATAAGTACCCGTTGCCGAGGATAGATGACCTGTTCGATCAGTTGCGTTGTGCTATAGTGTTTTCAAAGATTGATCTACGGTCTGGATATCATCAGTTGAGGATAAAGGCGGATGACATACCAAAGTCAGCCTTTAGGACGAGGTATGGTCATTTTGAGTTTGTGGTTATGCCGTTTGGATTAACCAATGCACCTGCTGCTTTCATGGACCTGATGAACATAGTGTTTCGTCCGTTCTTAGATCAGTTTGTTGTAGTTTTTATAGACGACACCTTGATCTATAGTCAGAACCGGCTAGAGCATGAGCAACATCTTCGTCAAGCGTTGACTCTCCTTCGTCAACATCAGTTGTATGCTAAGTTTAGTAAGTGTGAGTTCTGGTTGGATGAAGTGACTTTCTTAGGTCATGTGATATCTGCTGAAGGAGTCAAAGTAGATCCGAAGAAAGTGGAATCCGTTGCGGATTGGGAACAGCCGACGACGCCGACGGAAGTTCGTAGTTTCCTTGGTCTAGCAGGATACTACCGGAGGTTTATCAAGGACTTCAGTTCGATAGCTCTACCGATGACGAAGTTGACCAGGAAGGATGTACCTTTTGTTTGGAATGATTGATGTCAGCAAGCTTTCCAAAGTTTGAAGGAAAAGCTAACCAGTGCTCCAGTGTTGATCTTGCCAGAATCTAGAAAAGGCTATGTTGTTTTCTGTGATGTGTCCAAGAAAGGTTTGGGTTGTGTGCTGATGCAGGAAGATCATGTGGTTTCTTTTGCTTCGCGACAGCTTAAGAAACACGAGGAGAACTATCCGACCCATGACTTGGAGCTGGCAGCAGTGGTTCATGCGTTAAAGATTTGGAGACACTATCTTTATGGGGAAGTGTGTTAGATCTTTACAGATCACAAGAATTTGAAGTACATCTTCTCACAGCAAGAGTTGAACATGCGACAACGTCGGTGGATGGAGTTGATCAATGATTATGATTGCACTATCGAGTATCATCCTGGTAAGGTGAATGTGGTAGCAAACGCGCTTAGCAGACAGTCTTCTACTCCCAAGAAGGCACAAATGAGTTCTTTGGTATGCCATCGGCGGGACATGTTAGTCTCCTTACGGCAGATGAACGTACAGATGGAGGTTTCCTCGTTAGCTGGACTTTTAGCACAGATACAAATCAAGCCCACATTGAGACAGCAGATCAAGGATGCACATCAAACGGATGATACAGTACAGCTAATCAGATCAGAGTTTGGCAGCAAAAAGCGTGATGGATTCCATGAGTCCGAGGATGGAGTGGTTTGCTATCATAATAGGATGGTGGTTCCAGATGCTGATAATCTGATGGAGTTGGTGCTCGAGGAAGCACCCACGTCGATGTATGCTATTCATCCAGGTGTCACCAAAATGTATCATAGTCTGAAGGACTTGTATTGGTGGCCCGGCCTGAAGAAAGACGTAGCTGAGTTTGTGGCAAGGTGTGCAGTATGTCAGCAAGTAAAGGCTGAGCATCAAAAGCCGGTAGGTACGTTGCAACCTTTGCCTATACCACAGTGGAAATGGGATCATATAACCATGGATTTTGTAGTTGGTCTACCCAGGACAACTAGGAATCATGATTCCATTTGGGTGATAGTGGACAGATTAACGAAGTCTGCCCATTTCATACCTGTGAAGACCACGTATACAGCCGAAAAGCTCGCTCGAGTATATGTGGATGAGATAGTTCGTTTGCATGGTGTGCCAGCAACGATAGTTTCTGATAGAGGTCCTCAATTTACAAGTCGTTTTTGGGAACAGTTGCACAGGGCGATGGGAACGCAGTTGAAGTTCAGTACCGCTTTCCATCCACAGACAGATGGACAGTCTGAGAGGACTATTCAGACTTTGGAGGATCTTCTTCGTGCTTGTGTTTTGCAGTTCCTAGGCAGTTGGGACGTACATCTCAGTTTGATAGAGTTTGCCTACAACAATAGCTATCAGCGGAGCATTGACATGGCTCCCTATGAGTCTTTGTATGGGAGGAAGTGCAGATCTCCTTTGTGTTGGTATGAATCAGGTGAATATCAGCTTTTGGGCCCTGAGTTAGTACAGAAAACGACAGAAAAGATCAAGGTGATACAACAACAGTTGAAAGCGGCACAAGACAGGCAGAAGTCTTATGCAGACAATCGTCGACGACCTTTGGAGTTCCAGGTGGGAGACAAGGTGTATCTTAAAGTCTCTCCGTGGAAAGGTGTGCTGAGGTTTGGACGGAAGGGTAAGTTAGCTCCCAGATATATGGGGCCTTACTCAGTCATAGCACGTGTTGGCAAGGTGGCTTACGAGTTAGAGTTACCCCCAGAGTTGCATAGGTTACATCCAGTATTCCATGTCAGTATGCTGAAGAAAAGTCATCTGGATATAGGAACAGTGATACAACCAGTTGAAGTTGAGCTTGACAAAGATGTGACTTATGAAGAGGGTCCTATGATGATCCTTGACAGAAGGGTCAAGAAGCTGAAGAGAAAGAATCTGGTCCTTGTGAAGGTCCTTTGGCATCACCGTGGTGTTGAGGAAGCCACGTGGGAGCTTGAGGAAGAGATGAGGAGGAAGTATCTCTCGCTTTTCTCTACGGATTTCGGGGACGAAATCCTTTTGTAGAGGTTTATGGTTGTAAGGACCCTGACCTGCACTTAGGGTTTACCCTGTTTGTTTTGCTTAACCTTAGTGGTTTGATGCTTGCTAATCACCCTAAGTGGTGATTAGAGTTTTGTTGAGCTTTGTTGAAGAGTTCGAGGGGCTACTTGCAAATAACCCAAGTTTAGGGTTTTGTGTGCAAGTTTGCCATCTTTGAGATGTTTTCCCCTCTTTGTTTCCTCTAGGGCTGAGAGGAAGGCTTGGGCTTGTTGTTTGAGTTCTCTGGGCCTGAGTTGAGCTTGTTTGGGCCTGCTTGAGCCTTGTGTCGGCCAAGACCTGCTTTGTGTCGCCCAGAAGGCTGGTGTGTCGCCCAGCAGAGCTGCTGCCTGTGTCGCCCAAGATGCTTGGTTTGGTGTGGTGGACCCTTGGTGCATGTTTTGGACAAGTGTCCCATGCCTTGCTAGTGTGTTGGCTGGAACCCTAGGACAAGTGTCCCTTGGGTGGGCGACACATAGCATGGTTGTACCTTGGTTTCTCCTCCCTTCCCTCCTATATAGGTAGCTCTTCTCCTTGCCTTAGTCTCCTTTGGTCCTTTGGTCTCCCCTCCACCCTTGGTGCACGATACCCCTCTCCATCTTGCTTGTGTTGGCCGATACACTTCCTTGGAGCTGAAGTGGTGGCCGATACACCTTCCTGGAGCAGCTTGGTGGACGATAGCTTTGGATCTTGGAGTGCCTTGGAGCTCGGAGCTTAAGGCGGGTTGCATAGCTTCTAACCCTAACTCCTTTACCTCTTGCTTGATCTTATGCATGTTAGTGGACTAGCTTAGCTCCTTGCTTTTGTACCTTGCTAGTGTACCCTGGTGGCCGATATCCCCCTTAGGGTTTAGGGTTTCCTTGAGCACCTTTGCTTTCTAGGGTTTGAAGTCTCTTGTGTTGGGGGTAGGTGATGACCTAGGGTTGGGCGATACCCCCTTCCTTGTGAGTGTGTTGGGCGATACACTTGCTCCTAAGTTGAACGATATGAATGTCCTTGGGTTGAGCAACACCTTTGTTCTTTGTGTTGGCCGACATGGTGGCCATGTTGGGCGACATGGTGCTCTCTTTGGAGGCCGACATGACACCTTGGTGGACGACATGTTGAGCCCTTGAAGTTGGCCGATACCCTTGCCCATGAGTGGGCGATAGGGTGAGCTAGGGTTTGGTTGACCGATGTGATGGGAGACATAGTAATGTTCTTTGTGTTGTGGTGAGTACCCTTGGAGATGGACGATACTCTTTCTCTCTCACCCTCTCTCATGTTGGGCAATAGCCATGATGGGCGATACCCTCCCCATGTTGGCCGATATGGTTGATGGCATGTTGGACGATAGGCTTTGTGTCCTGATGGCCGATAGCCCTAATGGCTGACACCATGGTGGGAGATACCCTAATGGCCGATAGCCATGTTGGACGATACCTTACCCTATGTGCTTGAGTGTGGTGGCCGATAGGGTTAGTGATGTGGTGGCCGATAGGGTTAGTGATGTGGTGGCCGATAGGGTTAGTGATGTGGTGACCGATAGGGTTGGTGTGGTGGCCGATACCATGTTGGACGATAGGTCTGGATAAGTGTATAGTGAGGGTTGTGAAGATTTAGTGAGGGAATGAGGTTCCTTTGGTGATGGTTTCATATGTGATGGAAATAAACAATGGTAGTGTTTGTAATATCATCTATCTATATATATATGTTGCCCTACAAATAATAAGGATGCTAATGGTAGTACTGTATATGATGATAGCCCTCATGTAATAGATGCATGATGTGACCCGTTATGCTTAATTGTTAATGATAATGATGATAATGATAACTACTCTAGTAGTTTGTTTAATGATAATAATGTTGGTAATAATGATGCTAAGCGACAGTTATGTTAAAGGTTGCTTCATGATACAGATGACTATAGTTGATGGCATAGTAATGACCCTGTTAATAATAATGTGGATTCTGTATACTCAATCTGTATCCCATATACCTTGATTGT
Source organism: Alisma plantago-aquatica (assembly GCA_963693085.1). Lineage (NCBI taxonomy): Eukaryota > Viridiplantae > Streptophyta > Magnoliopsida > Alismatales > Alismataceae > Alisma > Alisma plantago-aquatica. The sequence goes on from OY856413.1 coordinate 365,727,373, forward strand.
TTGTATAACCCTGAGATTTAGGGTAAGCATCAGTATGGTTGATAATGATGTACTTAACATACTTGATTACCAAATAACTGTCATATTGATAAGTAGATTATCTTGAATGATATTTCATGATAGTGAGCATATTACTTATGTTGAATCTACAAATATTGCATACCTTAACCTTGCAGGTGATGACTTAGCCATGAAAGGGCTATGTGACATATGTAATGAGTAACATTCCTTTGATAGTTGCTCTATAAGATTATGTATGTGATGTGTTGGTCCCATGATGATGATGTGAGCCTTAAGAGGCAGTAACAATACATGATGAAGGGTTGAGACCCTGTGGTATGTGATGATCCTTGAGATGGACTTGGATGGTTGGCAAGAGGCCAAGTGGTAACATGTGATGTTGGATCCTTGAGATGGATCAGGTTGATATGAATAGATCATAATATAATGTTCTTTACTTCCTGTTATATCTTTGCATGTTATACAACTTGGTTGAATCTTGCAATTCATCTAAAAGATACTAATTAATCACAGTGAAATACATCATGTAGTTTGCCCTGGCCATAGATCCATCATCGTCAGGACTTGGTGATGGTGAAACAGGTTTTCCTACGGGTTAACCTGGAAGCGCATATTGTTGAATATGTGTAGGTTGCTCCTAGCCTGAAAATGAGGAGGTAAGAGTGTAACTCGGTTGCAGACTCAGATATGTGTGTAGATCATGGTGAACAGGCCCATGGCTCGGGATATGTGATGTATGGAGCATGAATGCGTTCATGGCTCAGAGCACGGTGATCAGACCCGTGGCTCAGTTTTACTAGCGCCGTGACCTGTACCAAGGCGGGCTAGAGAATGGGTAGCCTATGGAGCTAACCTTGTGGCTTAGACCACTTCAGCATGTGACTACGGTCCTGCTTGTGTTGTACTCATGTACTGACCATGAGGTGGGAGGTCGTGGAGTCCGGCTCTCCCATTGACCTTGTATGGCACCGGCTTGGGTTTCGTAACCAAAGGTTGGATTTGAACGGTACTGTTCAAATCCTCAGGGCATAATAATAATAAAACGTAATACAGCCGTTTAGTATTTACTGATCAAATCAAACACGAAACATTGGTTGAGGCCTTGTTTGGGTAATATTTCGTTATACCTTGCAGGTTATGTGGTAATCTACCTTATCTTGATAATCAGGTTATGTGACATTATATTCTGTTCTAATAATCCTGTTACATGTTGATATATCTCATCTTGATAGTCATATTCCTTTGAAAGACATCTGGTTTTACGCTTTAGTACAGCTGGTATGCTTGCCGGTAAGAATGATCTTGCTATATATATATATAACTGCTTCTGATATATCTGCTCATGTTATAATTGCTATTATGGTTTATCTTGATGAGGTTCTATAGTTGCGGTGGGGAGCTATGTTTCCCACTGGGACAATTGTTCAATTGTCTCACTCCGCTGGTTTACACCCTTTTTAGGTGGTCGAGGTAGACGTGGTCATGGTTGTGGTGTTGCGGACGAGCAGCTTGAGGAGCAGTAGAAGGCAAGCGATGGACATGCTGCTGTTTTGGATGTTTTGTAGTAGAGTCTAGAGTCATCCCTGTACTCTCAGGTCCTTGGCAGTGTTTTGACGATGTTTCACGAAGATCGTTCGATGATGTCGGTATATCCTGCTGTTGGCCGGATGTGGGCCTTTATGTATATATGAACAGGTGGTGAACTCATGTGATGGATGGACAGCTGTTACTGAGCTGTGGACACGTGTCAGATCTTGTGTATGTACATATTTATATGACATGTTTCTGTGCAGGATGAGGACTGGAAAGTAATAGTTTCACAGTTTATCAGTTTTCCGCAATCGGTTTTAATTAACCCGTGTTTTTGATAATCTGTGGTTATGGTGTTTTCCGCATGTTTTCGCGTAACACCTCGTTATCAAGTGTGATAATGGGATGTGTTGCCACAAGTTTGGTATCAGAGCCTTAGGTTCGCTGAGTCTACAGGGATCTAGGACTAGGTTGAGTCTATTCTTATGAGTCTGCTCTGCCTTCAATGAAATGCTCTTATCCTCGGGCCTCACTGAAATTCCTTCAGTTGGGCAGTGGTTTACCTTCCATAGAGGCAAGTTGTTCGAGCGCTTGGATAGACTCCTTACAAATGCAGCCTGGCTTGACTCTAACCCCTCTACCACAGTGACGGTTCTTCCGCGCTTCATCTCCGATCACAACGCGCTCTTGGTCTCCCGTCGGCCTAGAAATACAGGCCGTAAAGGCATCTTCAAGACGAAATCAAGCTGGAAACTCCAAGCTGACTTCCCCAACCAAGTCGCTGCTCTCTGGGACTCTTCACTTCCTTTTTCGGAGGCCCTCAACCTGTTCTCCCCGGCGATCTTGAATTGGGAGAACCATACGATGCGTTCCCAACACAAGCAAAAGAATTGCATCCTCAGGCAGCTCGATAGCTTGCAAGTATCTCTTCCCTCCGCTATTTATGTCTCTAACGAACTCAGATGCATTGTACTTCAGGAGCAACTTCAAAATATCCTCATGAAGGAGGAGGCGGATTGGAGGCAAAAATCCCACATTGATTGGTTGCAGCTGGGAGACAGCAACACGAAATTCTTCAACTCATATGTCAAGGCACGGCGTCAACGTAACTTGATTAGTAAACTCAAACATCCGAATGAAGGTTGGGTTACTGACGAAGAAGAACTCAAGTCCCTTGTCCGGTCGCACTTTAATAATCTGTTGTCTACTCCTTCGTGTGCCACTCATCATTGCACTGAGTATGTGAGCACTTTCCCAGGCATCCCCGGCACTGCTCACTCCAACCTTGCGGCAATTCCTTCTGCATCAGAGATCAAAGGCGTCCTGTTCAAGATGAACCCCTTGAAGTCTACTGGTCCAGACGGAGTGCATACAGATTTTCTTCAAAACAATTGGACGCTGATCGGCCCTTCTTTGGTCACCACTGTACACATGGCTTTCTCTACGGCGATAGTAGATCCTGACCTTGCTAACTCTCATATGGTGCTCATCCCTAAATCTAACAATGTGGAGTCGTGCAGTGACTTGAGACCTATCTCCCTCACCAATACTTGCTTGAAGGTGATCTCCAAAGTAATCGTTGAAAGAATGAAACCTCTTCTAAACAACTGGATTGCCCTGACTTAGTCTAGCTTCATACCTGGGCGGAGAATCACAGACAATATCCTTCTGGTTCAGGAAGCCATCCATTCCATGCGCATCCAGAAAGGGAAGAAGCGTTGGATGGCGATAAAGCTTGATCTGTCCAAGGCATTCGATAAAATGAGCTGGCATTTCATCGAGGACACTCTTACCAGGGTGGGCCTCCTCGATAATATAGTGAAGCTGATCATGAGCATCATCACATCTGGGCACACCTCCATTCTCTGGAATGGTACTCCCCTCCCTACCATTAAGACTCGTAGAGGAGTTAGGCAGGGAGACCCTCTTAGCCCTTACATCTTCGTCTTATGTATGGAACGATTACATCAAGCTATTGCGAAGGTTGTGGACTGTGGTGATTGGAAGCCGCTGGTTATGAATAAGAACAGTTTGCCTATCTCACATGCCCTATTAGCCGACGACATCAGCTTGCTCGCTGAAGCTTCTGTCAAACAAGCACAATGCATCAACCGTATTCTTCGGGACTTCACAACAGTCTCCGGACAAGAAGTCTCTACAAGCAAGTCGAAGTGTTTTTTCTCTCCTAACACTATGACGGCGATCCGGAATCGTATTAGTCGGCTCCTAAGTATCTCTCACACAGAAGACCTGGGAAAATACCTAGGGTGCCCATTCTCCATAAGAGGATTAACAAGACTACGCATGCCTCCATCATTGACTCCATCAGAACAAAAATGAATGGGTGGACCCAGCGACATCTCTCGTTTGCAGGTCGAGTTTCCCTTACTAAATCATCTCTACAATCCATACCCGCATACATCATGCAAACGGTGTGCCTCCCCCAAGGCGTGTGTGATGTCCTTAATCAGCACATACAACGTTTTATTTGGCAAGGGACTGGTGAACAACGTAGAATGTCGTTAGTATAGTGGAAGAAAGTGACTTCCTGCAAGAAGAATGGAGGTCTTGGCATTCGCGATGCAGCTGATCAAAATATTTCTCTTATGATGAAGAATACCTGGTTGTTTCTAACATGCCCTGAGAAACTTTGGGTCCAGGTCATGCGGAATAAATACTGCCCTAGAGGTGTCCCTAAGTCTGGGACCTGCTCGCATGCATGGTCCTTCATCCGCTCTTCCATTGACGCTGTGAAGGCAAACTGTCGCAGAGTCGTGAATAATGGTGCTGACACCAATGTGTGGTCCGACGCTTGGTTCAGCAACGAAAGCCTTGCGGTCTTTCATCCTGCATTGAGTATCCTAGACAGCCTCAGCGATCTCAGGGCTGAATCTATGATCTCCTTAGACGGCTCTTGGGATTGGGACTTCATCAGGAACTTCTTCCCTATTGACTCTTGGACACAAATCAACATCATACCCCCCTGCATCGTCTGTCGGGCCAGATAGTTGGGCTTGGAACAAGGACTCTTTGGGTAAGTTCTCTTCAGCTTCAACATACACATGGATTAGACGCTAGAAAGAGACTATCTGTAGCGGTGCTTGGCCAACCATATGGAAGTCCAAGCTCCCTTACCGTATCAAATTGTTCCTTTGTCTTTTCATGCACAATGCCCTGCTCACGAATGTGGAAAAAGGAAGGAGGCACATGGACACGACTAGCCTCTGTCCCCAGTGTAATGAGGCAGATGAAACCCTCCTTCATTGTCTCTAAGATTGCCGCTCTAGGAAGGTTGTCAGGCATAGCCTAGACGTGCACAACAACTTCTTCAACATGGACGTCGACGCCTGGACCAAGCACATCATCACGTCTGCTAGTCTAAACCCCATTTATGCTGTCACATGTTGGAATCTATGGAGGGTAAGGAATGAATATGTTCACTCTCTTAAAGATGCCCCCTCGTAGGTGCAAATCAATTTCATTAAAGAACGTGTGTGCTCCATTGCTGGCCTCCCGAGCCATATCTTCAACCATGTTCTCGTCGTCATGCCTTCGATCCATCTTGATGAAAGAGACTTCCTGGTCTTCGTGGATGCATCTTTTAACAAAATTTCTCACCAGTGCGCCTCGGGCGTCTATATCACAACCATCACTGGGGTTCTTGTGCAAGGCGTCGGTGCCCCGGGCTATGCCTCGAGTGCAGTCGAGGCGGAAATCAAAGCCATCTCGCATGTTGTAAACACCTGTCAGTTGGATGGCCTCTCGAGGCCCCTCATCCTCTCTGACTCAAATACTGGCATCGCCTTCTTCAAGAACATGGAGGAGGCTCCGCCTAGCCTAAAACCCATCTTCAGGAAATGGTCCAAGGACCAACTATCCTCATTCACTTTCCAGTTCACCTAGGAAGTACACTTTAGTTGCTGATGTTGTAGCCAAGCACGTTATGTCAAACAGTTTGGCAGTAGATTTTACTTTCAAACCTCCCTGGCATCTGCCAGAAGTTTTGCTTTGTAATCTGACTGTGAGGTAATATAAGTATTTTTGATATAAAAAAAGTAACTGATACTTTATCTTTCTTATCAAAAAAAATATATAGTTGGCCACCAGGCTTTTCTCAAAATCTCATGCAGTTTATGTTCCTGGGTTGTAGATGGCCACTGAGCTAAAGATTCATATGTTCTAACCCTAGATATAGAAGAAGTAGGTGAAGGATATTAGGAACAAAATTAGAGGTCTAGTCAGAAGACATAAGTTAAGATAATGATTAGGGTTATGTGCCTAGATGTTTTGGATTTTTATGTTAACTCTTGAACTATATATAGCATACTCTCTTTTTTTTTTCGCGTGTCTATGGTATGGGACACAGGCTCATAGGGTTTTGTAGAGAGAATGTTATATGCATAATCATGCTTATCTTGTCCTTACAATTGCATGTGGTATGGGGCATGTGCATGGGGGAGGTACTAAGATGAGTGTGATAAGATAAGTCCGCTTTGAATATATGACCGGCCAGCATGTATCCAAAGATGAATAATAAAAGAAGACTTTGCATTAAAAGTTTAATACATATAGTCACCTAAACCTAGTCAAGACACATAGTAAGACCAAGTATGAGTAGGGGGAGTAGATATTTGACATAGATAAGTAAGTAAGATCCCTGGTAAAATTTGAAACCCTAGAGAAGAGTTCAGAGATGTAAATGATGATGTTGAATAGAATCCTGAGTAATATACCCACATGGAGGTCAAGATAGTGTTCTATCACGAGAATGAGACTTTAAGATGATTAGTGTAGATAGAATAAGTGAAACCCTAGGTGGGTAGTACCATAAAATTTCGAGGATGAAATTTATTTAAGGTGGGTAGAATTGTAACATCCTCAAAATCCTAGATCTATTAATGTACCTTAATGTGAAACCCTAGCTTGAAAGTTTAAGCTTTTAGCTAACAAAATGGAATTCTATGGGACCTCTTAGTCCAATATATGATGAAATAATCTCATAAACCTAGCTTTGGCTTAAATAGCTCATTTCGTAAATGATAATTCTATTAATATCACCTTTTAATAATATGTGCATTAAAATAGCAACCTATATGAGTTTAATGAACAAAAGTTAATGAAAACCTAAATATAAGTAGATAGGGAGATTCTAGAGGTTCTAGTTAGCTTGTGGTTCAAATTTGGAGTCAATAGGGCTTCATTTGACCCTTCAAATCAATTAGAGAAATTAGTATATGGTTTTGATTAAATATTAATCGGATAACCTAAGATCACACATTATCTATGTGTCACACAAGCTTGTATCAGGAGGAGTCACCAGCAGCCGGTTGATTTTGATCATAGGGTCACGAGGTCGTCTCCTACCTTCAGTAGGAGACCAGGTTCAGGAAACCATGGCCGGGCTCCTTATCTGACCCCGCATGGCCCTCATAGTGTCCAGTTTCTGTTGGTTTCTTCACCGATGGGATCAGGAGTTCCATGTGAGCTCAAGATCCCAGGTTTACCTAGACATTGTGCCCTATCCACAAAATACCCAATAGGGCTAGAACTCCTTTTGTTGCCCCAATGTTGTAGAGACTTCCGCCAACCTTTGAACCTATAAATCAGGGTCAAGAAACGAGATTCAAACCCCATAGCTTCATCTCCTTCTCTCAATTGGATCGCTTGCACCCTACACTGTCGCCGCCTACTCAGTCTTCCCTCCGGTGACCTTCACCTCACCCCATCCTCATCCGACCATCCTAGACAAATTGCCTCATAGGTGAGCCTCTTGGACTCTTATTCTTCGATTCCACAGTGTTTGTTTGTCGTGGATCCTTCCCAATTGTCAGGACTTGTAGCCCCCACCTATGTTCCTGTCGACACTCACCGCCTGGGCCAACCTGTGGCTTGTTGGCCACAGAACTAGTGGAGTTGTCTTCGACCTCCTCCCTAGATCGGTTTCCCAGTTTAGTTGAATCTTTTCCGCCTTGTTTCTTGATGGAGTTGAAGCAAGTTCAATGCCTTGTTTCCCGCGTGTTGGGGCCAACGACCACCGTCGTGGACACGACAGGTCCCCAGCTGTGGCCTGATGGCTCCGGTGGTTTCTTTCGAACCTGTTTGGGTACTAGGATGCTCTTTTGAGATGGTCTTTGAACCCTGCGAGTTAATGCTCTGTTGTACTTCAGTTGTAATGGATATCAGGGTGTTTTGAGCACCACATGTTCCTCAGATTGGCTCATCAGGTTTGTACGACAACATGGATGACTGTGAGCTCCTTGGTTTTCATTGGTATGTAGGGCTCCATGATCTGGATCTTCAAACAAAGCCCTTGGGGCTGAGCTTCGTCTTCCCCTTGGAAGAAGAAGAAACAAGGCACTTGTTTTCCAATCTTGCCCTGCTGTTGATTTTTGTTTCTTGCACTCTTATAAGGGCAAAGGAGGTATTTTGTTTTCCTTATCAACTTTTGACCATGGCCTAGTTATGAAAGGCCCTTTTCAGGTGGCTAGTTCCGATTGGACCAACTAGACAAAGGGTCCCGCCTTTGGATTTTCCTTGATATCTGATTGGCTAGATTTCCCTAAATTCACACTAAATCAACGACTTATCAAAAAATTACCCATAAATATTCGTTGGAAATGTTTTCAAACAAGGAACAATATATGGTGGTTTAGAGTCCAGCTTTCAATCCTAATTTCCATGATTTACTCAAGAGCCATGAAACCCTAAAATAAGCTTGAATAATGATTATTAATACATGTCAATCAATTATACAGGGTAATTAGGGTTCCCTGAACATCAAGAGAACATTAGGAGTTGCTCCAATCTCTGTAAGTGTTCCATGAACTTTGAACATACTTATTGGATGTTTATTGGTTGTTATGTACAATGTTCTTGTTATTAAGTGCTTTTATTATTCATGCTATGACTCTATTGATCAAAGTTAAAAGTCAATGACTAAATGAAATCCTTTTTACTATTTATGTTCAAGAATCATCATATCATGTTATATTCATGTTTAAGAGCAAGATTAAAGAGTATCCAAGAGTAAAGAGTAAAGAGTAAAGATAATTAATGAACCTTATATAAGATCCTCGTCATGGGATTTCCTAGCATATAGTGTACTTTGGTACAAATTATGGGCTTTCCTAGCATAAAGAGCACCTCGGTGCAAATCATGGGCTTTCCTAGCATACAGAGCACTTTTGTGCAATTCAAGTAGCACTTCGGTGCAAAGAGAAGAGGCACTTCGGTGTAACAATTGAGGATTCTTATATAAGTCAGATAAAAGACAATGCTAAAATGCAAAGTTTATTTTCATGATGTTAAATGTTTTCTTTTCAATGTATATGTTATTTCTCTTTTATAATATGTTCAATTCCACTTACAAATTGTTTTATGCATGGTTGGGGGCGTGATGCCCGTAGGAAAGGATTAACGTCAAGGACAAAGCTAGTTGAGGACCAGTTGAAGAAGGAGCTCTAGAACATTTGAGACCAGACCTGGTGGGGTGCCATCTATCAATAGTTTAGATTTTTCTTAATTCTTTTGAGACATGTGTTTCTTAGCTTAGTGTGTGAGTTTTATGTTATAAGTTGAGAAATGAAAAACTATGTAATGTACCCTGTGTTGGTTTACTTAAAATTTATTTGTATGCAATGATTATAATTTTGTGACATTCCCAATGAGATGATGCTTCCGCTCAATGAATTATATGTTTTAAAAAATTGGGATGTTACAATATGGTATCAGAGCTAAAAATATAGTTGTCCACCGAAGTAACTGATACTTTAGGGTTACATGAGAGGCGGCGGCTCTAGGCGATCAGGAAGTCGTGGGGGTCGGGGTGGCTTCGGCCATGCCCGTCCTCCGCTGGACGGTGCCATTGGTGATTCTGCGGAGATCGTTCTTAATGACAACGGGATGACGGAGGCTGACTATCCAGCAAATAACGAAGAGGATGCAAGCATGACGGTGGATAGCGAGCAACAGATCAATCTCGGAGATGGATCAGCGGCGCAGCATGTAAAGAAGTCCTACAAAGACTCCATGGTGGGTCAAAGATGGCAGGATAGCTACCCGGTCATCTGCCCAGATCTCTTAAAATCTTCAGATTTGGTCATTGATCGGAGCGGCACCATACCGGCTATCTCCATTAGAGAGGAAGTCGTTCCCCCCTCCTAGAACCCTGGAAATATGTGATAGTAATCAAGGCTATAGGCATGAATATCAGATTTCAGGTGCTCGTCAACCGCATCACTATCCTCTGGGGCATACATGATAGGTCTGTTCAAACATGGTCTCCTCACTTTCGCCCCTCAGACCCGATTCCAAGCAAGCTGGTCGTCTGGATCAGAGTTCCTAAATTGCCGGTGCATCTTTACCAAACCGAGCTCCTTACCGGAATAGGAAACCTTGTTGGGAAGATGATCAAAATTGACTCAACCACAACACAAGGTAACAGAGGCAAATTTGCGAGAATTGCCACAGAAATAGACACCCGGCAACCTCTTCTTCCAGCGGTGTTCATCAATGGAGAAATCTTCAAGATCGAATACAAGAATCTTCCATCCTTGTACATCCACTGTGGGCGCATAGGACATGATGAAGCCCGCTATCTGCAAGCAGCGGTGGCTGCACCGGTGGTGCCTGCCGCACCTGCCCTAGTAGTTCCCCACTCTGTCGCGATGCATGCGAAGAAACCCGAGAGGCGCCCGCCGCACAGTTTTCCGGAGAAAAGTTTGTCCCAAGAGCAGTCCCCCCATCCTCACAAGCTGGTACCGGCGAGGAGACGGCGGACGATTGGTAGACAGTGACCAACAGGAGGAATCGGAAGAAGACATTAGGGGTTAATCAACTGAACTCCTCTAATAAGAACTTGGAGGCTAGAAAAGACGCTCGGCCCTCAGACACCGCCATGCGTCTAGTTGGAGATGACACCTTAATCAGTAGAGAGCAGGGATCTGAGGGTCCCTCATTTCAATTCCACTTCGGAGCTTCACCCGAGTCTGAAGGCGGAGTTGGCACAACAAGACGAGGCGTCTTACTGAGGAACAGGCGCATCATCTACCAGACGACGCCCAGCAGCCCAGATAGAATCCGTAAAAAGGGGAAGGCACGCGAAGCCTCGGAGAACGCAAAGGTGACAGAGGCCAGATGCCTCTTTAGTCCTCCTGTGTCCAACCCTACGATGGAAGACGCGGGCAATGTTGTCCATGCAATTGATGAAGATGACTCTGGTCCTACCAACGGCCAGCCTATCGTTGCTTAACCCATCCTTTTTAATGAATTATGTGTTCTGGAATATACAGGGTGCTTGTTCTGATAATAAAATTCAATTTCTACGCTACCTAAAGAGGAAATTCAAATTAAATCTCATCGCCATTGCTGAACCCAGGTGCAGCGGCGCAATAGCTAACAACATAATTAGATCTATGGGGTTTCCATCCTCACATCGTATGGAGGCCATCGGTTACTCGGGTGGCATTTGGATCCTCTGGGATCATTCTATCACATCTATGGAAATCTTATTGAACCACATGAAATTTATCCACTGCCGGGCAAATGGGTCTCTTGTAACCTTCGTTTACGGTAGCCCGAACTCGACAACTCGCAAGCTGTTGTGGAAGCACCTCACAAGTATAGCGAACACGGTCTCTAGTGACTGGTCAGTTATTGGAGACTTCAACTCCATGCTTTCTGTTAGTGAGAAGGTGGGAAGACATTTCTTCGATCACTCGGCCTGCTCTGCCTTCAATGAAATGCTCTTATCCTCGGGCCTCGCTGAAATTCCTTCAGTTGGGCAGTGGTTTACCTTCCATAGAGGCAAGTTGTTCGAGCGCTTGGATAGACTCCTTACAAATGCAGCCTGGCTTGACTCTAACCCCTCTACCACAGTGACGGTTCTTCCGCGCTTCATCTCCGATCACAACGCGCTCTTGGTCTCCCGTCGGCCTAGAAATACAGGCCGTAAAGGCATCTTCAAGACGAAATCAAGCTGGAAACTCCAAGCTGACTTCCCCAACCAAGTCGCTGCTCTCTGGGACTCTTCACTTCCTTTTTCGGAGGCCCTCAACCTATTCTCCCCGGCGATCTTGAATTGGGAGAACCATACGATGCGTTCCCAACACAAGCAAAAGAATTGCATCCTCAGGCAGCTCGATAGCTTGCAAGTATCTCTTCCCTCCGCTATTTATGTCTCTAACGAACTCAGATGCATTGTACTTCAGGAGCAACTTCAAAATATCCTCATGAAGGAGGAGGCGGATTGGAGGCAAAAATCCCACATTGATTGGTTGCAGCTGGGAGACAGCAACACGAAATTCTTCAACTCATATGTCAAGGCACGGCGTCAACGTAACTTGATTAGTAAACTCAAACATCCGAATGAAGGTTGGGTTACTGACGAAGAAGAACTCAAGTCCCTTGTCCGGTCGCACTTTAATAATCTGTTGTCTACTCCTTCGTGTGCCACTCATCATTGCACCGAGTATGTGAGCACTTTCCCAGGCATCCCCGGCACTGCTCACTCCAACCTTGCGGCAATTCCTTCTGCATCAGAGATCAAAGGCGTCCTGTTCAAGATGAACCCCTTGAAGGCTACTGGTCCAGACGGAGTGCATATAGATTTTCTTCAAAACAATTGGACGCTGATCGGCCCTTCTTTGGTCACCACTGTACACATGGCTTTCTCTACGGCGATAGTAGATCCTGACCTTGCTAACTCTCATATGGTGCTCATCCCTAAATCTAACAATGTGGAGTCGTGCAGCGACTTGAGACACATCTCCCTCACCAATACTTGCTTGAAGGTGATCTCCAAAGTAATCGTTGAAAGAATGAAACCTCTTCTAAACAACTGGATTGCCCTGACTCAGTCTAGCTTCATACCTGGGCGGAGAATCACAGACAACATCCTTCTGGTTCAGGAAGCCATCCATTCCATGCGCATCCAGAAAGGGAAGAAGCGTTGGATGGCGATAAAGCTTGATCTGTCCAAGGCATTCGATAAAATGAGCTGGCATTTCATCGAGGACACTCTTACCAGGGTGGGCCTCCTCGATAATATAGTGAAGCTGATCATGAGCATCATCACATCTGGGCACACCTCCATTCTCTGGAATGGTACTCCCCTCCCTACCATTAAGACTCGTAGAGGAGTTAGGCAGGGAGACCCTCTTAGCCCTTACATCTTCGTCTTATGTATGGAGCGATTACATCAAGCTATTGCGAAGGTTGTGGACTGTGGTGATTGGAAGCCGCTGGTTATGAATAAGAACAGTTTGCCTATCTCACACGCCCTATTCGCCGACGACATCATCTTGCTCGCTGAAGCTTCTGTCAAACAAGCACAATGCATCAACCGTATTCTTCGGGACTTCACAACAGTCTCCGGACAAGAAGTCTCTACAAGCAAGTCGAAGTGTTTTTTCTCTCCTAACACTATGACGGCGATCCAGAATCATATTAGTCGGCTCCTAAGTATCTCTCCCACGGAAGACCTGGGAAAATACCTAGGGTGCCCATTCTCCATAAGAGGATTAACGAGACTACGCATGCCTCCATCATTGACTCCATCAGAACAAAAATGAATGGGTGGACCCAGCGACATCTCTCATTTGCAGGTCGAGTTTCCCTTACTAAATCATCTCTACAATCCATACCCGCATACATCATGCAAACGGTGTGCCTCCCCCAAGGCGTGTGTGATGTCCTTAAGCAGCACATACGACGTTTTATTTGGCAAGGGACTGGTGAACAACGTAGAATGTCGTTAGTATAGTGGAATAAAGTGACTTCCTGCAAGAAGAATGGAGGTATTGGCATTCGCGATGCAGCTGATCAAAATATTGCTCTTATGATGAAGAATACCTGGTTGTTTCTAACATGCCCTGAGAAACTTTGGGTCCAGGTCATACGGAATAAATACTGCCCTAGAGGTGTCCCTAAGTCTGGGACCTGCTCGCATGCATGGTCCTTCATCCGCTCTTCCATTGACGCTGTGAAGGCAAACTGTCGCAGAGTCGTGAATAATGGTGCTGACACCAATGTGTGGTCCGACGCTTGGTTCAGCAACGAAATCCTTGCGGTCTTTCATCCTGCATTGAGTATCCTGGACAGCCTCAGCGATCTCAGGTCTGAATCTATGATCTCCTTAGACGGCTCTTGGGATTGGGACTTCATCAGGAACTTCTTCCCTATTGACTCTTGGACACAAATCAACATCATACCCCCCCTGCATCGTCTGTCGGGCCAGATAGTTGGGCTTGGAACGAGGACTCTTTGGGTAAGTTCTCTTCAGCTTCAGCATACACATGGATTAGACGCTAGAAAGAGACTATCTGTAGCAGTGCTTGGCCAACCATATGGAAGTCCAAGCTCCCTAACCGTATCAAATTGTTCCTTTGTCTTTTCATGCACAATGCCCTGCTCACGAATGTGGAAAAAGGCAGGAGGCACATGGACACGACTAGCCTCTGTCCCCAGTGTAATGAGGTAGATGAAACCCTCCTTCATTGTCTCTGAGATTGCCGCTCTAGGAAGGTTGTCAGGCATAGCCTAGACGTGCACAACAACTTCTTCAACATGGACGTCGACGCCTGGACCAAGCACATCATCACGTCTGCTAGTCTAAACCCCATTTATGCTGTCACATGTTGGAATCTATGGAGGGTAAGGAATGAATATGTTCACTCTCTTAAAGCTGCCCCCTCGTAGGTGCAGATCAATTTCATTAAAGAACGTGTGTGCTCCATTGCTGGCCTCCTGAGCCATATCTTCAACCATGTTCCCGTCGTCGTGCCTTCGATCCATCTTGATGAAAGAGACTTCCTGGTCTTCGTGGATGCATCTTTTAACAAAATTTCTCACCAGTGCGCCTCAGGCGTCTATATCACAACCATCACTGGGGTTCTTGTGCAAGGTGTCGGTGCCCCGGGCTATGCCTCGAGTGCAGTCGAGGCGGAGATCAAAGCCATCTCGCATGTTGTAAACACCTGTCAGTTGGATGGCCTCTCGAGGCCCCTCATCCTCTCTGAATCAAATACTGGCATCGCCTTCTTCAAGAACATGGAGGAGGCTCCGCCTAGCCTAAAACCCATCTTCAGGAAATGGTTCAAGGACCAACTATCCTCATTCACTTTCCAGTTCTTACCTAGGAAGTACACTTTAGTTGCTGATGTTGTAGCCAAGCACGTTATGTCAAACAGTTTGGCAGTAGATTTTACTTTCAAACCTCCCTGGCATTTGCCAGAAGTTTCGCTTTGTAATCTGACTGTGAGTTAATATAAGTATTTTTGATATAAAAAAAGTAACTGATACTTTATCTTTCTTATCAAAAAAAATATATAGTTGGCCACCAGGCTTTTCTCAAAATCTCATGCAGTTTATGTTCCTGGGTTGTAGATGGCCACTGAGCTAAAGATTCATATGTTCTAACCCTAGATATAGAAGAAGTAGGTGAAGGATATTAGGAACAAAATTAGAGGTCTAGTTAGAAGACATAAGTTAAGATAATGATTAGGGTTATGTGCCTAGATGTTTTGGATTTTTATGTTAACTCTTGAACTATATATAGCATACTCTCTCTTTTTTTTCGCGTGTCTATGGTATGGGACACAGGCTCATAGGGTTTTGTAGAGAGAATGTTATATGCATAATCATGCTTATCTTGTCCTTACAATTGCATGTGGTATGGGGCATGTGCATGGGGGAGGTACTAAGATGAGTGTGATAAGATAAGTCCGCTTTGAATATATGACCGGCCAACATGTATCCAAAGATGAATAATAAAAGAAGACTTTGCATTAAAAGTTTAATACATATAGTCACCTAAACCTAGTCAAGACACATAGTAAGACCAAGTATGAGTAGGGGGAGTAGATATTTGACATAAATAAGTAAGTAAGATCCCTGGTAAAATTTGAAACCCTAGAGAAGAGTTCAGAGATGTAAATGATGATGTTGAATAGAATCCTGAGTAATATACCCACATGGAGGTCAAGATAGTGTTCTATCACGAGAATGAGACTTTAAGATGATTAGTGTAGATAGAATAAGTGAAACCCTAGGTGGGTAGTACCATAAAATTTTGAGGATGAAATTTATTTAAGGTGGGTAGAATTGTAACATCCTCAAAATCCTAGATCTATTAATGTACCTTAATGTGAAACCCTAGCTTGAAAGTTTCAGCTTTTAGCTAACAAAATGGAATTCTATGGGACCTCTTAGTCCAATATATGATGAAATAATCTCATAAACCTAGCTTTGGATTAAATAGCTCATTTCGTAAATGATAATTCTATTAATATCACCTTTTAATAATATGTGCATTAAAATAGCAACCTATATGAGTTTAATGAACAAAAGTTAATGAAAACCTAAATATAAGTAGATAGGGAGATTCTAGAGGTTCTAGTTAGCTTGTGGTTCAAATTTGGAGTCAATAGGGCTTCATTTGACCCTTCAAATCAATTAGAGAAATTAGTATATGGTTTTGATTAAATATTAATCGGATAACCTAAGATCACACATTATCTATGTGTCACACAAGCTTGTATCACGAGGAGTCACCAGCAGCCGGTTGATTTTGATCATAGGGTCACGAGGTCGTCTCCTACCTTCAGTAGGAGACCAGGTTCAGGAAACCATGGCCGGGCTCCTTATCCGATCCCGCATGGCCCTCATAGTGTCCAGTTTCTGTTGGTTTCTTCACCGTTGGGATCGGGAGTGCCATGTGAGCTCAAGATCCCAGGTTTACCTAGACATTGTGCCATATCCACAAAATACCCAATAGGGCTATAACTCCTTTTGTTGCCCCAATGTTGTAGAGACTTCCGCCAACCTTTGAACCTATAAATCAGGGTCAAGAAACGAGATTCAAACCCCATAGCTTCATCTCCTTCTCTCAATTGGATCGCTTGCACCCTACACTGCCGCCGCCTACTCAGTCTTCCCTCCGGTGACCTTCACCTCACCCCATCCTCATCCGACCATCCTAGACAAATTGCCTCATAGGTGAGCATCTTGGACTCTTATTCTTCGATTCCGCAGTGTTTGTTTGTCGTGGATCCTTCCCAATTGTCGGGACTTGTAGCCCCCACCTATGTTCCCGTCGACACTCACCGCCTGGGCCAACCTGTGGCTTGTTGGCCACAGAACTAGTGGAGTTGTCTTCGACCTCCTCCCTAGATCGGTTTCCCAGTTTAGTTGAATCTTTTCCGCCTTGTTTCTTGATGGAGTTGAAGCAAGTTCAATGCCTTGTTTCCCGCGTGTTGGGGCCAACGACCACCGTCGTGGACACGGCAGGTCCCCAGCTGTGGCCTGATGGCTCTGGTGGTTTCTTTCGAACCTGTTTGGGTACTAGGATGCTCTTTTGAGATGGTCTTTGAACCCTGCGAGTTAATGCTCTGTTGTACTTCAGTTGTAATGGATATCAGGGTGTTTTGAGCACCACATGTTCCTCAGATTGGCTCATCAGGTTTGTACAACAACATGGATGACTGTGAGCTCCTTGGTTTTCATTGGTATGTAGGGCTCCATGATCTGGATCTTCAAACAAAGCCCTTGGGGCTGAGCTTCGTCTTCCCCTTGGAAGAAGAAGAAACGAGGCACTTGTTTTCCAATCTTGCCCTGCTGTTGATTTTTGTTTCTCGCACTCTTATAAGGGCAAAGGAGGTATTTTGTTTTCCTGATCAACTTTTGACCATGGCCTAGTTATGAAAGGCCCTTTTCAAGTGGCTAGTTCCGATTGGACCAACTAGACAAAGGGTCCCGCCTTTGGATTTTCCTTGATATCTGATTGGCTAGATTTCCCTAAATTCACACTAAATCAACGACTTATCAAAAAATTACCCATAAATATTCGTTGGAAATGTTTTCAAACAAGGAACAATATATGGTGGTTTAGAGTCCAGCTTTCAATCCTAATTTCCATGATTTACTCAAGAGCCATGAAACCCTAAAATAAGCTTGAATAATGATTATTAATACATGTCAATCAATTATACAGGGTAATTAGGGTTCCCTGAACATCAAGAGAACATTAGGAGTTGCTCCAATCTCTGTAAGTGTTCCATGAACTTTGAACATACTTATTGGATGTTTATTGGTTGTTATGTACAATGTTCTTGTTATTAAGTGCTTTTATTATTCATGCTATGACTCTATTGATCAAAGTTAAAAGTCAATGACTAAATGAAATCCTTTTTACTATTTATGTTCAAGAATCATCATATCATGTTATATTCATGTTTAAGAGCAAGATTAAAGAGTATCCAAGAGTAAAGAGTAAAGAGTAAAGATAATTAATGAACCTTATATAAGATCCTCGTCATGGGCTTTCCTAGCATACACAGTACTTCGGTACAAATTATGGGCTTTCCTAGCATAAAGAGCACCTCGATGCAAATCATGGGTTTTACTAGCATACAGAGCACTTTTGTGCAATTCAAGAGGCACTTTGGTGCAAATAGAAGAGGCACTTCGGTGCAACAATTGAGGATTCTTATATAAGTCAGATAAAAGACAATGCTAAAATGCAAAGTTTATTTTCATATTGTTAAATGTTTTCTTTTCAATGTATATGTTATTTCTCTTTTATAATATGTTCAATTCCACTTACAAATTGTTTTATGCATGGTTGGGGGCGCGATGCCCACAAGAAAGTAGCAACGTCAAGGACAAAGCTAGCTGAGGACCAGTTGAAAAAGGAGCTCTAGAACATCTGAGACCAAACCTGGTGGGGTGCCAACTATCAATAGTTTAGATTTTTCTTAATGCTTACGAGACATGTGTTCTAGCTTAGTGTGTGAGTTTTATGTTATAAGTTGAGATATGAGAAACTATGTAATGTACCCTGTGTTGGTTTACTTAAACTTTATTTTTATGCAATGATTATCATTTTGTGACATTCCCAATGAGATGATGCTTCCGCTCAGTGAATTATATGTTTTAGAAAATTGGGATGTTACATTTCTAGACCCTCAGATGTCTTTCCAATAGTCAAGAGGTGTAACATACCAGATCTTGAACCCTACCTTAGAAATTTGACCTTTTGGACTTAGCCAAACAAGGTTGAGGTCAGGCTTAAGAGAATTTTCCCAATAAGCTAATGCATGAATGTATCACCTTAATGTAATTTAATATGTCAAATAATTCATTTAGAGGTAATATGAGCATACATAACTTAATTGGATAAATAATGAACTAATGGGCCATATGACATATCTCATAAAAATAAATCCCAAAAGTGAAATAAAAGTTTAAAATAATTTTCCTTGGGTCCCAATTGCCTTGGGAGTTAAGTATCACATTATTCACATAATAATAATTCATTTATTTCAAATTGGAAAAGAAGTGTGTTTTCCCTAAAATATCAAATGAAATAATAAATGACTCCAAAAGTAGAAAATAATCTTATATTAGCCTTTGGGTGAATTTTCATCCAATTTGGAGAAATTTTTCTTAAAAGGTGAAATCAGGAGAGAGAAAGTGTGTAGAACCTTCAAAATATTAAATATATGCTCAAACAACTCCAACATGTAAAATTGATGGCAAATTCATATCCAACACATGAAATATGACTTGTGGGTGAAATTTCATCAAATTTGGATAATCCTAATGTCATTAATGAAGGAGGAAAGAGAAAATAAGATTTGATCTATTTAACACATTAAAAGTTCTCAAAAGGCAAATCTAATTTCATATTCAGAATCTACATTCTTTAATTAGCCTCTAGGAAAAATTTCATCCAATTTGGGTAATGTTTGGACCCTTAATTGAAGAAATAGAAAAAGTAAATAGTTCAATATCTCACTTTATTTGGATTTCTTTTTGGATAAGGTTTGGTCTTTTTTTGTCACACAGTTGACTTCTTTTGTGCCTAGTCTGAGCTGTTGGATCTAGTTCTCAGAATCTGCTCTTCTCCTACCTCCGCCCCCTTTATTTTCCTCGAGAGTACTGTAGTCGGCTCCCGCCCCTTCTCCTTTCCTCCTCTCTTTCCCTCCTCATCCTGATTCCTTCTATGATTATTTTACCTACTTCTTCCCCTTGCTTTTCTACACCATATGACCCTTGTTGCTCGGGTATTTATACCCCATAATTCCCAAATTGCTAGTGGTGAAGAGTCCCTCATCACATATCTATTTTCCCCATGTTCAGCCTTCGGTCCCTTCTCCTCACCATCCCTATCCTTCAGACCCTATAAAACTTGTGTTTCTTATCCGTCGAAGCCTCCTACACTTGTTCTCTACTTCCTTTCTCTACAGAACCCCATGTGTGACCCTTTCCATGGTGTCGACTCCTTGTCAGGTGCACAAGGATTTCAGGGTGACGTTGAGATCTTTCAGATGTCCTAGAGAGCTCACACTTAGCTTAGGAGTCTCAAAGGGTTCTTAGCACCTCTTCCATGGTCTGGTCTTCCTAGCCTTTGGAGTCCCAGGTTGATTTGCCCGCTCCATCACGTTCTGTGATGGTATTGGCTCCTTTATGGACCAACAGAGAGGTAGAAGATGATCCTTTGTAGTCTGACATTTATGTCCCTCTTTTTCTCGTCTTTGTTTTGTTTTTCGGTAGGGATAAAATCATCTTTTTAGCCCCCTTGTTTCCTTTGCTTGAAGTGAGTCACCCAGACTTTGATCGTGTTACTTGGCCATCTTGGATTGGGCCAAGTCAGCGGGACCCGCTCTCTCTTCCTCTCTTTTTTTTTCTTTCTCGTAGACACTGATGTGGATTTTTCTTGGTTTCTCATTTGTCAACTTTGCAAAATCAATAACTAATTCTACATTGATCAGTAAAATATGAATAAATACTCGTTGAAATTAGAAAAATAAGATCTAACTAATGGTATAAGTTTTGATAACTAAAACTATTGATTAATAACATGTATTTTTAACAGATCTAATTAAAAAGATAATAACTTGTATAATTCATAACCAAATATTTACAAGTCAGAAATATGCAATAAAATATGTTTTAAACCCTAGAAAAATATAACCTAAAATATGGCATGGATTTGATAACCTAATTCACTAATTTTAAAAAGGTTATTTTTTGGGTTTTGAATAATTAATGGAAACCAAACCCTAATTCCATATATATGCATCATAGGTTCTTTGGAGGCCTAGGCTTGGACCTAGACTTGGATTTGGACAGAGTAGAGTCTGAAGTTGAGGTATGTTTGCATCCCTAATTATTATTTTTGAGTAGTTCACCTATGTTTTCTTTCTCTTGGTCCTATGTACACTAGCCTATACACAATGTCTTTTTCTTTTGAAAATTTTGCTTCATGTGAAGTACCCTACTTATTACTGATCTTGTGATCATGGATATTCTTTTGGATTATTTTCATATTCTTTGTTCATGTTAGAACTCTATATGATGACTTGTGATGTCTTTTTCCCACTTATGAGGTGGATGAATATGTTGGTCACTTATGTGGTGACTAGTTTGTATAATCTAACTATACTTTCTACTTGCCTCTACATTTAACATGCTATGTGATTTAGTAGCACTAGAGTAGTGTAATTCCATTGGTTTTGTTTATGGCAGATGTGTTATTTCCTACCTAATATATGTGATATTTCCTGCTCTTTTGGGATGGAAAGGAGCCTTATAGCCAGGGTTTTCAACTTATGAGGGTTGGCCCATTTTATATATATTTGGGAGATTGTAGTATTCCTTTCTCTATTAGGTTTCAAGTTTTTGAGGCTTGGTTTCCATTGTTATTTATATTGTTCTAGGGATATGTTTATCTCAAATGCATGCATGTTATTTATTGTGGGGTGTGTGTCCTACTTGTGCTTCATTTCCCACCATGGTAGTGGATGTTTATATGGTACAATCTTTTTATGTTGTTTTATGGCAAGTATCTTATCTTATCAAGTGATGATGATTCTTTTATTTTATGCCCTTGTGGGTAGTCCTTATCTCTTGCATGGGAAGCCTTTTATTTTGACGTCCCTCATTCTTTATAAATTTCTCAATTTCCTTTTTAGTATGCACATACCAGCCTTTGCTGATCTCTTCTATTTTTCTCTTCTTACTGGGGTATGCTTCCAACCCTAGGTGGAGGACTTGGATGACAAGGCATGTTGACTGGGACTTAGATTGAGAAGTCAAAGATTGGAGACAATCTTGAGGTGGTTTTGATTTACCTCTACATGGATCCTTATGATGTAAGTTTAAGATGTTCCCTTATTTTAAAATTAAATATAGCCATGTTTTTATTCCGTTGTTATACTTTGTTTGTTTTGTATACCATTAATAAAGATTTAAAACTTTTACACCCAGTCCAAGATACCTTAAGGGTGTGTCTGCACTAGAGGTTCGATTCTTCAAATTTTTAGTAAGGAGGTGATTTCACTTCTTTACAACATGGTATCAGAGCCCATGGTAGTCGGAACCTTACTATTTCAATTTTGTCTCCCTATTAGAACCCTTGACTTGACTAGTTATCTGTTGGTGAGATGTTCACCCTAGAATTGATCTTTGAATACACTAAGGTTTGATTTGAGGACAAGATTAGGTTATCAGTATGAAGAAATGATAGAATAAGAAGTCTTCATATGGAAATATTATGACTTCATTCTCGTATTGATTTTTATGTCGGCATGTTGGTTTTACACTTGCAAAGTTTTTCATCAATAAAAATTATTTTCATTATACTATTATATGTACAGAAGAAATTTTCCCTGAATTTTATCAAAGTTTTTTTGAACTGTCACAACTAAGAGATGTGTTATAAAATCCCAGGATTTGAGGCCTCGGATAAGTTGATCTTAAAAGGAATGATTGGACTACCCATATCACCAAGGTGCACCTCCTTTTCTGGGAGCCCATCTCTAAAGAACTTCATAGTTAAGCGTGCTCAGCTTGGAGTAGTACTAGGATGGGTGACCAGTCGGGAAGTTGATCCTGGCTTGTGCGTGAGTGGACAAAAAGCATGCAGTTAAGGCTAGTGGTGGTCTGTGGGGCCAATTGTCATTCCTAAAACTCTACTAGAGCCTTGGGCAGTGGGCCCGGGCGTTACAAATGGTATCAGAGCCATAACCCCTCCAGTAGGTGGGGCCCACATGGGCATGTGGCATGCCAGTCTTGAGTCGTGCAGTTCAGGCAAGTTGGAAAGGGCTATCTGTAGAGACAAAATGGAGCCGCCCTTGCACTGGTAGCCGTGGATGGGAGCTGGGTGTCCATGGGCCATTGTGGGTTTGCACTGAAATGGGGTTAGATTATGAGGCCATATAGTTGAACCTTGACGAGGACGTCAAGAGTCTAAGTGGGGGAGATTGTAACATCCCAGGATTTGAGGCCTCAGATAAGTTGATCTTAAAAGGAATGATTAGACTACCCATATCACCAAGGTGCACCTCCTTTTTCGGGAGTCCATCTCTAAAGAACTCCATAGTTAAGCGTGCTCAGCTTGGAGTAGTACTAGGATGGATGACCAGTCGGGAAGTTGATCCTGGCTTGTGTGTGAGTGGACAAAAAGTATGCAGTTAAGGCTAGCGGTGGTCTGTGGGTCCAGTCGGCATTCCTGAAACTCTGCTAGAGCCTTGGGCAGTGGGCCCGGGCGTTACATGTGTTATGTATGAATAGTGAAACTATAGATTTAGATGGAAAAGAATCTAACCCTAGTTTTAACTTTGGAGTTGTGACTAGGATTGATATAAAGGTGTAGTTGACCTACCCTATGACATTTGGATGTTCATGTAGGGTTGATAGGTTAGAGAAACAAGGACCTAAAACTCAACCCCAGATGGTATGACTATTAGTTGTATACATGAGAAACATAAATCTCTAAAACTTTCACAACTATGAAACGTGGGTAGCTCTAAAAAGTTTTTTAGTTTGACTTGTTACGTTGAACCCTTTAGGGGGTGGAGAGTAATTGGTTGTTGATGTTTGAATCTATAGATTATGAGGATGAAATCCTTTTAAGGGGTAGAGTGTTGTAACATACTGGATCTCGAAACCTACCCTAGAAGTTTGACCGTTTGGACTTAGCCAAACAAGGTTGAGGTTAGGCTTAAGAGAATATTCCCAATAAGCTAATACATGAATGTATCACCTTAATGTAATTTAATATGTCACATAATTCATTTAGAGGTAATATGAACATACACAACTTAGTTGGATAAAT
The DNA here is from genome assembly GCA_963693085.1 of Alisma plantago-aquatica. Taxonomy (NCBI): domain Eukaryota; kingdom Viridiplantae; phylum Streptophyta; class Magnoliopsida; order Alismatales; family Alismataceae; genus Alisma; species Alisma plantago-aquatica. Next base: position 365,751,041 of record OY856413.1, read on the forward strand.
AATGAACTAATGGTCCATATGACATATCTCATAAAAACAAATCCCAAAAGTGAAATCTAATTTTAAAATTATGTTCCTTGGGTCCGAATTGCCTTGGGAGTCAAGTATCACATTATTCACATAGTAATAATTCATTTAATTCAAATTGGAAAAGAAGAAGTGTGTTTTACCTAAAATATCAAACAAAATAAAAAATGACTCCAAAAGAGGAAAATAATCTTAGATTCATAATCTACATAATAAATATAGCCTTTAGGTGAATTTTCATCCAATTTGTGGAAAGTTTGCCTAAAGGGTCAAATCAGGAGAGAGAAAGTGTGTAGAACCTTCAAAATATTAAATAAATGCTCAAACAACTCCAACATGAAAAATTGATGGCAAATTCATATCCAACACATTAAATATGACTTATGGGTGAAGTTTTATCAAATTTGTATAATCCTAATGTCATTAATGAAGGAGGAAAGAGAATGAGATTTGATTTATTTAGCACATTAAAAGTTCTCAAAAGGGAATTTCATATTCAGAATCTACATTCTTTAATTAGCCTCTGGGAAAAATTTCACTAGTTTGGGTAATGTTTGGACCCTTAATTGGAGAAAGAGAAAAAGTAAATAGTTCAATATCTCACTTTATTCCAATTTCTTTTTGTATAAGGTTTAGTCTTTTTATTTCTGTCACGCGGTTGCCTTATTTTAGGCCTAGTCTGAGTTGTTAGATCTAGATCCAACGAAATCTTCTCTTCTCCTACCTCCACCCCCTTTCTTTCCCTCGTGAGCACTGTAGTCGGCTCCTGCCCCTTCTCCTTTCCTCCTATCTTTTCCTCCTCATCCCTATTCCTTCTCTGATTATTTTCCCTACTTATTCCCATTAATTTTCTATGCCAGATGACCCATGTTGCTAGGGTATTTATACCCCATAATTAGTAACAATTTGACTATTAGTTTGTGGCAGTCATTACAAGTTCAGTATCAGAGCTTAAGGTTTACTGAGTCTACAGAGACATAGGATTAAGGTGTTGAGTCTATTCTAGTATCCTCCAATATATCCTATAGTGGCTTCTTCTTATGTAGAAGAAAGGGTGAAATTTAAAAATGACTGGAGAACATGAGGAACACATTGTTAAGAGCAATGTTGTTGCACCAGGAAAAGGTGCAAGGGATCAGGCAAGAGAAGAACAAGTTCCTGAGAATTCCCATCTTGACCCAATCATGATAGAGAATCCTGCTTTGTATACTCTTGTTGGGTAGGTTAGGACAACAATGATGAATATAGTATACTTAACACTAGAAATAAAAACTTTGGGTTCTAAAAGGATTCCTGAATGACACAGTCATTTAGAATAGTGTAAAATTTGGGAAGGATTAACATATTGCAAGAAAATAAACTCTGCCATAAGTATAGACAGATAGTACATCTATGATGGCAATGTCGAAGGAGGGGCAATAAGCTGAGAATTAAGGAAAGGTCTCTATAATTCTAGAGACATTTTCCTAGTTGTTCTAATAAGACAACGTTTTGGGCCACCAGTGTAATAAATTCCTAGTGCACAAGGACAGTAGTCACTAAGTAAAGGCAAAAGTCCTAACATTCTACCTATAAGAGCTCCTGACTTTGCTTCTACATCAGTAATAAGACTGATAAGACTGTGGTACGAGAACAATATATGTTATAGATATGGAAATGTTGAACATACTAAACCCTTTTATTCAAAAAGAAGTGAGGAACTGACCCAACAACCGAGGAAGACTCGGAAGGGCTTACGAAAGTTACAGTCCAATAGTGTAAAAAGGCAAAACCAACAAAATGAAACAGGTAGACTCTATGTTTGAGTCAACCTAAAGTGGTAGATGACCGCGAGGGGTGACAGTCAAATAGAGCTTTTTCAATCTGATATATCTTCTCTTGATTTTATTTGATAATCATAAGAAGGTAGTTGTTGTTGAGCTTCCTTTAATTAGCCCTATAAGGACATAAGGAAGATATAAGAAAGATGAGAGCCTATATTCAATCCAATATTCTCTTATATGTTTTAAAATTTCACTCTTCATGTAGAAAGGGGAGAGATGTAAAAGAAACACCCAGAGAAAATTTGAGATACTAAGTAGAAAAAAAACTTAAAGAGATGAAACATAATATAAAACAAATGTATACTACCTAATTTTAGTTCTTGAATACCCTAGCCAGGTATTCATCTATTGAAGGCAAGGAAAGTATGACACTCTTAGATTACTATCTTTCTTATTACTCTGATCAAGTAGTCATTTTGAGACAATCTAAAGAGCATAATGAAGTAGAAGATGTGGCATGGATATTTATACCACATCCTAATTGATATATGACGGAATATGAGTTAATCACAGTTCAACTTATAAACAAAAGAAGATGTTTAGTATAATGTATACCTTGGTCTGAGGATCTTGAGGTAACAGTTACCTGATAAAATGTGACAATGTTCAATGACAGACTAAGGGTTGGAATACCCAGATTTAGTAATCATAATGATAATTATGCTAAGGTATGATGATATGTAATCACCTTTATAATTCCTATGATGATGGAAAGGAACCTAAGAGGAAACAAAATTGAATGACACGTGAACGATAGAGAATTCATGCAATACTCAAGGAAGGTGATAATATCTTTTCTTTAATAAACAACCCTGAATAAGGATGGGGTGATAAGAAAGACTATGTTTCCTTATATTTCTTCCTTTCAGGAACATGAAAATCAAGTAAGTCTTATGACACTTGATATGCATAGATTAGAATTAATATATAATGGGAACTTTGTGTTCGTCAAAGTTATATGGCATCTCCATGACATCAAGATGTTATCTGGAGACTTGATGATATGATGCATGAATGACAATTGTCTTCTTTCATCTGGGATTTCGGGGACAAAATCCTTGTTAGGTGTTTATAACTTGTAACATCCCTGACCTATATTTAGGGCTAACCCTGTTTGTTTAGCCTAAATAAGTTTCTTAGAGCTTTAATATAATCCTCTAAAGTGTTTTGTTATCAGGTGACAAACTTATGTTTCAAATTTGGTCTTGTTTAAATAATGTTTGAGCAATGTTCTCTTGTTTAGGACCAAGATGCAATTTACCCAAGATGAGGGGTTATATTGCAATTTGTCACATTTTGAATGTTCCCTAAATGTTTTAGCATCATAATAAAGATAATGATGCTAGGCTAAATTCCATGTTTGAACTTATTTGAATAAAGCTAGTGACTTGTGTACCAATTTTGGTACGAATTGTAATTTACCCAAAATGTAGGGTTGATATGCAAATTACCACCTCTAGAGTGTCCCTACTCTCTCGTAGTATCATATAGGGGAGATATAAATAAGGAGGCATCATGTTTGAATCATATTTGAATGATCATATTCTTGGTGATGAAAAGACCAAGAAAGGGTTGAATGTGAAACCCTAATTTGAGCTTGTATCGGGTTGAAGAGTTCATATGAGAGTGCCTATCAACCAAGGAGCCATAGGGGGAGTCTCATATCAGTTTTTGAAATCTTGGAAAAGGCCATGATGGGAAAATCACCTCAATGAGATAATCCATGACGAGTTAAATGCTCCTTGCAAAAGTTGTATCGATTTGCATAATTTGTGAGATAAAGATGAGATATCTTATCAAACAAGATAACTAATGGCCAAAATATCATCTCTAGATTATCCTCAATTTTTTTGCATGTCAAGATAAATGTGAGTGCATGCAAGTACATGTGTGAACCATGCATGGACACATGGCACCTAGTAGATTTAAAATGATGACACCTCATATACACACTTTTTCATGAACCTCAAGTATATATACCCTTCTTTTCACCTATAAGTGAAATTTTCAAAATTTATCACCCTCTGGCTCTTAGATATCATGCATAGAGTCTTAGTATCGTGCATAGGAAGAGGGATATCATGCATAGAGCTTTGGTATCGGCCATAGCAAGGTGATATCATCCATAGCAAAGTGGTATCGGCTAAGTGAAGTGATATCGGCCAAGTGAGGGATATCGGCCACAAAGTGGTGATGTATCATGCATAGTGTCAAGGAGCTCAAGTCTTGGACCATTGATAAGCTCATCTTCAACCTTTGGAATGTGAATATTTCGAGCTTGGATCTTTGAAGTTTCTCTTGAGGCAGGTTATATAACTTGAACTTAGTAATGTTATTATTTACCCTCAATATTGCCTTAGTTAAATGATTTACTTTCAATCCAAATCTTCTTGCATAATTGATGAATCCATGAGATCTATTAGTGATCTAGGATTGTTTTCCATGAACTATAATAGTAAGAACAAGAGTCCAGAGGTTGATTATGATGGCATCATCATGGTTCAACCCGTGTTGGATTGAAGCACCTCTAACCCGATATGGTGTTGAAGGATAAACCTCTTACCCGATATGATGTTGAAACCCTCGATAGTGATGGTTATACACCTCTATAACGATATAGTGATGAGAATAAACCTTATGCATGATATTGTGACACACACATACACCTCAAGGTCGATATGGTGAGCACACATACACCTTATACCTGATATGGGGTTGAAACCCTAGATGGTGATACAGAATATGATATATCTTGGAACTCCACACCCCTATCATTTTGTATAATGGCTTAATAGTGAAGGGTTCAACCAGTTGTCCATCCTATCACTCAACACATGATAGGATTGATCCCATGAAGGTATGAAAGAGTATGAGCATAAGGGTTTAACTCGATATGCTAACCCGATATGGCAACCCGATATGGTAACTTGATATGGTAACCCAATATGATGATATGAACACAACCACTAGCATGATATAGTGATGAATTTATTCCTCATGGATGATATGAGTAACACATAAACACACCTTGTGTATGATATAGGGTCAAGTACATACCTTATACCCAATATGATGTTGAGTATATACCCTAACCCAATATGATGTTGAAACTCAACATGGTGTTGTGAAACCCGATATGCAAACCCCTAAGGTTGAGTAATCCGATATGGATGCACCATATGGTGATGAGGATACACCTCTATAACCAATATGGAAGCATACCTACACCTTTATATCCGATATGGAGGAAGCACATGAATCCAATACACTTGATTGAGTGATACATGTAGTATGTTATGTCAAATGATACTTTAAGACATGAAGGGCTTAATGCATTTTAATAAATATGGGCCAATGTACCTTAAGAGAAGGATTGAGCCAACCTAATGGAGTATGATGTAACCAATATCCTAGTTAGGATGAAAGAGAACCTCATACTTGTTTGATACTCAGGTATTGAGTATAAATTGATACTCCTAATATGTATGTAGTCTCAATGAGGGTTGTGATTCTTGATGAATGTACTTGAAACCCCTAGTCGGCTTAAAAAGGGAAACCTTAACCCTAATGAACGGTAATGATATGATTTGAAACTACAATTGGTTAATAAAGGGGAACTTTAACCATATTGAAACCATGCTGGTAGCATGAGATAATGAGCATAGATAATAATGACCAATGATGTTCCATATAATACCGATTATATAGGTCTTATGACCTAGAGATAGTTGTTGCCAAGTTAGAGGTGACAAGATGTTTAATGGGCCTTGTGAGCTATGTGAATATTTGTTTCCTAGTGAGAGGTGACAAGATGTTTAATGGGCCTTATGAGCCATGTGAATAGTTGCTGCCTAGTGAGAGGTGACAATATTTTTAATGGGCCTTGTGAGCCATGTGAATAGTTGTTGCCTAGTGAGAGGTGACAAGATGTTTAATGGGTCTCGTGAGCCATGTGAATAGTTGTTGCCTAGTGAGAGGTGACAAGATGTTTAATGGGCCTATTGAGCCATATGAATAGGTGTTGCCTAGTGAGAGGTGACAAGATGTTTATAAAAGTCTCATGTAAGAAATGGTAATGTTCAAAATAAACTAGGAGAAATGGAAACCCAATAACATCACAATAATAATAAATGGTTATAATAATAATGAAATCTTGGTCATACATGCTTAATGCTTATAGCCAAATAAGGGCTATAGTGTTTTGAATATGCTTTAATGAGATAGGACGAATACTTGTATTACATAAAGAATGTGAATGGGTATGACGGCTTGGCCAAGGTATAATGCCTAGTAAAGGTGATGTGGTATTCAAAGATGAATTTAAGGGATTGAAATCTCATAATGAAAGTGAAAGGGAAACATAAAGGTATCCCAACTACTATGGGATCCTTAGCAATATGGACATGATATCAGGATCGGTATAATCCAATGCCTAGCTGTGATCTCAGGATTGATACAATCCAATACCTGGTTGTACTCTATCAGGATTGGTATAATCCAATGTCTAGTTGTGATCTCAAGATTGGTACAATCCAATACCTGGCTAAACTCTATCAGGATTGGTATAATCCAATACATGGTTATGATCTCAGGATTGGTACAAACCAATACCTGGTTGAACTCTATGATCTCAGGATTCATACAATCTGATACCTGGCTGAACTCTATCATGATTAGTACAATCTAATACCTAGATGTGAACTCATTATTAGTTCAAACCAATACCTGGCTAAACTCTCTGATCTCAGGATTGGTACAAACCAATACCTGGTTAAACTCAATGATCTCAGGATTGGTACAATCCAATACCTGGCTGAACTCTAGCAGGATTGGTACAATCCAATACCTGGTTGTGATCTCATGATTGGTATAATCCAATACCTGGTTGTGATCTCAGGACTGGTACAATCAAATACATGGATAAACATAATGATGTATATTCACATGATTGGTACAATCTAATACCTAGCTAATGGAATGGATGAGGACAATAGATAAAAATGAGATTGATTCATGAACGTCATCACAGGTTAAGCTTGAGATGTTTTGTATAATAGAATGGGTAAATGATACACATGTTCTTCATATTCCTTATAAAGTGAACATATGATTTATTGATCTATCATAAACATTTACATGCTTTAAAAGATGGGAAAAGTTCAAATCTACTTATCTACGGTGATTAACCTTGCTTATTAATTTAAAAGAACCTCTGCTCAGTTTTATACTTCTTAACTATGATAATAACATTATTGGCAGAGAGTTATATCTCTCGTTGGGATAATTGTCTCACCCTGTGGGATCCATAATTTTTAGGTGGACGTGTACGAGGAGGTAGAGACCGTTCTATAGAGGAAGGACAACAACACCAGGGACAATAGTAATAGCTCAGGTTGAGTGTAATGTCTACTATGTCTTGTATATAGAAGTTCTATGTGTCATCTTTGTACTCTCAGGTCCTTGGATTTAGTACGTAATGGTTTTAGAAGAATCTGTGATTTTGGCTTGTATGCCTCAAGGTTTTATGTTGCTTCAGTATATGTTTTGACAAAGCAACTGTTATGTGTTATCCTCGTGATGAGATGGTACAATGTATGTACAATGTGAACCATGATGTATATAAAGTTTTGGTTCTTTCATTAAGAGTTTTCCAGGAAATGGATCTCTTTGCAAAATGGCTTTAGTTTTTACTGATTTTGTTAATCCGTTGTTTATGGTTATTCTGTATAATTAGTAATGATTTAGCTATCAGTTTGGTGGCGGTTGTTACAAGTTTGGTATTAGAGCTTAAGGTTCACTGAGTCTACAGAGACATAGGACTAAGGTGTTGAGTCTATTCTAGTGTCCTCCAGTATATCCTGTAGTGACTTCTGCTTATGCAGAAGAAAGGGTGAAGTTTAAAAATGACTGGAGAACCCGAGGAACATGTTGTTAAGAGCAATGTTTTTGCACAAGGAAAAGGTGCAAGGGATCAGTCAAGAGAATAACGAGTGCCTGAGAATTCCCATCTTGACCCAATCAGGATAGAGAATCTTGCTTTTTATACTCTTGTTGGGAAGGTTAGGACAACAGTGATGAATATAGTAGACTGGATACTAGCAATACTATCTAGGTTACCAGCCCTCAATGTACAAACTTTGGGTCCTAAAAGGATTCCTGAATGTCACAGTCAATTGGAATAGTGGATAATGTGGGAAGGATTAACATATGGCAAGAAAATAGACTCTGCCATAAGTATAGATAGATAGTACATTTGTGATGGCAATGACCAAGGAGGGGCAATAAGCTGAGAATTAAGGAAAGGTCTCCATAATTCTAGAGACATTTGCCTAGTTGTTCTAATAAGGCAACGTTTTTGGTACCACCAGTGCAATAAATTCCTAGTGTATAAGGACAGTAGTCACTAAGTAAAGGCAAAAGTCCTAACTTTCCACCTGTAATAACTCCTAACTTAGCTTCTACATCGATAATAAGACTGATAAGACTATGGTATGAGAACAAGACATGTTATAGATATGGACATGTTGAGCATACTAAACCCTTTTGTTCAAAAAGAAGGGAGGAAATGACCCAACAACCGAGGCAGACTCGGAAGGGCTTACGAAAGTTATAGTACAATAGTGTAAAAAGGCAAAAGCAACAACATGAAACAACTAGACTCTATGTTTGAGTCAACCTAAAGTGGTAGATGACTGCGAGGGGTGACAGTCAGATAGATCTTTTTCAATCTGATATGTCTTCTCTTGATTTTATCTGATAATCATAAGAAGGTTGTTGTTGTTGAGCTTCCTTTAATTAGTCCTATAAGGACATAAGGAAGATATAAGAAAGATGAGAACCTATATTCAATCCAATATTCTCTTATATGTTTTGAAATTTCTCTCTTCATGTAGAAAGGGAAGAGATGTAAAAGAAACACCCAGAGAAAATTTGAGATACTAAGTAGAAAAAAAAACTTAAAGAGATGAAACATAATATAAAACAAATGCATACTACCTAATTTTAATTCTTGAATACCCTGGCCAGGTATTCATCTATTGAAGGCAAGGCAAGTATGACACTCTTAGATTGCTATCATTCTGATTACTCTGATCAAGTTGTCATTTTGAGACAATCTAAAGAGCATAATGAAGTAGACGATGTGGCATGGATATTTATACCACATCCTAATTAATATATGAAGGAATCTAAGTTAATCACATATCAACTTATAAACAAAAGAAGATGTTTATTATAATGTATACCTTGGTCTGAGGATCTAGAGGTAACAATTACTTGATAAAAGGTGACAATGTTCAGTAATGGACTAAGAGTTGGAATACCCAGATTTAGTAATCATAATGATGATTATGCTAAGGGATGATGATATGTAATCATATTTATAATTTCTATGATGATGGCAAGGAACCTAAGAGGAAACAAAATTAAATGACACATGAACGATTGAGAGTTCATGCAATACTCAAGGAAGGTGATAATCTATTTTCTTTAATAAGCAACCCTAAATAATGAGTGGGTGATAAGTAGGACTATGTTTCCTTGTATTCCTTCCTTTCAGGAACATGACAATAAAGTAAGTCTTATAACACTTGATATGCATAGATTAGAAGTAATCTATAACGGGATACTTTGAAAAGTATTAGTTAGTTCTGGATTCTGGTTTCAAGACAAAACTATATGTGATAAGAAAGGTCCTATTATATGTTTAGTTTTGGTAATAATAATAGAGGATGGAAATGATGAGGATGTGATGTGTTTTTGGCATGTATAATGGATACCAAGGTTAAGAATTCTAGTATCCTAGAACTTTCAATAATACGAGAAATGAGAACATGGCTCTTTATAAGATGAATAATGTTTGGTTACCTAGAAGGGCCAACTTCGAGATTAGTCTAATTACATACTATAGTGTGGACACCATATGTTAGGGGTTTATGCCCCACATAAACATGACATCAGCAAGGATGTATGAGTTGAAGGAACAATTGTAGAATCATTTTGGGAAAGAGCTTATCAAGCTAAAAAATTCTTTAGCATATCCCTATCTAGATCTGTTAAGGTAGTTTATACATAACATCTAGAGATACCTCCAAGATAAGTTCTTCTTTGACAAGTAACCTCTCCTTATGATAAGAAAATAAATAGCTAACGGGATAGTTGGTATAAGTCACAAGAAAGTTTAGTGTTGTGTCAGCAGATTAGAGTGGCACAATAGATGTATGATAAGACTTGTAGTTCCAAGTGGGTGACAGAACGTGACTCTGGTCTTTCCTTGAAGGTGAAATGTTAAACTAAGTAAGGAGTATGGAAGACTCCCAAGGTCAAGAATCTTATCACGTAAGTTGTAAGATTGAGAAGGTGACAAATCAGTAAGGTTTGACACCTGACTTAAATAAGGTATGTATAATGCTTCTCTAACTAAAAAAAGTGTTACCTGACACAGAATTGACACTACAGTCATTAATGAAATGGACAGTGGAATATGTGTCCTATATGACAGATTCTATGATAACCTTGTATAGAGGAACTTTGTGTTGGTCAAAGTTCTATGGCATATCCATGACATCAAGATGTTATGTGGAGACTTGATGATATGATGCATGAATGACAATTGCCTTCCTTCATCTGGGATTTCAGGGACAAAATCCTTGTTAGGGGTTTATAACTTGTAACATCCCTGACTTGCATTTAGGGCTAACCCTGTTTGTTTAGCCTAAATAAGTTTCTTGTAAATTTAATATAATCCTCTAAAGTGTTTTTTAATCAGGTGACAAACATATGTTTCAACTTTGGTATTGTTTAAATAACGTTTGAGCAATGTTCTCTTATTTTGGCTCAAGATGCAATTTACCCAAGATGAGGGGTTATATTGCAATTTTTCACGTGTTGAATGTTCCTTAAGTGTTTTAGCATCATAAAAAAGAGAATGATGCTAGGTGGTGGCTTTTGGAATGCCTAAATTCCAAGTTTGAACTTATTTGAATAAAGCTAGCGTTTTGTGTACCAATTTTGGTACAAATTGTAATTTACCAAAAATGTAGGGTTGATATGCAAATTACCATCTCTAGAGTGTCCCTACTCTCTCGTAGTATCATATAGGGGAGAGAGAAAGAAGGAGGCATCATGTTTGAATCAAATTTGAATGATCGTATTCTTGGTGATGAAAAGACCAAGAAAGTGTTGAATGTGAAACCCTAATTTGAGCTTGTATTGGGTTGAAGAGTTCATATGAGAGTGCCTATCAGCCAAGGAGCCATAGGGGAAGTCTCATATCGGTTTTTGAACTCTTATAAACGGTCATTATGGGCAAATCACCTCAAGGAGGTAATCCATGACGAGTTAGATGCTACTTGCAAAAGTTGTATCGATTTGCTTAATTTGTGAGATAAAGATGTGATATCTTATCAAACAAGATAACTGATGGACAAAATATCATCTCTAGATTATCCTCAGTTGTTTTGCATGTCAAGATAAATGTGAGTGCATGAAAGTACATGTGTCAAGCATGCATGGACACATGGAACCTAGTATCTTTAAAATGATGACACATCATATACACACTTTTTCATGAACCTCAAGTATATATACCCTTCCTTTCACCTATAAGTGAAATTTTCGAAATTTATCACCCTCTTGCTCTTAGATATCATGCATAGTGTCTTATTATCGTGCATAGGAAGAGGGGTATCATGCATAGAGATTTGGTATCGGCCATAGCAAGGTGATATCAGCCATAGCAAAGTGGTATCGGCCAAGTGAGGGACATCGGCCACAAAGTAGTGATGTATCATGCATAGTGCTGAGGAGCTCAAGTCTTGGACCTTTGATAAGCTCTTCTTCAACATTGGTAATGTGAAGCTTTGGATCTTGGATCTTTGAAGTTTCTCTTAAGGCGGGTTATATAACTTGAACTCAATAATGTTATTATTTACCCTCAATCTTGCCTTAGTTAAATGATTTACTAATTGATGAATCCATGAGATCTATTAGTGATCTAGGACTACTTCCCATGAACTATAACTGTAAGAAAAAGATTCTAGAGGTTGATGATTATGACATCATCATGGTTCAACCCATGTTGGATTGAAGCACCTCTAACCCGATATGGTGTTGAAGGATACACCTCTTACCCGATATGATGTTGAAGCCCTAGATAGTGATTGTTATACACCTCTAGAACGATATAGTGATGAGAATAAACTGTATTCATGATATGGTGACACACACATATACCTCAAGGTTGATATTGTGAGCACACATACACCTTATACCCGATATGGGGTTGAAACCCTAGATGGTGATATGGAATTTAATATACATTGGAACCCCACACCCCTATCGTTTTGTATAATGGGTTAATAGTGAAGGGTTCAACCATTTATCAAGCCTATCCCTAAACACATGATATGATTGATCCCATGAAGGTATTAAAGAGTATGAGCATAAGGGTTTAACCTGATATGCTAACACGATATAGCAACCCAATATGGTAACTTGATATGGTAACCCAATATGATGATATGAACACAACCATTAGCATCATATAGTGATGAATTTATACCTCATGGATGATATGAGTAACACATACACACACCTTGTGCATGATATAGGGTCAAGTACACACCTTATACCCGATATGGTGTTGAGTATATACCCTAACCTGATATGATGTTGAAACTCAACATGGTGTTGTGAAACCCAATATGCAAACCCCTAAGGTTGAGTAATCCGATATGGATGCATGATATGGTGATGAGGATACACCTCTATAACTGATATGGAAGCATACCTACACCTCTATATCCGATATGGAGGAAGCATGTCAATACAATACACTTGATTGAGTGATACATGTAGTATGTTATGTCAAATGATACTTTAAGACATGAAGGGTTTAATGCATTTTCATAAATATGAGCTGATGTACCTTAAGAGAAGGACTGAGCCAACCTAATAGAGTATGATGTAATCATTATCCTAGTGAGGATGAAAGAGAAACTCATACTTGTTTAATACTCAGGTATTGAGTATACATTGATACTCCCAATATGTGTGGAGTCTGAATCAGGGTTGTGATTCTTGATGAATGTACTTGAAAACCCTGGTCGGCTTAAAAAGGGAAACCTTAACCCTAATGAAGGGAAATGGTATGATTTGAAACTACAACTAGTTAATAAATGGGAACCTTAACCATATTGAAACCATGCTAGTAGCATGAGATAATGAGCATACCTAAGCATGAGCTATGATGTTCCATATAATACTAATTATATATGTCTTATGACCTAGACATAGTTGTTTCCTAGTGAGAGGTGACAAGATGTTTAATGGGTCTTATGAGCTATGTGAATAGTTGTTGCCTAGTGAGAGGTGACAAGATGTTTAATGGGCCTTGTGAGTCATGTGAATAGTTGTTGCCTAGTGAGAGGTGACAAGATGTTTAATGGGCCTTGTGAGCCATGTGAATAGTTGTTGCCTAGTGAGAGGTGATAAGATGTTTAATGGGTCTCGTGAGCCATGTGAATAGTTGTTGCCTAGTGAGAGGTGAAAAGATGTTTAATGGGCTTGGTGAGCCATTTGAATAGTTGTTGCCTAGTGAGAGGTGACAAGATGTTTATAAAAGTCTCATGTAAGAAATGGTAATGTTCAAAATAAACTAGGGGAAATGGAAACCCAATAACATCACAATAATAATAAATGGTTATAATAATAATGAAATCTTGGTCATACATTCTTAATGCTTATAGCCAAATAAGGTCTATAGTGTTTTGAATATGCTTAAATGAGATAAGAGGAATACTTGTATTACATAAAGAATGTGAATAGGTATAACGGCTTGGACAAGATATAATGCCTAGTAAAGGTGATGTGGTATTCAATGATGAATTTAAGTGATTGATATCTCATAATGAAAGTGAAAGGGAAACATAAAGGTATCCCAACTACTATGGGATCCTTATCAATATGGCCATGATATCATGATTGGTATAATCCAATGCCTAGTCGTGATCTTAGGATTGGTACAATCCAATACCTGGTTGTACTCTATCAGGATTGGTATAATCCAATGCCTGGTTGTGATCTCAGGATTGGTACAATCCAATACCTGGCTGAACTCTATCAGGATTGGTATAATCCAATACCTGGTTGTGATCTCAGGATTGGTACAAACCAATACCTAGATGAACTCTATGATCTCAGGATTTGTACAATCCAATACCTGACTGAACTCTATCAGGATTGGTACAATCCAATACCTGGATGTGAACTCATGATTGGTACAAACCAATACCTGGCTGAACTCTCTGATCTCAAGATTGGTACAAACCAATACCTAGTTGAACTCTATGATCTCAGGATTGGTACAATCCAATACCTGGCTGAACTCTATCAGGATTTGTAGAATCCAATACCTGGTTGTAATCTCTGAATTAGTATAATCCAATACTTGGATATGATCTCAGGATTGGTACAACCCAATACTTGGATGAACATAATGATGTATATTCACATGATTGGTACAACCCAATACCTAGCTAACAGAATGGCTGAGACCACAGATAAAAATGAGAATGATTCATGAACGTCATACCATGATAATATTATCACATGTTAAGCTTGAGATGTTAGTATAATAGAATGGGTAAATGATACATATGTTCTTCATATTCCTTATAAAGTGAATAGATGATTTACTACTCTATCATAGACATTTACATTCTTCAAAATATGGGAAATGTTCTAATCTACTTATCTATAGTGATTAATCTTGCTTATTAATATAAGAGAACCTCTGCTCAGTTTTATATTGCTTAACTGTGATAATAACATTATTGGCGGAGAGTTATATCTCTCGTTGGGATAATTGTCTCACCCTGTGGGATCCACAATTTTTAGGTGGATGTGCACGAGGAGGTAGAGACCATTCTGTAGAGGAAGGACAACAACACCAGGGATAGTTGTAACAGCTCAGGTTGAGTGTAATGTCTGTCTTGTCTTGATGATAGAAGTCCTATGTGTCGTCTCTGTACTCTTAGGTCCTTAGATTTAGTATGTAATGGTTTTATGAACAATCTGTGATTTTGGCTTGTATGCCTCAAGGTTTTATGTTGCTTCAATATATGTTTTGATAAAGCAACTGTTATGTGTTAACCTTGAGATGAGATGGTACAGTGTATGTACAACGTAAACCATGATGTATATACACTTTTGGTTCTTTCATTAATAGTTTTCTAGGAAATGGATCTCTTTGCAAAATGTCTTTAGTTTTTAGTGATTTTTTGTTAATCCGTTGTTTATGGTTATTCTGCATAATTAGTAACGATTTAGCTATCAGTTTGGTGGCAGTCGTTACAAGTTTGGTATCAGAGCTTAAGGTTCACTGAGCCTACAGAGACATAGGACTAAGGTGTTGAGTCTATTCTAGTGTCCTCCAGTATATCCTATAGTGACTTCTTCTTATGCACAAGAAAGGGTGAAGTTTAAAAATGACTGGAGAACCCAAGGAACATGTTGTTAAGAGCAATGTTGTTGCACTAGGAAAAGGTGCAAGGGATCAGACAAGAGAAGAACAAGTGCCTGAGAATTCCCATCTTGACCCAATCAGGATATAGAATCTTGCTTTTTATACTCTGGTTGGGAAAGTTCGGACAACAATAATGAATATAGTAGACTGGATACTAGCAATACAATCTAGTTTACCAGCCCTCAATGCAGAAACTTTGGGTTTTGAAAGGATTCCTGAATGACATAGTCAATTGGAACAGTGGAAAATGTGGGAAGGATTAACATATGGCAAGAAAATAGACTCTATCATAAGTATAGATAGATAGTACATCTGTGATGGCAATGCCCAAGGAGAGGCAATAAGCTGAGAATTAAGGAAAGGTCTCTATAATTCTAGAGACATTTTCCTAGTTGTTCTAATAAGCCAACATTTTTGGTACCACCAGTGCAATATATTCCTAGTGCACAAGGATAGTAGTCACTAAGTAAAGGCAAAAGTCCTAACTTTCCACCTGTAAGAACTCCTGACTTAGCTTCTACATTGGTAATAAGTCTAATAAGACTATGGTACGAGAATAAGACATGTTATAGATATGGACATGTTGAGCATACTAAACCCTTTTGTTCAAAAAGAAGGGAGGAAACGACCCAACAACTGAGGTAGACTCGGAAGGGATTACGAAAGTTACAGTCCAATAGTGTACTAAGGCAAAAGAAACAACATGAAATAGCTAGACTCTATGTTTGAGTCAACCTAAAGTGGTAGATGACTGCGAGGGGTGACAGTCAGATAGAGCTTTTTCAATCTGATATGTCTTCTCTTGATTTTATCTGATAATCATAAGAAGGTAGTTGTTGTTGAGCTTCCTTTAATTAGTCATATAAGGATATAAGGAAAAGATAAGAAAGATGAGAACCTATATTCAATCCAATATTCTCTTATATGTTTTGAAATTTCTCTCTTCATGTAGAAAGGGACACCTACAGAAAATTTGAGATACTAAGTATAAAAAAAACTTAAAGAGATGAAACATAATATAAAACAAATGCATACTACCTAATTTGAGTTCTTGAATACCCTGGCCAGGTATTCATCTATTGAAGGCAACGCAAGTATGACACTCTTTTTTTTTGGTCGGAGGAAAACTCATGCTGCTTTTTTTGTATTTTCTTCTGTAGTGTATGTACAAAAACAAAACAACTATACAGGGGAAAGATAAAAGAAGGACAAAGAGCCTAACAGATAAGGAATAACTATAGGGGAGCTCATCAAACAGAATAGACAATAGAAACACCACTCTTCCAAAAGATAACAAAGCCTCTCCAAGCTCAATCTGAAAAAAAAGAGATGCAGCAGAAGGTGATAAAACCGGGTGCAAAACCACACCAAGAATCTTCATCCAAGCGCAAGATATGCAGAAAAGGACTAGGAAGGGAAACCACCAAAAGGATGCAGCAAGCAGAACAGCCCAAGACAGCAGAAGACCAAAAACCAAAAACCAGCCAGAGAAGAAAAGCCTTAACTCCAACAAACCAGAACCAGGCGCCTCCTTAAGAAGAGAAAGGCACAAAAACGAAGCAGACCAGAAAAAACCACTCCAAACTAAGGACACTCTCGAGCCCCATAGCATAACGGCTTCCAGCCATAAGGATATAGCAGGCCATAACAAAGGGCAAGCAGCCAAAAAGACGAACCATATCAACAGCAAAAACAGCAGCAAACTACCACACCAACCAGAAGGCAGAAACAAAGAAGGCCATGGCCAAAGAACTCCAAGCAGATCAGCAGCAAAAGATGAATCTTTACCAGCACCACTGACAGAAACCCCCAGGCAGAGAATAAACAAACCTAGACAGAAAACCAGCAGAGGATACCTAAACCTCTTCAGAGCATTATAAAGCAAGAGAAACCAAGCTCTAAGCAATGAGCTTCAGATCATCAAAGATGGTTTTGGACAACACACTAACCGATCTAGAACAATTTTCATGCACTCTTTTGTTCCTCTCCATCCAAAGATGATACATGATACCTTGAGCAGCAATTTTCCCTTCAGATCTGTTAATACTAACAAGATCACTAAAAGTAGTAGGGGGAGAACAAATGGCATACTTATGTCCACAAGCTGACCAAACAGATTTAGCATAACTACAGGTGAACATCACATGATTTGTGTCCTCGTAACATTGCATACACAGATAACAAACAGAAACCACTGTAATACCTCTCCTTCTGCTATAATCAGAGGTGGGAAGCTTGTTTAAACACACTTTCCAGGCATGAATAATATGGTTTTTGGGAGCCTTACTAGACCAGAACCATGAGTAGATATTATTAATCTCTCCTTCCGAAAGAGGCGGGATGCTTGGAAAGATAATACCCTTAGTCTTGTTGGTCGTGTTGAGCTCATTAAATCTACTTTATCAACTCTCCATTTGCATTGGATGACTGCCTTCCCTCTACCTTCTTCGGCGTTGGACTTTATTGATAAGTTGGCTAGGGATTTTCTCTGGGGAAAATCTGAAGGTAAATCCCTTTTGCATTTGGTTCCTTGGGATAAGGTTACTTTACCTACAAATGAAGGAGGTTTGGGTATTATAAGAAGCAGGGATGTTTCTGATGCTTGTCTTATTATAAATGCATGGGACATATGTAGAAAGAAAGATACTCTATGGGTGAAATGGATATCCTCTAAATACCTCAAGAATCAGAATTTCTGGCTTTTAGAGGAATCTACAAATTATTCTTGGATGTTTAATAAGGTTCTCTATGTCAGGAGGTCCCTTCTTCCTCTTATAGAATTTCATATTGGCCCCAATTCTCAGGTCAAAATTTGGAAAGACCCTTGGTGCAGATCGAAATTTCTCTCTGACTTAACTTATTTGAATTCTATTAATTCTGGGATGGCATCTAATGCTAACCTTGGGTCAATCATAAAAGGAAATGACCGGTACCCTCCCAAATCTAGAGTTGCACATATTTTTTTGAAGTGTATGGAAGATAACAATATCATCATTAAAGATAATAGTCCTTTTATTACTTTGATAAAGTAGTCATTTTGAGACAATCTAAGGATCATAATGAAGTAGAAGATGTGGCATGGATATTTCTACCACATCCTAATTGATATATGAAGGAATATGAGTTAATCAAAGTTCAACTTATAAACAAAAGAACATGTTTATTATAATGTATACCTTGGTCTGAGGATCTAGAGGTAACAGTTACTTGATAAAAGGTGACAATGTTCAGTGATGGACTAAGGGTTGGAATACCCAGATTTAGTAATCATAATGATGATTATGCTAAGGGATGATGATATGTAATCACCTTTATAATTCCTATGCTGATGGCAAGGAACCTAAGAGGAAACAAAATTGAATGACACATGAACGATTGAGAGTTCATGCAATACTCAAGGAAGGTGATAATCTCTTTTCTTTAATAAACAACCCTGAATAATGAGGGGGTGATAAGAAGGACTATGTTTCCTTGTATTCCTTCCTTTCAGGAACATGAAAATTAAGTAAGTCTTACGACACTTGATATGCATAGATTAGAAGTAATCTATAACGGGATACTTTGAAAATTATTAGTTAGTTCTGGATTCTGGTTTCAAGACAAAACTATATATGATAAGAAAGGTCATATTATATGTTTAGTTTTGGTAATAAAAATAGAGGATGGAAATGATGAGGATGCGATGTGTTTTTGGCATGTATAATGGATACCTAGGTAAAGAATTCTAGTATACAAGAACTTTCAATAATATGAGAAATGAGAACATGACTCTTGATAAGATGAATAATGTTTGGTTACCTAGAAGGGTCAACTTTGAGATTAGTCTAGTTACATACTGTAGTATGGATACCACATGTTAGGGGTTTATGCCCCGTATAAACATGACATCAACAAGGATGTATGAGTTGAAGAAACAATTGTAGAATCATTTTGGGAAAGAGCTTATCAAGCTAAAAATAATTCCTTAGCATATCCCTATCTAGATTTGTTGAGGTAGTTTATACATAACATCTAGAGATACCTCCAAGATAAGTTCTTCTTTGACAAGTAGCCTCTCCTGATGATAATAAAATAAATAGCTAACGAGGTAGATGGTATAAGTCACAAGAAATTTTAGTGTTGTGTTAGCAGATTAGAGTGGCACAACAGATGTATGATAAGACTTATAGTTCCAAGTGGGTGACAGAACGTGACTCTGGTCTTGCCTTGAAGGTGAAATGTTAAACTAAGTAAGGAGTATGGAAGACTCCCAAGGTCAAGAGTCTTATCACATAAGTTGTAAGATTGAGAAGGTGAAAAATCAGTAAGGTTTGACACCTGACTCAAATAAGGTATGTATAATGCTTCTCTGACTAAGAAAAGTGTTACCTAAAACAATATTGATACAACAATCATTAATGAAAATGACAGTGGAATATGTGTCATGTATGACAGATTCTATGATAACCTTGTATGGAGGAACTTTGTGCTGGTCAAAGTTCTATGACATCTCCATGACATCAAGATGTTATTTGGAGACTTGATGATATGATGCATGAATGACAATTGTCTTCCTTCATCTGGGATTTCGAGGACAAAATCCTTGTTAGGGGTTTATAACTTGTAACATCCCTGACCTGGGTTTAGGGCTAACCCTATTTGTTTAGCCTAAATAATTTGCTTATAACTTTAATATAATCCTCTAAAGTGTTTTGTTATCAGGTGGCAATCTTATGTTTCAAATTTGGTCCTATTTAAATAATGTGTGTGCAATGTTCTCTAGTTTTGGACCAAGATGTAATTTACCCAAGATGAGGGGTTATATTGCAATTTGTCACATGTTGAATGTTCCATAAGTGTTTTAGCATCATAAGAAAGAGAATGATACTAGTTGGTGGCTTGTTGAAAGCCTAAATTCCAAGTTTGAACTTATTTGAATAAAGCAAGTGACTTGTGTACCAATTTTGGTACAAATTGAAATTTACCCAATATGTAGGGTTGGTATGCAAATTACCACCTCTAGAGTGTCCCTACTCTCTCCTAGTATCATATAGGGGAGATATAAAGAAGGAGGCATCATGTTGGAATCATATTTGAATGATAGTATTCTTGGTGATGAAAAGACCAAGAAAGGGTTGAATGTGAAACCCTAATTTGAGCTTGTATCGGGTTGAAGAGTTCATATGAGAGTTCCTATCAGACAAGGAGCCATAGGAGGAGTCTCATATATGTTTTTGAACTCTTTTCAAAGGCCATTATGGGAAAATCACCTCTAGTAGGTAATCCATGACGAGTTAGATGCTTCTTGCAAAAGTTGTATCAGTTTGCATAATTTGTGAGATAAAGATGAGATATCTTATCAAACAAGATAACTGATGGCCGAAATATCATCTCTAGATTATCCTCAAGTGTTTTGCATGTAAATATAAATGTTAGTGAATGAAAGTACACGTGTCAACCATTCATGTACATGTGGAACCTACTTGCTTTAAAATGATGACACATCATATACACACTTTTTCATGAACCTCAAATATAAATACCCGTCCTTTCACCTATAAGTGAAATTTTCAAAATTTATCACCCTCTTTCTCTTATATATCATGCATAGAGTCTTAGTATCATGCATAGGAAGAGGGGTATCATGCATAGAGCTTTGGTATTGACTATAGCAAGGTGATATCGGCCATAGTAAAGTGGTATCAGCCAAGTGAAGTGATATCGGCCAAGTGAGGGATATCGGCCACAAAGTGGTGATGTATCATGCATAGTGCTGAGGAGCTCAATTCTTGGACCTTTTATAAGCTCATCTTCAACCTTGGGAATGTGAATCTTTGGAGCTTGGAGCTTTTAAGTTGCTCTTGAGGTGGGTTATATAACTTAAACTCAATAATGTTATTATTTACCCTCAATCTTGCCTTAGTTAAATGATTTACTTTCAATCCAAATTTTCTTGCATAATTGATGAATCCATGAGATCTAGAGGTTGATTATGATGACATCATCATGGTTCAACCCGTGTTGGATTGAAGCACCTCTAACCCGATATGGTGTTGATGGATACACCTCTTATCTGATATGATGTGGAAACCCTTGATAGTGATGGTTATACACCTCTAGAATGATATAGTGATGAGCATAAACCTTATGCATGATATCGTGACACACACATACACCTCAAGTTCGATATGGTGAGCACACATATACCTTATTCCTGATATGGGGTTGAAACCCTAGATGGTGATATGGAATCTGATATACCTTGGAACCCCACACCCCTATCATTTTGTATAATGGGTTAATAGTGAAGGGTTCAACCAGTTGTCTACCCGATATGCTAACCCGATATGGCAACCCGATATGGTAACTTGATATGGTAACCCAATATGATAATATGAACACAACCACTAGCATGATATAGTGATGAATTTATACCTCATGTATGATATGAGTAACACATACATACACCTTGTGGATGATATAGGGTCAAGTACACACCTTATACCTAATATGTTGTTGAGTAATAACCCTAACCCGATATGATGTTGAAACTCAACATGGTGTTGTGAAACCCGATATGCAAACCCCTAAGGTTGAGTAATCCGATATGGATGCATGATATGATGATGAGGATACACCTCTATAACTGATATGGAAGCATGCCTACACCTCTATACCCGATATGGCGGAAGCACCTCAATCCAATACACTTGATTGAGTGATACATGTAGTATGTTATGTCAAATGACACTTTAAGACATGAAGCGTTTAATGCATTTTGATAAATATGGGACAATGTACCTTGAGAGAAGGATTGAGCCAACCTAATGAAGTATGATGTAATCAATATCCTAGTGAGGATGAAAGAGAAACGTATACTTGTTTAATACTCAGGTATTGAGTATACATTCATACTCCTAATATGTGTGGAGTCTGAATTAGGGTTGTGATTATTGATGAATGTACTTGAAAACCCTAGTCGACATAAAAAGGGAAACCTTAACCCTAATGAAGGGTAATGATATGATTTGAAACTACAATTGGTTAATAAAGGGGAACCTTAACCATATTGAAACCATGCTGGTAGCATGAGATAATGAGCATAGCTAAGCATGAGCTATGATGTTCCATATAATACTGATTATATAGGTCTTATAACCTAGAGATAGTTGTTACCTAGTGAGAGGTGACAAGATGTTGAATGGGCCTTGTGATCTATGTGAATAGTTGTTGCCTAGTGAGAGGTGACAAAATGTTTAATGGGACTTGTGAGCCATATGAATAGTCGTTGCCTAGTGAGAGGTGACAAGATGTTTAATGGGCCTTGTGAGCCATGTGAATAGTTGTTACCTAGCGAAAGGTGACAAGATGTTTAATGGGCCTGGTGAGCCATATGAATAGTTGTTGCCTAGTGATAGGTGACAAGATGTTTATAAAAGTCTCATGTAAGAAATGGTAATGTTCAAAATAAACATGGGAAAATGGAAACCCAGTAACATCATAATAATAATAAATGGTTATAATAATAATGAAATATTGGTCATACATGCTTGATGCTTATAGCCAAATAAGGCATATAGTGTTTAGAATATGCTTAAATGAGATAAGAGGAATACTTGTATTACATTAAGAATGCAAGGCCAAGGTATAATGCCTAGTAAAGTTGATTTGGCATTCAATGATGAATTTAAGGTATTGATACCCCATAATGAAAGTGAAAGGGAAACATAAAGGTATCCCAACTACTATGGGATCCTTAGCTATATGGACATGATATCAGGATTGGTATAATTCAATGCTTGGCTATGATCTCAGGATTGGTACAATCCAATACCTGGATGAACTCTATCAGGATTGGTATAATCCAATGCATGGCTGTGATCTCAGGATTGGTACAATCCAATACCTAGATGAACTCTATCAGGATTGGTATAATCCAATACATGGATGTGATCTCATGATTGGTACAAACCAATACCTGTTGAACTCTATGATCTCAAGATTGATACAATCCAATACCTTGCTGAACTCTATCGAGATTGGTATAATCAAATCATTGGTTGTGATATCAGGATTGGTACAAACTAATACTTGGTTGAACTCTATGATCTCAGGATTGGTACAAACTAATACCTTATTGAACTCTATGATCTCAAGATTGGTAAATCCAATACCTGGCTGAACTCTATCAGGATTGGTACAATCCAATACCTAGTTGTGATCTCAAGATTGGTATAATCCAATACATGGTTGTGATCTCAAGATTGGTACAATCCAATACCTTGTTGAACATAATGATGTATATTCACATGATTGGTATAATCCAATACCTAGATAATAGAATGGCTGAGGCCAACCTATAAAAATGAGAATGATTCATGAATGTCATACCATGATAATATTATCACAGGTTAAGCTTGAGATGTTGGTATAATAGAATGGGTAAATGATACACATGTTCTTCATATTCCTTATAAAGTGAATAGATGATTTACTACTCTATCATAGACAGTTACAATGCTTTAAAAGATGCAAAATATTTTAATCTGATTATATATGGTGATTAACCTTGCTTATTAATATAAAAGAGCCTTTGCTTAGTTTTATACTTCTTAATTGTGATAATAGCATTGTTGGCGGAAAGTTATATCTCTTACTGGGACAATTGTCTCACCCCGTGGGATCCACAATTTTTAGGTGGATGTGCACGAGGAGGTAGAGACCGTTCTATAGAGGAAGGAAAACAACAATAGGGACAACAGTAATAACTCAGGTTGAGTGTACTATCTATCGTGTCTTGTAGATAGAAGTCATATGTGTCGTCTCTGTACTCTCAGGTCCTTGGATTTAGTACGTAATAGTTTTATGAACAATCTGTGATTTTGGCTTGTATGCCTTGAGGTTTTATGTTGCTTCAGTATATGTTTTGACAAAGCAACTATTATGTGTTATCCTAGAGATGAGATGGTATAGTATATGTACAATGTGAACCCAGATGTATATAAAGTTTTGGTTCTTTCATTAAGAGTTTTCCAAGAAATGGATCTCTTTGAAAAATGGTTTTAATTTTTAGTGATTTTTTTAATATGTTGTTTATGATTATTACGCATAATTAGTAATAATTTGGTTGTCAGTTTGGTGGCGGTCATTACAAATATAATCATGTTTTTGTTCCGCTTCTATACTTTGGTTGTTGTGTATACCATTAATAAAGATTTGAAAATTTTGCACCCAGTCCAAGATACCTTAAGGGTGTGTTTGGACTGGAGGTTTGATTCTTCAAATTTTTAGTAACGAGGCGATTTCACTTCTTTATAAGAGGACTATCTACTACCTTGAGACCAGTTGATTCTTTGACTTCACAGTCCAGTTGTCCTCCGACATCTTCCTCCCCCATTTTCTCTTTCTCATTTTTTCATGGCTTCGAATTTTCTCTCTTTGTGCATTCATTGTGCCCATACGGATGTGACGAATCCTTTTTTTATTAGATTTATCACCCCATGTCCTCCATTATTTAGAATCCCCACCGACTTCTTGTTTCACCCCATTGATGGGACTACTGGCCACACCAAGGTTGTACACGTATAAATATCCATCCCTCCACCATCCTCGAATTCAAAGAAACCTATTCTAATAGTTCATTTGGTCTCAATCCCTCTACTTCCATCCCTCCCATCTTTACCTTGCTCCCACATCGCCAGAGGTCCTCCTCAAGTGTTGTGACCATCGAGAACCCAAGAAGATACATCAAACGATCGACTTAGACTCTAAGTAACTTTTCTAGTCTTCTCCTTTGACTTGTTTGAGCTAATTTATGCTAGCTAATCCCCCCCTTCTCCATCGATTTTGATACCTTCACATAGATTATAATGATCTATTCCTTTTGTTCAATCACGACTGCTTCTCTCCTCATCGCTGATCTCCAACGACCCTCTTCAATTACTTTTGATTGGGGTTTTAAGCTGCTTTGGCATCTCCAGTGGCCTGATTCTGTCCCTACCATGGTGGAGGTGGTTATGCAGCCCCAAACTACAGAACTACTAAGTTGGGGCTTGTCCACTTTGTGTGAAGGTGAGAAAAGTGCCAATGTTGTTGGTTTACAAAAATAAAGTAGGAATCATGCTATGGATATCTAGAATTGAGACTCTCATCGGTGTATTCTTTGTTGTTCATAGGAAGAAGAATCATAGATGGTGTTATCCTAGAGTACCCTTGGTTGTTGATGGTTTTTATTAAGACCACATAGCCATAAGAGGTGTTTAGACCGCCAAATTTGCTTCTAATTACTTGAGATTTTGATTGCTTTGTTTGAGAAGGCCCAGAGAAGGTGTCTAGCTTTGTTTGGGCCACATATAAGTTGGTCTGGGTTCATTTGTCCACTGTTTGGATAAGACAATACAATTGGATTGATCGTGATTTATGATTGGCCAAATTTTCTAAAAATCATAGTAATAGCATCTATGATCATAAAAATAAGCAACAATCCTCGTTGGAAAGAATTTTTGGATAAGGAATATGATTTTGTGGGTTTTAAAGACTAATTTGATAAATTTAGACCATGTTTCCTTAATGACCTAAGATTTGCATTTATGATGATAATTAATGCAAAGCATGCTATTTTATGACATTAAGGGTTGACTCAAGGCTAGTGAGACTAAATTAGAGAGTGCTTTGCTCCTGATAAGCGGGTCATGTCACTATGCATATGTACTTTGGATAATATGCATGTTATACTTGATGTAGGATTATGCTTCAAACTCCAAGTTATTGAATCAAATTAAGATGACGATGATGGCTTTGATTATATTACATAATTTTGTTTGTTATATTCATAAAGTCCTATGGTTGTTATTGATGATCATTAATTGAATGCTATGATCATGTTATGATTAAGACACTGAAGAAAGAATCATGTAATATTTATTTTGATACTAAGCGGGATAAATACCATGATAACTAAGATAATGCAATTAAGTTGTGAATTATTCCTCCTGATGTTATTCTGCCTTTATGGCATTGATGAGCACTTTGGTGCAACAAAAATGAGCCCTAGTCATCTTGATGAACACTTTGATGCAATTATTGAATGAGAATAATTTACATTAATGACAAGATAAGAATAATGATGTTAATTTTTAAGATAAGAGAATTGAATAACTCATATATGTTTCTCGCAATGATGGACCTTATGATCATTTTAGCTTCCTAGAAATGGTGGGCTTTCTGAGCATGACGTGCCCCATGTGGGAAGTTATATAGAGAATGAATATAGTAACATTTCCAATTCGCTGATGTAAGGAAATCTAAAGTGTAATGATATTTCTTAATTTTAACTCATGTCAAGAGGATATATGCTTATTTTCAAGTTCTTATAAAAAGTGTAGTGCCACTTACATTCATTGTTGCTTTGTTTGGCATGGTCGTGGGATGGGAGGTCACTAGATCATGGAGCAATGGAGGACTAAAATGATTGGTGGCTCACATTGTATGTGAGCATAGGATTTAGAATGAGAAGGATGAGTGGTACTATTGTAACAACTCGTTTTCAGATTAACCATCTAATTAGGGTTTACTTGTATTATTGCATGCTTAACTAGATTGATCATTGTCTATAGCTTGATTAATGATGGTAATCTAATTTTTTTTCTTTAAACCTGATGAGAATTTTTCAATATGCTTTTAGTTTGAATAATTAGGGTTCGATAATTGAAAACACAAATCAACCAAAAGTAGGGTTTTGGTAGCATATGAATGCAAAATTAGATAAGTATAGTGGTCCACTAAGTATTTTATTACAAATACTATTTAGTTGAAATTTGTATATGGTTACAATATCTCAAATGAATCACTCTTGAAAAAAAAAATAGAATTTCTGAATGGTTTGTGACCTGCTTGTCGATTGAGTTTCCCATGACAAACTCAGTCGACCATTGTTTCAGGCTAAAATGTAGAAGTCTGGTAGTTGAATTTTATATTTTTACTAGTACATGAAATTTCTCTAAAATATTAAATATAGGTGGGAAACTCAGATTTTGAAATATTGTTACATTTTTATAATTTTTGGATGATGTTTCACTTTTATAAAGTGTGGTGTCATCTGAGTCCCTTAATAGTAATAGCTCAACGACCATGCTGCAGACTGTAGTATAGCAATGTAGTATTTTATTTTTATTTATTTATTGTTCACTATGAATGATCTGAAATTTTAATTGAAGCTCTAGAATTCTATCTCAAACATCATTTCAGATTTTCATAATTGTGGAAAGCAATCTGACCTATTAAGTAAATGATTTTTAGTAACATGTTTTATGACAGACATATCTGTTGAAATAAACAAAGTGTAAAGTTCAGTCAATTTGCAATTGATCGAAGCACCTTAATTGATCTATATGAGCAACCTAGAACCTAAGGATCTCTCATATTTCATCATTCCTATTAGAGAAACAAAATCCTAGAGAGAGAGGAGAGCTAGGATTTTGAGAGAAGAAAGTGGTGGAGGTGTTGAACTTGGGTTTTACCAATCGGGAAATGATGAAATCAAGTAAGTTTAGCTTCTTTGCATAGTCTTTCATGGTGAATATTGTTTCACATGCCAAGATTCTGTCCCTCCCTTTATTTGATTTAAAATGATATCAAATCATCACCTTCTCCCACTCTTTCTCTCCTATTCTCCATTTCTATCATTTCTGAGTTCAGAGAAGGAAGATACATATTCAGTTGCATGAGTTTGATTAGATTTCTAGAAATTCAAAGCTTTACCTACATTTCAAAGGAGTTTTTCACCTGAGGTGAGTGTTTATCTTCCTCTTAAGCTCTCTATTCAGTCTAAAAGCCTAATTCTATCCAACTAAAATGATCAGAAGCCTTTCTTGTATTTATATGTGAATAGATATTTATTTGGATAGGTATTAGGGAATCAAATTCATATGTTTCAATTATTATTGATTGACATTGTGTGGAAAAAATCTATGGATAAAGGCCTATGGATTTTCATGTGAATTTTGCTTAAATGTCACCCCAATGCCCCATATGCTTGGGAATTGAATTGACATGTATAGAATCCTTAAATTGTATTTGAATGAATTCCACTGGTGCATTGTTGAATCTTATTGGAATTGAATATATATATATATATATATATATATATATATATATATATATACATATATATACATATATATATATATATAGAGTCAGGCAGGAATACACTCGAGTGTACGGATCGCACGAATACACTCAAGTGTGTTTGCATATCAAGACTATTTTTTGCAAAATATAAACCGTTGATCTTCACCGTCATACTATAACTAGGCTACATACAAATTTTGAACCCATTTGGATGAGTGTAAGTCACTCATACAAGGGCAACAAAATCAACGCGCGAAACTAATTTGAAATGCATAATTTTTGCGGTCTTCATAACATGAGCTATACATATCCAAATGTGCTCAAATTTTGCATATGATTTGTTCACGAGATGTTTAATAAAATCAATGGATTAGATTTTAAAAAAAAATATTGCATCATGGAAAACTACTTGAGTGTATTCCGCTTCGGATACACTCGAGTGTATTCTAGCCTGACTCTGTGTATATATATATATATATATATATATATATATATATATATATATATATATATATATATATATATAATGATCAATATGAGGTGGTAGAATTTCCCTATTTAGGGTTTGTTTTGAGGGATTGAATCAAATGAGTCAATTAATCAATCTATACTAATAATAATGATTAATGAATGAAATGTGTGGAAATGGAAATATGGTTTCCATGTGTGTGAATATCCCTAATGAGCCCCCGTGCACCATTATGACAGTACTAAATGTTATGATTCTTATGATATGTTGAACTAAGAATGAATTATTGTAAACCCTAGAAGTTTACTATTAATATGAGTATGAGTGATAAACCTAGAGCTTTTATATAATGGTGTACATGTGCTGAAATGTTGTACGATAGATATCAATACTTAATTGAAGATGAGGAGTCTTACTAATATGGTCTAACGCCAATGCATCTAGTTTAGTATGATTTATGAAATAATTAGTAAACCCTCATATGAATGTGGGTTCTTTTATACAAGCTACATAATAATGAACAGGGAAGAATGACCAGAGATTATGACATAAGAATATGTAACCTAATCCATTTTTTTAGGCTAAAGTGAGTAGTATCATAAGTCACATAGTGATTTTTGTTAATTATAAGAATAATTTTAGAAGTCAATGACATGGTGCACCTAATTGATTTAAAAAAAGGAGATGGATAAGAATAACTGAATGGTGTTAACAAGTTAAAAATGAAATTAATGAAATGTGTACAATGGAGTATATAGTCTATATATGTTAATTATATGTGTGTTGACCTAAAGTATAAAAACATATTAAAATAAGATTACAAAGGATTTCAATGGGAGAGAGACTTTATAAATCAAGTAAATTTAGAATGATTTATTCCTAGAGCAGCGTTAATAAAATGAAAAAAGTTAAAACTAATGGATATGAAATAAAGGGAAAATGAAGAAAATTAGTAGAAGTATCAAAGAAACTAACCCTAAACCTAAAATGGTTATCTATGTGATGCTAATGAGTGATGATCTAAAATAAGGGATTAAGTAATGCATATGAATGTAGTTAAATTCAATTACAAGATGAGGATCAAGGATAGGAATTGGTTTATTAGAATCAACTCTAGGATTGTAATTGTATGTTAGGATACTTGTTACTGAGGATAGCCTTTTCTGATAAACATCAAATGAACAGTAGCTGTTACGACCCCATCTGAGCTTAATTGGTAAACTAGGGTTTACCTAGACAATTGCAAAGATTAATTGGAATAATCATTCTTGAAATCTAATTAATGACGATAACACAATTAGGATTTTTTAACTATGATAAGAAGTCTAAATGTTCTTTTGTCTTGAGAATTAGGGTTTGAGAAGCATAGACCCTAATCGGCCCAAAATTAGGTTTTGATGATACATGAACACAAAATTTGATAAGTATAGTGTCTCAGTAAATGATTTTTAGTATTTTATATGTAATTTTGATTTATCTCAAATTTGTATATGATTTGGATATTAAAAATGTGAACAACATTGGAAAATATCAGAATTTTTGAAGAATGTTCTGACCTGTTTATCGGTAGAGTTTCAAACTCGACCGATCATATTTTCAGATTGATATAGCAGTGTGATAATTGAATTTTATCTTTTTATTGGCATATCCAATTGATCTCAAATTTTAACTGTGCTTGAAAAACACAATTTTAGACACTCTGTTAAATTGGAGTAATTTTTGGATGACTTTTGATCTCTACAGTGAGGGTGTCGGTCGAGTTCTGTGCAGGACAAACTCGACCAAATATGCTGCAGACTGCAATATAGTAGTGAATTGTTCAATTTTTAATTAATTATTGGTAACTTGAAATGATCTGAAATTTTTACTGGAGGTCTGAAACTCCATTATGCATAACATATATAATTTTCCAGAATTTTTGGAGCTTCTGTTAGCTATTCAGTAGTCGAATTACAGTAACTTTTGTATAACTGAATATTCAGCCAATATAATTAAAGTTGAGTGTTGGGTCAATATGCAATTGACCCAAGCAGCTCAAATTGACTTATATGATCGACCACACACACACATAGCTCTCATTCTTCGTCATCCACCCCAGAGAAACGAAAATCTAGAGAGAGAGGGAGAGTTAGGGCTTGAGTGGAGAAAGAGGAGGAATTGCCGACCTAGGGTTTTGCGGTCCGAGGAATGGTGAAATCAAGTAAGTTTGGATTCTTTGCATAGACTTTTATGGTGAATCTTCTCTCTCATGTCAAGATTCCGTCCATGCTCTGATTTGATCCAAGATGATGTCGAAATTCCCTCTTTTCTCACCCTTTCTTCATAATCCCTCATTTTCAAGGTTTCCGAGTTGAATGGAAGAAGAATTGGGAGATTTGCTAGGGATTTGATATGAGTTCGAGATCCCCTGAGTTGAGCTGAAGTTTTGAGGTGTTTTCACACCTTAGGGTGAGTGGGTTCTTCCTTCAAACAGTGTAATGCACGAAATTTGATTATAGCATCCAAATCCCTAATTGCTTAGTATGTGATTCTAAACCCTGAATGTCCGTTTGTTCTATGTAGTTGCAATTTGATATGAAATGGGCTCCTTCTCTGTTTGAATGACTCTCTGATGATAGAATCATATTAGAAATGTATACAACACATTATAGAAAGAATGCCTTTCGGATTCATATTGTATGATGTAATTAGGGTTTAACCTAACTGAGATCTCACTAGAGTTTTAATCCAATTGAAGAGATATCTAGACTTAAACCAAACCTAGGTCTAAATGCTCTCAATCAAGCTTAAGTCTATCATATTTCAATATCGAAAACCTTTGGGATTCGTCACTAAGTCTATGACTTTAATTTCACTAGTTTAAGCTCGAATGACCTGTGCCACGACCGTGGTGAGGCGGCTGTGCCACGGTCGTGGGATGACACCACGACCGTGTTGGAGCAAACCCTAATTGAACACTTAAAGATCAAAGTTAAATAAAGAGGACTAGTAATCCTATAAGTGATTAGGATGTACCTCATGGGTTATCTTAATTGAATTTTATTCTTGATACATGATATCTCAGTGAATGGTATGGAAAACCTAAATTTAGTTAAATTTCCATGGTTTCATATCTATATTGATTGTATATGATTTGTTGAAAACAATCTTTATTTAGTGAATGCTTATATCCTATGAAATCCTTATGAGAGCCATGTGACAAGTGAATGAGGCAAATGAAAAGGTGAATGAGGAAAATGAAACCCTAAGGATAGGGTGTTCAATGAATCATGTTATGGTGATATGAAAGGACCATTAAGTTAGTAAGTTAGAGTCCTAAGTGTGGCAGATAGGAGATGTTTTGATGTTAGCTTTGGGGATTTGAGTATTTGGATATCCTGGCCCGATATCTGAGTACTTGGATCAACCAGTACAAGCTACTATGTCTATTCTTTCATGTATACCCTGGCCAGGTATATAGTGGAAGAATGGGCTAGAGAGGAACCCTAGAAATGTTAGGGTTAGAAAACGAGAAAAGTAACAAGAATTGGGAGCATAAAAATAAAAGGAGATAGAACTTACATTTCATAATGTTTTTATGTTGGAAATGAATAGAAATGCTCTTATATGTTTGAATTGAAATATTCAGTACTTTGAAATATATATGGGTCTTTAAGATTTGTTGCACACTATGCAGTTGTAGCATTTATTGATTTCATTCTTTGTAACATGTAGATAAGAAATCATCTTTGAATGATCTTTCCTTAGTGGATAAGTTTTCTTCCACACTTTTGAGATGAATAGAAGTTGAGTAATCCTCAGTAGTTCTTGGCTTCAGGACTTCAGGTTTGGCCTGGTCCGGCTGGCAGGATGTGTTACTGGGATCTAATGACTCCTATTAATAGTATAATAAGAATGGACTCTGGATAATTAGACCCACATTAGAGTGAGAATGTACATACAGTAAGATGTTGAAACAGATGGGAAAGATCAGAACAACTAAGAATCAGTTGAAACTGGTATCTGAGGTTCAATTTTGGGGCCTCATATGAGAAACCCTTAATTGGGAATAATAGAACATGATATGAAGTTCATAATCAATTTATTGATTAATATTATATGAACTATACATATGAAATATAGAAAAGATATGTGAAATGTATGTATGGTTCAAGATAGCAAGAATCAATCATGAAGAATGAATCATATAATAGAGTATAATGCTTTTATGAACTCTAAAGCAAAGGCTAAGTAGAGAATAGGGTTGAGCATTCAATAGGTCCATAGAAGTAAAGAGTCTTCAAACGAGTAAAAGTAAAGAGAATCGTATGAACATGTAATTCATAAGACTAGAACAACAAACTAGTTCCTAAGTGAAGAACATAGGTGTAGTTTAACGAATGAATAAGTCATACAAGGGTAAACTATATTCAGGAGGGAAAACTTGATTGAAAGAGAAACTGTGTTTGACCCATGCATGATCACTTTGATTTAAAAAATGAAGAATATTTAAGGTATTAAGGGAATGTTTGAATACAAGAATTCTAAGTCTCAAAATCATGTTCTCTCTCATATATTCCTTAACAATAGCAAGGTGGGAATGAAATGATAAGAAAATGAATCATATATGATGCATAACTACCTTGGTAGGGTCATCTAGTGAATGTAATAGTGACATACATTACGATGATGTGCGATAAGAAATAAATTATTGTGTGATAGTAAGAATGATGAATAATCTATTCTTACCTTGAATGCTTTAATGATAGGGATGTTTATTGTATATGATCGAAATGAGAAGGAGAGGTAGCAAAACATAAGTAGTAAGAAATGAGGAGAGAGATAAAGGAAAACACTAGCTTTGTGTAATATGTGAACTCATTTTTAGAAGTATGCTTTGTTGAAGGCATACTAAGGTATGTAAGTTGGTTCTATTTATGATTTCAGTGTATTTGTGCAAGCTATATGTTAATTAAAGGTGTATGATAGTTGTAGTCATTCATACCAGATATGCATCCTAGTATTGTGTATTTGTGATATGGTGATACGGTTTGGATGATGTCAGAACACATGGAGAGATACCCTGAACAAGGTAATCATACTTATTCACTCATATTAATAGAAAGGGATGATAATCAGATTGTCTGGACAAGTAACCCTAATGAGGTGTAGCTTGTTATACCTAGCTCTAATATAACTGAGTGATGGTAATTGAGTATGATTAATGCTTGAATGACTGATACAATTGTGGATTACCTTATTACTGTTGTTGAAACCCTAAAATGATATAATACGATGGTTACACTTTGAATTGTGTGTGGGCCCATAACCCACAGGTCCCAGGATCGAAACAGGATAGTATGGAATGAGGTGGTAATGCTTCACCTAATGCATCCATGACCCAATGGGGATGCCAAGAGTAGTATTGTGCAATTGATTGTTGAATCTAGTCTTTTAATTCAAGACTGTTTTGATATTTGAATAGCACTTTATTAAAGTTTAAAACAGCATGGTGAACTCGCTTTTGTCACTTAAAGGTGATACAGAACAATAGAACTTTCTGAGCCGCATAAGTTGAGATAGTTGTATCAGAGTATCAGAGTTGCGTAGCGAAAGCGTGGTGGTTTATCTTTGCATTCTATATTTGACTGTGGCATAAAGAATTTGTTTGATATCATTGAGAACTATTTGAAATATGTTATGATTTAGTAAAGAATTAAAAAGATCTAATATTGAAAACTACATTCAGGTATGAAATACAAGAATATAATGACATGGAAGGATTTAGAAGCTTAGAATAACCTTGAATGTATCTTTCTTGTAGGTTTATGTTTCGAGGACGAAATATTCTAAGGGGGGAGAGTTGTTACGACCCCATGTGAGCTTAATTGGTAAACTAGGGTTTACCTAGACAATTGCAAAGATTAATTGGAATAATCATTCTTGAAATCTAATTAATGACGATAACACAATTAGGATGTTTTAACTATGATAAGAAGTCTAAATGTTCTTTTGTCTTGAGAATTAGGGTTTGAGAAGCATAGACCCTAATCGGCCCAAAATAGGGTTTTGATGATACATAAACACAAAATTTGATAAGTATAGTGTCTCAGTAAATGATTTTTAGTATTTTATGTGTAACTCTGATTTATCTCAAATTTGGATATGATTTGGATATTTAAAATGTGAACAACATTGGAAAATATTAGAATTTTTGAAGAATGTTCTGACCTGTTTATCGGTCGAGTTTCAAACTCGACCGATCATATTTTTAGATTGATATAGCAGTGTGATAATTGAATTTTATCTTTTTATTGGCATATCCAATTGATCTAAAATTTTAACTGTGCTTGAAAAACACAATTTTAGACACTCTGTTAAATTAGAGTAATTTTTGGATGACTTTTGATCTCTACAGTGAGGGTGTCGGTCGAGTTCTGTGCAGGACAAACTCGACCGAATATGCTGCAGACTGCAATATAGCAGTGAATTGTTCGATTTTTAATTAATTATTGGTAACTTGAAATGATCTGAAATTTTTACTGGAGGTCTGAAACTCCATTATGCATAACATATATAATTTTCCATAATTTTTGGTGCTTCTGTTAGCTATTCAGTAGTTGAATTACAGTAACTTTTGTATAACTGAATATTCAGCCAATATAATTAAAGTTGAGTGTTGGGTCAATATGCAATTGACCCAAGCAGCTCAAATTGACTTATATGATCGACCACACACACACATAGATATCATTCTTCGTCATCCACCCCAGAGAAACGAAAATCTATAGAGAGAGGGAGAGTTAGGGCTTGAGTGGAGAAAGAGGAGGAATTGCCGACCTAGGGTTTTGCGGTCCGAGGAATGGTGAAATCAAGTAAGTTTGGATTCTTTGCATAGAATTTTATGGTGAATCTTCTCTCTCATGTCAAGATTCCGTCCATGCTCTAATTTGATCAAAGATGATGTCGAAATTCCCTCTTTTCTCACCCTTTCTTCATAATCCCTCATTTTCAAGGTTTCCGAGTTGAATGGAAGAAGAATTGGGAGATTTGCTAGGGATTTGATATGAGTTCGAGATCCCCTGAGTTGAGCTGCAGTTTTGAGGTGTTTTCACACCTTAGGGTGAGTGGGTTCTTCCTTCAAACAGTGTAATGCACGAAATTTGATTATAGCATCCAAATCCCTAATTGCTTAGTATGTGATTCTAAACCCTGAATGTCCGTTTGTTCTGTGTAGTTGCAATTTGATATGAAATGGGATCCTTCTCTGTTTGAATGACTCTCTGATGATAGAATCATATTAGAAATGTATACAACACATTCTAAAAAGAATGCCTTTCGAATTCATATTGTATGATGTAATTAGGGTTTAACCTAACTGAGATCTCACTAGAGTTTTAATCCAATTGAAGAGATATCTAGACTTAAACCAAACCTAGGTCTAAATGCTCTCAATCAAGCTTAAGGCTATCATATTTCAATATCTAAAACCTTTGGGATTCGTCACTAAGTCTATGACTTTAATTTCACTAGTTTAAGCTCGAATGACCTGTGCCACGACCGTGGTGAGGCGACTATGCCACAGCCGTGGGGTGACACCACGACCGTGTTGGATCAAACCCTAATTGAACACTTAAAGATCAAAGTTAAATAAAGAGGACTAGTAATCCTATAAGTGGTTAGGATGTACCTCATGGGTTATCTTAATTGAATTTTATTCTTGATACATGATATCTCAGTGAATGGTATGGAAAACCTAAATTTAGTTAAATTTCCATGGTTTCATATCTATATTGATTGTATATGATTTGTTGAAAACAATCTTTATTTAGTGAATGCTTATATCCTATGAAATCCTTATGAGATCCATGTGACAAGTGAATGAGGCAAATGAAAAGGTGAATGAGGCAAATGAAACCCTAAGGATAGGGTGTTCAATGAATCATGTTATGGTGATATGAAAGGTCTCGATATGA
This sequence comes from Alisma plantago-aquatica, assembly GCA_963693085.1. NCBI lineage: Eukaryota > Viridiplantae > Streptophyta > Magnoliopsida > Alismatales > Alismataceae > Alisma > Alisma plantago-aquatica. The sequence continues at coordinate 365,787,947 of OY856413.1, forward strand.
AATGTGGTGATGCTTAACTGTTGAATTGTATGTTTCTAGTGCATTTAACTTTATATGCTTGTTCTCTCTGAGTTGATATCTACATACTGCAGGGCTTCTTATTTCTGATACATATCTCGTAAATTGCAGGTGATGAGATATGACATGCCCTAGAAAGGAATGTTACTGAGACATGATATATGTTGAATACATGAGTTATGATGTTTCTTATGATATGATATGGCAGGCCGTGTGAGGCTTGTGAGAAATGTAAAATGAGTTATGATTTCTGTTTAAAATGTATCTATAATGTTAATGTTAGACTTAGGTGCCCTGAACACCGTAGAACCCCTCGAGAGGTCTGCACCTTGGGGTGAAACGACCTACCTAGCGTGTGTCTAGATGGTCGGTGACTCGTGTTCAACAATAATCCGTGCGTGTGTCACGGTGGCACGGGAGTAAATAGGGGTTATTCAACATTAATTCGTGCGTGTGTCACGGTGGTAACCCAGACTCTCCGCCTGTGTACTCAGGTTAGAGGAGGAGTCCAGAGTACACTCTTTTGAGAGTGCAGTGAGGCCGTGTGAGCCTGAGAGTCCTGACGCAGACCAGGATAGCAGTCAGACTTAGCATTCCCCGGGAGTGTCGCTAAGTCTTGTACGGTGTGGTCGTAGTGCACTGCGAGCCTCTTATGCAGAGTACACTGCATAGATCAGGGCATAATCTAAAATATGATCATATAGGTTCACAGAGTTCCATATAAATGAAAGAGTTAAGGAAGACTAGAGCATAGTCTTCTAGTAGTTATTCTTTGGATGCAATATTTACATTTTTTTTATTTCAATTATATTGTTTTAGAACTTCTCAGTGTAGTATTTATTGTTGTTAAATTTCATATCGTTTACTCAAAGTTATATTTGTAATCACATTAGTGCCTTATACTGTTTCTTTGAAGTACTCATTCACTGAGCGAGTAGGCTCACCCCTCTACTCAAACATTTTAGGGTTAACCGCGTGGACTTGAAGATGGTCAGAGCATCAGTGTAGATCTGCCACAAGAGTTAAGTACAAGATTAGTTGAGTTAGTCGGTCCTTGTCACTCTAGGTCCTCAATAAGAGATAGGAGAGAGAGTTGTAATTACGATGTGTAATATTATTCCTCTTTTGAAATTGTATGCTAATTAGTAGGTCTTATGTGCATAAGGTGTGAGAGACATCATGAATGTTTATACATGTATCTTTACTATTAAAGTCTGATTAGTAAAAGAAATGTTCAGATTCCCTTGTTAAGATGATTTATGTGGTTCAATGTTAAGAAAAAAGAGTTTTTAACAGAAAAGAAAAGAAAAAGGTTAAGGGTGTTCTTTGTATTACATATAAATCCTAATTTATGCTCTAATCTCATGATTAGTGGGAATTGTGAGATCGGGGTGTAACAGCTTGGTATCAGAGCTTAGGGTGAGTTGTCAAGGACCATTAAGTTCGTAAGTTAGAGTCCTAAGTGTGGCAGATAGGATATGTTTTGATGTTAGCTTTGGGGATTTGAGTATTTGGATATCCTGGCCCGATATTTGAGTACTTGGATCAACCAGTACAAGCTACTCTGTCTATTCTTTCACGTATACCCTAGCCAGGTATACAGTGGAAGAATGGGCTAGAGAGGAACCCTAGAAATGTTAGGGTTAGAAAACGAGAAAAGTAACAAGAATTGGGAGCATAAAAATAAAAGGAGATAGAACTTACATTTCATAATGTTTTTATGTTGGAAATGAATAGAAATGATCTTATATGTTTGAATTGAAATATTCAGTACTTTGAAATATATATGGGTCTTTAAGATTTGTTGCACACTATGCAGTTGTAGCATTTATTGATTTCATTCTTTGTAACATGTAGATTAGAAATCATCTTTGAATGATCTTTCCTTAGTGGATAAGTTTTCTTCCACACTTTTGAGATGAATAGAAGTTGAGTAATCCTCAGTAGTTCTTGGCTTCAGGACTTCAGGTTTGGCCTGGTCCGGATGGTAGGATGTGTTACTGGGATCTAATGACTCCTATTAATAGTATAATAAGAATGGACTCTGGATAATTAGACCCACATTAGAGTGAGAATGTACATACAGTAAGATGTTGAAACAAATGGGCAAGATCAGAACAACTAAGAATCAGTTGAAACTGGTATCTGAGGTTCAATTTTGGGGCCTCATATGAGAAACCCTTAATTGGGAATAATAGAACATGATATGAAGTTCATAATCAGTTTATTGATTAATATTATATGAACTATACATATGAAATATAGAAAAGATATGTGAAATGTATGTATGGTTCAAGATAGCAAGAATCAATCATGAAGAATGAATCATATAATAGAGTATAATGCTTTTATGAACTCTAAAGCAAAGGCTAAGTAGAGAATAGGGTTGAGCATTCAATAGGTCCATAGAAGTAAAGAGTCTTCAAAAGAGTAAAAGTAAAGATAATCGTATGAACATGTAATTCATAAGACTAGAACAACAAACTAGTTCCTAAGTGAAGAACATAGGTGTAGTTTAATGAATGAATAAGTCATACAAGGGTAGACTATATTCAGGAGGGAAAACTTGATTGAAAGAGAAACTGTGTTTGACCCATGCATGATCACTTTGATTTAAAAAATGAAGAATATTTAAGGTATTAAGGGAATGTTTGAATACAAGAATTCTAAGTCTCAAAATAATCTTCTCTCTCATATATTCCTTAACAATAGCAAGGTGGGAATGAAATGATAAGAAAATGAATCATATATGATGCATAACTACCTTGGTAGGGTCATCTAGTGAATGTAATAGTGGCATACATTACGATGAAGTGTGATAAGAAATAAATTCTTGTGTGATAGCAAGAATGATGAATAATCTATTCTTACCTTGAATGTTTTATTGATAGGGATTTTTATTGTATATGATCGAAATGAGAAGGAGAGGTAGCAAAACATAAGTAGTAAGAAATGAGGAGAGAGATAAAGGAAAACACTAGCTTTGTGTAATATGTGAACTCGTTTTTAGAAGTATGCTTTGTTGAAGGCATACTAAGGTATGTAAGTTGGTTCTATGTATGATTTCAGTGTATTTGTACAAGCTATATGTTAATTAAAGGTGTATGATAGTTGTAGTAATTCATACCAGATATGCATCCTAGTATTGTGTATTTGTGATATGGTGATACGGTTTGGATGATGTCAGAACACATGGAGAGATACCCTGAACAAGGTAGTCATACTTATTCACTCATATTAATAGAAAGGGATGATAATCATATTGTCTGGACAAGTAACCCTAATGAGGTGTAGCTTGTTATACCTAGCTCTAATATAACTGAGTGATGGTAATTGAGTATGATTAATGCTTGAATGACTGATACAATTGTGGATTACCTTATTACTGTTGTTGAAACCCTAAAATGATATAATACGATGGTTACACTTTGAATTGTGTGTGGGCCCATAACCCACAGGTCCCAGGATCGAAACAGGATAGTATGGAATGAGGTGGTAATGCTTCACCTCATGCATCCATGACCCAATGGGGATGCCAAGAGTAGTATTGTGCAATTGATTGTTGAATCTAGTCTTTTAATTCAAGACTGTTTTGCTATTTGAATAGCACTTTATTAAAGTTTAAAACAGCATGGTGAACTCGCTTTTATCACTTAAAGGTGATACAGAACAATAGAACTTTCTGAGCCACATAAGTTGAGATAGTTGTATCAGAGTATCAGAGTTGTACAGCGAAAGCGTGGTGGTTTATCTTTGCATTCTATGTTTGACTGTGGCATAAAGAATTTGTTTGATATCATTGAGAACTATTTGAAATATGTTGTGATTTAGTAAAGAATTAAAAAGATCTAATGTTGAAAACTACATTCAGGTATGAAATACAAGAATATAATGACATGGAAGGCTTTAGAAGCTTAGAATAACCTTGAATGTATCTTTCTTGTAGGTTTATGTTTCGAGGACGAAACATTCTAAGGGGGGGATAGTTGTTACGACCCCATCTGAGCTTAATTGGTAAACTAGGGTTTACCTAGACAATTGTAAAGATTAATTGGAATAATTATTCTTGAAATCTAATTAATGACGATAACACAATTAGGATATTTTAACTATGATAAGAAGTCTAAATGTTCTTTTGTCTTGAGAATTAGGGTTTGAGAAGCATAGACCCTAATCGGCCCAAAATAGGGTTTTGATGATACATGAACACAAAATTTGATAAGTATAGTGTCTCAGTAAATGATTTTTAGTATTTTATGTGTAACTCTGATTTAGCTCAAATTTGGATATGATTTAAATATAAAAAATGTAAACAAAATTGGAAAATATCAGAATTTTTGAAGAATGTTCTGACCTGTTTATCGGTCGAGTTTCAAACTCGACCGATCATATTTTCATATTGATATAGCGGTGTGATAATTGAATTTTATCTTTTTATTGGCATATCCAATTGATCTCAAATTTTAACTGTGCTTGAAAACCACAATTTTAGACACTCTTTTAAATTGGCGTAATTTTTCGATGACTTTTGATCTCTACAGTGAGGGTGTCGGTCGAGTTCCGTGCAGGACAAACTCGACCGAATATGCTGCAGACTGCAATATAGCAGTGAACTGTTCGATTTTTAATTACTTATTGGTAACTTGAAATGATCTGAAATTTTTACTGGAGGTCTGAAACTCCATTATGCATAACATATAAAATTTCCAGAATTTTTGGAGCTTCTATTAGCTATTCAGTAGTCGAAGTACAGTAACTTTTGTATAACTGAATATTCAGCCAACATAATTAAAGTTGAGTGTTGGGTCAATATGCAATTGACCCAAGCAGCTCAAATTGACTTATATGATCGACCACACACACACATAGCTCTCATTCTTCGTCATCCACCCCAGAGAAATGAAAATACAGAGAGAGAGGGAGAGTTAGGGCTTGAGTGGAGAAAGAGGAGGAATTGCCGACCTAGGGTTTTGCGGTCCGAGGAATGGTGAAATCAAGTAAGTTTGGATTCTTTGCATAGACTTTTATGGTGAATCTTCTCTCTCATGTCAAGATTCCGTCCATGCTCTGATTTGATCCAAGATGATGTCGAAATTCCCTCTTTTCTCACCCTTTATTCATAATCCCTCATTTTCAAGATTTCCGAGTTGAATGGAAGAAGAATTGGGAGATTTGCTAGGGATTTGATATGAGTTCGAGATCCCCTGAGTTGAGCTGCAGTTTTGAGGTGTTTTCACACCTTAGGGTGAGTGGGTTCTTCCTTCAAACAGTGTAATGCACGAAATTTGATTATAGCATCCAAATCCCTAATTGCTTAGTATGTGATTCTAAACCCTGAATGTCCGTTTGTTCTGTGTAGTTGCAATTTGATATGAAATGGGCTCCTTCTCTGTTTGAACGACTCTCTGATGATAGAATCATATTACAAATGTATACAACACATTCTAGAAAGAATGCCTTTCGGATTCATATTGTATGATGTAATTATGGTTTAACCTAACTGAGATCTCACTAGAGTTTTAATCCAATTGAAGAGATATCTAGACTTAAACCAAACCTAGGTCTAAATGCTCTCAATCAAGCTTAAGGCTATCGTATTTCAATATCTAAAACCTTTGGGATTCGTCACTAAGTCTATGAATTTAATTTCACTAGTTTAAGCTCGAATGACCTGTGCCACGACCGTGGTGAGGCGACTGTGCCACGGCCGTGGGGTGACACCACGACCGTGTTGGAGCAAGCCCTAATTGAACACTTAAAGATCAAAGTTAAATAAAGAGGACTAGTAATCCTATAAGTGGTTAGGATGTACCTCATGGGTTATCATAATTGAATTTTATTCTTGATACATGATATCTCAGTGAATGGTATGGAAAACCTAAATTTAGTTAAATTTCCATGGTTTCATATCTATATTGATTGTATATGATTTGTTGAAAACAATCTTTATTTAGTGAATGCTTATATCCTATGAAATCCTTATGAGAGCAATGTGACAAGTGAATGAGGCAAATGAAAAGGTGAATGAGGCAAATGAAACCCTAAGGATAGGGTGTTCAATGAATGATGTTATGGTGATATGAAAGGTCTCGATATGAGATGTGGTGATGCTTAACTGTTGAATTGTATGTTTCTAGTGCATTTAACTTTATATGCTTGTTCTCTCTGAGTTGATATCTACATACTGCAGGGCTTCTTATTTCCAATACATATCTCGTAAATTGTAGGTGATGAGATATGACATGCCCTAGAAAGGAATGTTACTGAGACATGATATATGTTGAATACATGAGTTATGATGTTTCTTATGATATGATATGGCAGGCCGTGTGAGCCTTGTGAGAAATGTAAAATGAGTTATGATTTCTGTTTAAAATGTATCTATAATGTTAATGTTAGACTTAGGTGCCCTGAACACTGTAGAACCCCTCGAGAGGTCTGCACCTTGGGGTGAAACGACCTACCTAGCGTGTGTCTAGATGGTCGGTGACTCGTGTTCAACAATAATCCGTGCGTGTGTCACGGTGGCACGGGAGTAAATAGGGGTTATTCAACATTAATCCGTGCGTGTGTCACGGTGGTAACCCAGACTCTCCGCCTGTGTACTCAGGTTAGAGGAGGAGTCTAGAGTACACTCTTTTGAGAGTGCAGTGAGGCTGTGTGAGCCTGAGAGTCCTGACGCAGACCAGGACAGCAGTCAGACTTAGCATTCCCCGAGAGTGTCGCTAAGTCTTGTACGGTGTGGTCGTAGTGCACTGCGAGCCTCTTATGCAGAGTACACTGCATAGATCAGGGCATAATCTAAAATATGATCATATAGGTTCACAAAGTACCTTATAAATGAAAGAGTTAAGGAAGACTAGAGCATAGTCTTCTAGTAGTTATTCTTTGGATGCAATATTTACATTTTTTGTTATTTCAATTATATTGTTTTAGAACTGCTCAGTGTAGTATTTATTGTTGTTAAATTTCATATCGTTTACTCAAAGTTATATCTGTAATCACATTAGTGCCTTATACTGTTTCTTTGAAGTACTCATTCACTGAGCGAGTAGGCTCACCCCTCTACTCAAACATTTTAGGGTTAACCGCGTGAACTTGAATATGGTCAGAGCATCAGTGTAGATCTGCCACAAGAGTTAAGTACAAGATTAGTTGAGTCAGTCGGTCCTTGTCACTCTAGGTCCTCAGTAAGAGATAGGAGAGAGAGTTGTAATTACGATGTGTAATATTATTCCTCTTTTGAAATTGTATTCTAATTAGTAGGTCTTATGTGCATAAGGTGTGAGAGACATCATGAATGTTTATACATGTATCTTTACTATTAAAGTCTGATTAGTAAAAGAAATGTTCAGATTCCCTTGTTAAGATGATTTATGTGGTTCAATGCGAAGAAACAAGAGTTTTTAACAGAAAAGAAAAGAAAAAGGTTAAGGGTGTTCTTTGTATTACATATAAATCCTAATTTATGCTCTAATCTCATGATTAGTGGAAATTGTGAGATCGGGGTGTAACAGTAGCCCTAACCAAAGAGTGGTATGTAGTAATAGGGAAGTATCAAATGTGCTACACATGTTTATTCTTGAGATTCATTCATATATGTAGAAATCGAATAGAATAAGTATTTGTTGTATGTTAGGCCTATTCTAAACATGATGAATGACATGAGATGTCTATATGCTTATATTGTTGCTAGTTATAATATCTCTACTAAACTTGATGAAAATTACAATATGAAATGAATGGATAAGAAATATGTTGAGATAGAATTTACATTCATTAATTACTTTTAAGAAACCCCGATGAGGGTAAATGCTACACTATGAGATTATGTCTTCGAATGAACGCCCACTAATGGTGATAAAACCCTAATAGAGGTACATGTTGGATAGATAGATTATGTCTTGGGCTAAAAGTCCACTGATGATGACAAATATGAGATGATGTGGAAACGTAAAGAATTATAGCTACAAATTACATATAGTTGCACTTCTTGTTTTGGTAATGGTATTTTTTGATAATCCTAATCTATTTTAGGTTATTTTAGTTACACGAGTATACACACATATGATACGTGATGTTTTCAATTCTTGAAGATGAGTAAAAGAGATTAATAACAAGTGAAATAATGACACATCTAGTTAGGTACTCTGAACAAAATGAGTTTCCCATGAGGTCCACATTGGGGAAACAAAATAGATCACCTTGTAGTAATCAATGAATTGCGAGAAGGATTTCCAGAGTATGAATTGAGACCTTAATGTTTAGACCTCCATGATTTAGGAATGAGTCATGTGGAGTGGCTCTGGCCCTAAATCCTTTCTGTGAAACTATATGTTCATGAGGAAAAGACTTTGATGAAATGAAATATGTGAATTACAAATATATGAGAAAAGTTGTGATATGTGATATATTGTTTTGTTGGTTCCTATCTCATGTACCCAAGACGAGGGTGTGAGCTTCAGTAGGAATTCCTAAGGTGGCCAGGGTCCAATCTTGATAAACCCTAAGATAGTGACGGTGAGTTGTTGGCATAAGAATTAAGCATGGTGACTTCTACTTGGTGAGATGCAACCCAAGTATTTTTAGGGAAAATGTATAAAAGACAACAAGCAGTGTAGAATATGATTTGAATGTTTGTAATATTCCTTATACTACTAGATAATAATTTTCCATTGTTGATTATACTTCTTATTGTGGAAATTAATCATTTTGTTATAGAGATTATATGTTTCATATTCTTATCTATCTAGTTTGGCATATAATTTTAAATATTGACAAGTTGTTTGGGGTTTATATCCACTCTAAATATTATTTGGTATGCTTTTATTTGATAGCGTTGTTTGGTAGACATGTGTATTTCATCTTCAAGACTACAAGGTGTGTTCCTGGTCCAACTGGTGGACTGTCACAAAGATGATATTATTGTTATATATTGATTTTGAATGTTCGGTCTTGACTTGTTACTCATAGTAAAGTATCATCATTCTGAATTAAGTAGCATATACTAAATTATTTGTAGACATGTTCTAAAAGATGTTTCAAAGGAGGATTCAATTTAAGTGATTACCTTATCAATTTGAGTATATTATCATTGTAAACTGGATCTGATTAGATGGAAGAACAGATTATCATTGTAAACTGCATCTAATTAGATGGCAGAACTATCTATTGGACTTTTCAATATATGCATGTTTCTTTTAAGTTTGTTATACTCAATGTGATGCTAATGCTACTCCACTTTAGTGGGAGGTATCCACTCACCAGGGCTCTATATGAGTCTCATGAGGTTCATTCAAAAAAATTTAGGTATAATGTTATCTATTAGAGAGGTCATGACAAAGATGATTTAAATAGAATAATCTAGATAGATTACATTGTCCGTGTACTCACTCTTTCCCAGGATGGGTAGTGTATTAAATTGTTCATTAATTTACTTGCATTTGATGTAATCTGAGTTGTATGTGAGCAGTAAGATTTTATTCTGGTTTTGATAGAATTGAATATCATTTGTGATATATTAATGTGATATCTATGATGTGACATTAGTTTATGAAAATTGTAAATAAAAAAAGGAAAAAAATTACCCATCTTTTTCTTATACTGTGTTAATCGCATTTGGTGAGAATTAGTTGTTTTGTTTCACAATATTGGTTTTAAGTTTAGGGATTCTTTGTAATGGTTGGTATTTATGCTAATTAAAAGAGAGGCCCCGATAATGTGGTATCAAAGCCATGTTATATGAGTCTATAGGGACAATAGGATCTAGAACTAAATGTTGATATAAATATTGAACATCACCTGAATGATATGCATGCTAACTGAATTCAGTACGCTGGTAAAGTATTTAGTATGAAATGAGATAGTATGCAACTATTGATTGTACTTATTCTAGATGCCTTGACCAAGCATTCAAATGAAGATAGTTTGGGAGTGTAAGAATATGTATGGTTTTAATAAAAGGATTAAATGGTGAAAGAGAAAGGATTATATAATTCAATATGATGCTTGCAACAAGCATGAAATTTCATATGAGGAATATGAAAGTGTAATGAATTATGAAAATAATCCTTAATGAATTCGAGCATGAGTATGAATATGAAATTATAAGAAAAGGTTGATAATTGAGGATGATACCCACTAAGTGATCTTCTTTATGATGAAAATTAATGAATGCAGACAATGATATAGAATGAATTATAATCTCAATCAATGGGATATATAATAAAATTTTAAAAAATATGAAAGGTGATGTAAATCGCATCTTGATGAATGATGTATTACTAAGATTCATTAATTGTTGGTAATACACTAAATGAGATATGATAATGACAAGTGATGAAATATCCATCTAATACCAAAAAATATATAATTGATGTCATATAAAAAAGATAAAATGGGAATCATTCTAACTTGATGACAAGAGATATGATATTCTTCCAGATCTTTTCATGAGTTTCATGACGAAATCCTAAAAGGCACTACCAAAAAATGGTCTTTGATTACAACAAAAAAGTGTAGTAAAAACCTCAAATTTTGTAGCTAAAAGATTTAGCTACATTTATCCTTATGTTTAGAATATGAAGCTAATACCCGTGTAGCTAATTGTTTTAACTACATTTTTCAAAATTGTAGTTAGAGATTCATCTAGCTACAATTTCATATGTAACCTCAATTGTAGTTTAAGGGTTTCCTTACACATAAAAATGTAGTTACAATTCTAGTTAAATAGACGACGACAATTGCATTTGCAGATACGATATGTAGGGGGAAATGCCATTAGTTACAATTGTATATGTAGTTCGTGTGTAGCAAAAATAAGCACTTACTACACTTGTAATTGCCATTAGTGTGTAGTTAGAGACATCACATGCATATGTAGTTAGATTATGTATGCATTCACTAAATTATCAATATAAAAGTACTTTTCAAAAAAAAGTTGAAATCAATAGTGATTCAGATTGAGTTATGGTTGTGATGTCAATAAAAATACTTTTATTTATATTGAAATATGAGTACACATGGGGATGACATAAACCTTTCCTGAATTTTACATGGAAAGAAGATGCATGTCGACAATGACCCTTATGAGAATATAAGTTTACATCTCTCTTGAAATTTCACCCCACATCATACCCTAGCTCTCAACTTTTTCAAGAAGCTTGAAAACTTGGACCGGGACCTGTAGGATCATATTCAGATTTCATATCATCAGACCAAATTACCAATAAAGCAAAAAGTAGACTTGAAACATATTCAACCCAGTGAACAAGTATCTTAGGCCATTTAAAGGTAAATCACATTGAACACATGTATCCATCAATCTTCCCAATCAAAAGACAGGACGCTGAAAATTTCTGATGACCCAAGACACTGGAAAAAGTAGACTAAGTCCACCTACAAGATTCAAAAAATTCAATTTAAATTTAAATTTGAACAAGATAATATCAATTCTAATCAAGCATTGGTGTCATAGAATTTATAGATTATTACCTTCTTCAAAGGAGTGCATGTACACATACAATAGACTCCTTTCAATAGCATGCTCTATTCACCAAGATTCAGTCATGTACTGCAAGAGCATAAAACATAAAAGATCATAAAATACCAATGTAGAAGCAAAGGGGTGATGCATAGAGAAGTAGAGAGCCACTACTCTCTACTTTTGGATTAACGTCGGTCTTATTAAAACAAAAGTGTAATGGATAACCTACAAGTTCAACGTACATGTTAGGAAGTACAAACACTTTTATGGACAATATACCTTCTTCAACGAAGTGCATGTACATATACAACAGCCTCCTTTCAATAGCATGCTCTGTTCACTAGGATTCAATCATGTACTGCTAAGGAAGAAAGCATAAGAGAGTTGAATGGAGGATTGTTTGAGCTCTTTTTCTAGGTCTAGTTAAGATGTAGTACCTTAAGTTTGCATTTTTGGTACCGAGCGCTGGATTAAAAACTCTATTGAGTTCATGTTAGCCTGATCTTGGAGCCATACCACAAGCTTTCATGTTTAGGTGCAGCAAGTGCAACAAATAAGTTGTATTTGAATGCAAATATTCCAGATGCTCATTGCCTACCTGATCTTGGAGCAATGAAATGTACAATTTCATATTGTTAATCATCAAACATAAGAATAACTAGATAATAATCTTCCAGGTCCATCATATTATCATAAATAAAATGTTGATAACTCCACATTTGTTGACAGTAGGAACAACATGGAGGAGTACACATTGATAGGTAGCTAGGTAACAGTCTACCACTCTCAGGTTATTGCCAAAGTTTGGACTGATTGAAGAACACTGGAAAATATTCTAATAATAGACAAGGTCACTTTATGCATATTTTTACATTTTCTAGACTAAAATTGGTCACCAGGACTACCCTACTAGATTAGAGCTTGAGAGGCAACATGCCCACAAACTACCAAGCCCATCAACACATATGGTGATAATTCTAGTTTATAAGCAGCACATAAAGGATTCAAAATTGGGATTATAGAACTGAAGATTGAAAGACGCATGCTATTTCTTGATAAAAATACTATCAAAACTAGATAAACTAGTTTTCTAGATTCTCACCATTTTTGAAAACGTTTGGTTCTTTTGGAACAATTTAAATGCCTCATGTCCACTATAGGAGGTTCTGTCCTGATTACACTATGTGGTCCATCTATTGGTTTGCTTAATACATAAGCTAAAATACCAAATCAGTAGATTCTCAACAAACAAAGTACCTGACCAGATGGTAGCAATCAATATGTGATGAAGATTTTCATCTAAGTCCATAGCCAGTCCCACTAGTGACAAGCACCCATAACTGTAATGATGATGACATCTTACACCATCTAACAAAGGTGCAGAAAATGATCAGGTTGTCAATTTGCAAATTGATCAGGTTGTCATATGCTTGGATATCAAACCTTCAGGCAAATAAGGGGTATTGATTGTTGTGATCAATCTTAGTTTCTTGATTTCATCTGAAGAGGTCCTATAATGCCAAAATAAATACAAGTAAATCAGCAAGCAAGATGACCCAGTTGATCATTTATAGATCTTCAACAATGCATAGGGAATCACTGACTAAAAAACTAGACGTTGCAGCAGCTAAACCAATCATATAGATGTTACTTCAGCCAAGTATAAAATATTGACAGCTATAAGCCAATTGAGCAAAAAAAGACACCAACATCTGAGAAAATAGCAAGGTCCCATCTTAAACATCTTCAATAGTTTACATGAGGTAGCGATCTACTCATTCAAAAAAATTCAGAACCCAAACAACCTTCCAGGTAAACTGGAAAAAACCTATGTAAACAAGCTCAGGGTAAGTCAAAAGTCAACAACACATGCTTATAAATAAAAGACCCTCCTCCAATGAAAAAACAACAGATCCAACAAGCACAATAGGAAAAGTAGTACACATCATATCATTATATGTTGTTTGGCTTTAATGTGGAAGTATGAATCAAGCACTCCAGCCAAGATACCCTTCGAAGATTTTTAGAAGATGCCAAAGTGTGTATTTAATACCAATTTTCTTCAAAGCGGAAAAACAGTTCTTGTATATAGCTAAAAATATTCAAAATATTTTGCAACCTACAATATAATTTTTACCAAGTACAACTTTCAATATTTCAATTAAATTGAAAGTCAAGTCTAAAACAACATCATACAAAATGCAAAAGACATGCATAGAAGTGTGCTTTCTTACATCGGTCCTACTATCTTCCTACTCATGTCTCTATAGACTAGCTTGTATGTTATTGAATTTTAATCCGTGTTTTAGATAATAACATCTAAATGTCTATATAGCAGCAGTAGGGTAATAAGCGTACATGGCACATAGAAGTCCATAGTACATAGTAGCTGCAATGCAATAATGTGCATACTTGCTTCAAGTTTAATGTCCAGAAAAAGGTATGTGGTGATTATGGTTTAGTAACAATGTCCAATATGATACATTACAGTCCTAATAATTTTGTAGTTAAGGAACATGTCTCTTCCCATTTGTAATAGAATCATGAGTACAATTAAACATAAAACGATTATGCATTTTTTCTTTAAGAAATGACAATATCAACTATCATTTGTTTCAGCGATCATCATCAGAAGTCTATGAAATTAACATCAGACCATACGCACACCTAGAAGTTGACCTAACAGAAAGGTAGTTTACATCAAACTACTAGTATAATACATGTTTCACCCAACTTCGTGATATGCAAATGTGCAATTAGATAGCTCAACAAGCATCTTGAAATTGGTAAAAATTGTATCAAGACATATAGATTCATCTCAACATAAAATAACACATTCACGGTTGCACTTAGATCAACTACAAAAGTTTATTGTGCGGAAAATTTAGCCACCAAATGTTACGTGCATATATAAGGAAGAAAAATGTATTAGTGAACATTGTACCAATACGAGAAATATGCTTAATATAACATGGAACCTTATTAAATGAAATATTTTTATAAAGATTTCTTATAACAAATAGTAACCAGAAAGCAACGTTCAATATATGATTTCCCATTCTTGTTATAAATATCGGTCAACTATATTACTCCAATGAACACCACTATATTAAATCCACTTTTTTACAGTTTGATTTAGCATAGATTTGAGTTGGAGAGAAAAATAAAAGAAATCAAGACGAATACCATAGTACTGGATAAAAATTGGAAAATTCTTAGGCTTTTATTATATTAGGAATTTGTAGAGCCCTTTTTGTTTACGGCTAAGCAAACTAAATTGCTAGAAACAATGTGGATGTGGACTTTGTGAATTAATCCTACCTACCACAAATTTGATGTCTGTGACTCTCTCACCTACAACAAAGTCTCTAGAAGGCATACATCATGTCATCCTTATCTTTCTCGTCACCTTCAATGACCTCGCATAGTGCAGGCAGGCATCCAGCCTACGATGTGCAACAGCAACATCGCTGCCATCCAGAAACGCATGTGTGCCAAGTGGATGAGGGCACAGGAAACATCGAGGTCAGTCAGGGGGAAGTGCTAGTGGCGGCGGCTCATTGGGGCCAGGACTGGCGGTGCCGGTAGGATGAGGAAGTGGAGGTGCAGAAAGAAATAGGGGAGGACAAATTGGAAGTGGGTGTGATCGGGGAAGGGCGAACAATATAGTAGAATATGATAAGGTGGTGATAAATCGATGGATAGTACGTGCAGAGACATGTTTAGGGAGCCCAGTGACATCTGATTGGAGAGAAGATGATGGGGGAGAGGGTTGATTACATTGGGGATGACTAAGATTCGGACTAGAGGTTGCAGGAGAGAGGAAGAATTTGGGGGGTGACCAACATTATTTGGTTAGAAAATAGAGTAATGCGTGGGAGCATGATGAAAATAGGCAGACTTGGTAGATGGGGAGGGAGTTTTTTTAGTTTTGAAACTATAAAGAGGGTATTTGTAGTTAAAATATAGGTAATTAGATTAACTACAAATTTTTTGTTTACATTATTACCGCATGTAAGGAAAAGTAATTTTTAACTACACACTAAATATATGTAGTTAGTATTACTATAGCTAATTCATCTTTTTTTTGTAGTGAGGAGGAAAGAATTTTTAACAACCCAGTTTTAGATTAAGCATCTAATTAAGATTTTCTTGGATGATTTCATTCTTAACTAGATTGGTCATTACTTAGAGATTGATTGATGATGGTAGTCAAAATTTTAATTCTTTAAACCTAATGAGAAGTTTCAATATGCTTTTATTTTGAATAATTAGGGTTTGAGAATTGAAAACCCTAATTGGCCATAATTAGGGTTTTGGTAGCATATGAATATAGAATATGATAAGTATAATGGGGTACTAAATGATATTTAGTATTTTATATACAACTTTTATTTAGTTGAAATTTATATATGTTACCTTATCCAAAAAAAGAAATTTATATATGTTTGGATAACT
Source organism: Alisma plantago-aquatica (assembly GCA_963693085.1). Classification (NCBI taxonomy): domain Eukaryota; kingdom Viridiplantae; phylum Streptophyta; class Magnoliopsida; order Alismatales; family Alismataceae; genus Alisma; species Alisma plantago-aquatica. Next base: position 365,803,908 of record OY856413.1, read on the forward strand.
CCAATTTAAGTATTCTTACAAAATATCAGAAATATTAAATGTTTTGTGACCTACTTGTTGGTCAAGTTTCCCCACGAGAAACTCAGTCAACCATGCTTTTAGGATGGAATATAGCAGTCTGGTATTTGAAATTTATCTTTTAATTGGTACATCCAATTAACATAAAATTATAAATGCAATTACAAAACTTAATTATTGAAATTCAATCAAATTTTCATAATTTTTGGATGCTTTTATAGTTTTATAGAGTGCGGTGACAGATGAGGTTCTTATAGTAACAACTTGAATGACCATACTGCAGAATGAAGTATATCAGTGTAGTATTTGATTTTTATTTATTTATTGATAACAAAGAATTATCTAAAATTGTAATTGAAGATTTGAAATCCTGTCTCAAATAATGTGTCATTTTTTTCATAATTGTTGAAGGCATTTTGACCTATTAAGTAAATTATATATACAATGACATGTTTTATGATATAAAAATCTATTTAAATAAAACAAAGTGTAAAGCTGGATAAAATTGCAATTGAGTCAAGCACCTTAATCAATCAATATGAGCAACCTATAACCCAAGGATCTTTGATATTTAATCATTCCTATTAGAGAAACAAAATTCTAGAGAGAGAGAGAGGAGAGCTAGGGTTTTGAGAGGAGAAAGTTGTGGAGATGTTAACCTAGGGTTTCATTATCTGAGAAATGATGAAATCAATTAAGTTTAGCTTCTTTTCATAGTCTTTCATGGTGAATCTTCTCTCACATGTCAAGGTTTCATCCCTCCTATAATTTGATTCGAAATAATATCAAATCACCCATTTTCTCACTATTTTGCTCCTATTCTCCATTTCTAGGGTTTCTAAGTTGAGAGGATGAAGAAATAGATTCAGTTGTAAGAGTTTCATTGGATTTCTAGAAATTCAGACTTTGACCTACATTTTTAAGGTACTTGTCACCTTAGATGAGTGTTTATCTCCCTCTTAAGTTCGGTATTCATGTTGGAAGCCTAATTCTATCTGACTAAATTAATGAGAAACCTTGCTTTTATATGTATGTGATTGGGTATTGATTTGGAAAGATATTAGGGGTTCAAATTCTACTAGTTTTGATTATTTCTCAGTGATTTGAACTTGCTTATTTCCTTATATATTAATTGATGTTCCATGTAAAAATCATGTGGATACATGGCTATACTATTTCATGTGAATATTCCTTAAAAGTCATCCCAATGCTCCATATCCTTAGGAATTGAATTGGCATGTATAAAATCATACTTGAATTGTATTAAAATAAATTATACTTGTGCATTATTGGATATTACTAAAATTGACTATGATACATACATAATGATCAATATGAGGTGTAGATATTCCTTGTTTAGGGTTTTGTGTGGAGGGATTGAATCAAATGAGTCAATTAATCAATGTATACTTATGATTGACGAATGAAATATGTGGGAATGGAAACTAGGGTTCCCATGTGTGTGAATAGTCATAATGAATCCCTGTGAGCCATGATGGGATTACTGAATGATGTGATTCTTATGATATATTTCACTAATAATGAACTCTTGAAAACCCTAAAGTATACTATTAAGATGAGTATGAGTGATAAAGCTAGAGCTTTTATATAATTTGTACATGTGATGACATTCTAAATTGTAGATTTTAATAGTACAAGTGAAGATGATAAGTCTTACGAATATGATCTAATCCTAATGCATCTAGTTTAGTATGACTTGTGAAATAATGAGTAAACCCTAACATGAATGTGGGTCCTTTTATACAATCTTCATAATAATGAATTGAGAAAATTGATTAAAGATTATGACATACGAAGATGTAACATGATCCATTCTTTTAACCTAAAATGAGTAGTATCATAAGGGATATAATGATCTTTTTTAATTATAAGAATGATTTTTAAATTCAATGACATGGTACACCCAATTAATTTTAAGAAAGGAGATGGGTACAAATAACCCAATGTTGATGACAAGTTAAAAATGATATTAATGAATTGTGTACAATGGAATATAGAGTCTATATATGTTGATTACATGTGTGTTGACCTATATTAAATAAAATATATTAAAATAACATTATGAAGGATTTCAATGAGAGAATGATTTTATAAATCAAGTAAATTTACAGTGATTTTTGCCTACAGTAATTATGATGAAATGAAAAAGGTTAAAACTAATGAGTATGAAATGAAGGGAAAATGCTGAAAATTAGTAGAAGGATCTAAGAATATAATCATATCCCTAAAATGATGAGCTATGTGATGCTAATGAATGATGATATCAAATAATACGTTAATGAATGCATATGAATATATTTAAAATAAATTACAAGATGAGGCTCAAGGATATGAATTGTTTTATTAGAATGTGCTCTTGGATTGTAATTATATGTTAGGATTCTTATTTTCTGAGGATACCCTTTTCTGATAGACTTTGACTGAGATCGCTTATGAATTGAATAGTAGCCCTAAATGAAGAGTGGTAAATAGTAATAGGGAAGTAATAAATGTGTTACACATGTTTATTCTTGAGATTTATTCATATCTATTGTAATTGTATAAAATAAGTATTTGTTGGATGTTGAGCCTATTCTATACATGATGAATGACATGAGATGTCTATATGCTTATATTGTTGTTAATAATAATATCTCTGCTAAAACTTTATGAGAATTATGATATGAAATGAATGTATAAGAAATATGGTGAGATATAATTTACATTCTTTGATTACTTTTGAGAAATAATGATGAGGGTAAATGCTAGATAATGAGATTATGTCTGGAATTGAAAGCTCATCAATGATGAGAAGACCCTGAAGGGGTAAATGTTGGACAATGAGATTATGTCTTGGGATGAAATCCCTCTAATGATGACAACTATGAGATCATGTGGAGATGTAAAGACTTATATGTGTTGCAAATTATAGATTGTTGTGCTTCTTATTTTTGTCATAGTCTTTCTTGATAAGACTAATCTATTTTTGGTTATTCTGGTAACACAGGAATATTCACATATGATACATGATGTTTCGAATTATTTCAAGACAATTAAAAGAGATGAATAACAAGTGAAATAATAACACATCTAGTTAGGTGCCCTAAACCCCATGAGTTTCTCCAAAGGTTTGCACTAGGGAAACAAAATGGATCTCCTTGCACTAATTGATGAATTATGGGAAGTTTTTCCAGAGTCCAGATTAAGACCTTAAAGGTTAGACCACTAAGATCTAGAAGTGAGTCATCTGGAGTGAATCTGGCCTTAAATCCTTGCTGTGAAAGTATGTATCCATGAGGAACTAACTGTGATGAAATGGAATATGTGGCATATGAAAGTATGAGAAATGTAAAGTGTAAGATAGTGACGACGAGTCTTTGATACGAGAATTAGGCATGGTGACTTCTACTTGGACAGGTACAAGCCAAGTAGTTTAAAGGAAAATGTATAAAAGATGAAAAGCCATGTAAAATATGATATGAATGTTTGTTATATTCCTTGTACTACTACATGATAATTTGCCATTGTTGATTATGTCTCTTTTTGTGGAAATTTGTCATTCTGTTATTGAGATTCCTAGTTTCATGTTCTTGTCTATATATTTTGGAATCTAGTTTTAAATATTTACAAGAAATTCTAAATATATTTTGGATTGTTGTATATTTTATAGTGTTGTTTGGTAGACATGTATTATATGTGTTTTAGCTTCAGGACTACATGATGTGTTCTTAGTCCGACTGGTGGAGTGTCACAAAGATGATGTTATTGTTATATATCCATTCTAAATTTTTAGATTTTGACATGTTACTCATACTAAAGTATTATCATTCTAAACTAAGTAGCATTTATTGATTTGTCCATAGACATGCTCTAAAAGATGTTTTAAAGGAAGATTTGGTTTAAGTGATTACTTTGTGTATTTAGTTAGATTATCATTGTAAATTGGACTTGATGAGATGGTAGAACTACCTGCTGGATTTTTCAATATCTGCATGTTTCTTTTAAGTTCATTATACTTAATCTAATGTTGATTCATATACTCAGCTTGAGTGGGAGGTATCCATTTAATGGGGCTTTATATGGTCTCATGTGGTTGTTCCAAATGTTTATATGTATAATTCTATCTAGAAAATATCATGACAAAGAATATATGAATACAATAATCTAGATAGATTACATTGTCCATGTACTCTTTCTTTCCCAGGATGAGTCATGTCTCAAATTGTGCATTAATGTACTTGTATTTGATGTAAACTAAACTCCATGTCAGCAATAAGGTTTTATTCTGTTTTATATAGAATTGAATTTGATGTGTGATATTGTAACGTCCCAGATCTTAAGGCCTCGAATAAAATGATCTTAAAAGGAATGATTGGACTACCCATATCCCCAAGATGCACCTCCTTTCCGGGGAGCCCATCACTAAAGAACTATATGGTTAAGCATGCTCATCACAAAGTAGTACTACGATGGGTGATCAGTCAGGAAGTTTATCCTAGCTTGTGTGTAAGTGAGGAAAAAGTGTGCAATTAAGGCTAGTTGTGGTTTTTAAGGACAGTTGTCATTCCTAAAACTTTATTAGAGCCTCGAGAAGTGCGCCCAGGAATTATAAATGGTATCAAAGCCCCATATTTTCAAGTAATATTTAAAGGTTTATAATTTCAAGTAATCTATAAAAATGTGAGAAAACTATTAGGGCATTTTATAAAGAAGATGGTGTATAGAAGGGACCATGACTAGGGGCTAGTAAACCTTTCCTCCGCACTGCTAGTCGACTTACGAGGACTCCAAGGCTTGTGTGTCCTTTCTGGACAAAATTGGAAGATTTTGCCTGAAGTAAAATATCTATAGGTTTTCTTCTCATCTTGATTCATCCACTTCTCATCCTCTTTTCTTAATAAACTCTAAAAGGAACTTCCCTCCTCATCTCAATTTAGTGTTTTTGAGAAGAAGTAGGTTTAAGGCATAGTCCAACAATCAATGTACATGTAATGTGGAAATGATAATGTACTTGTAATGTAGAAATAATGATAAAGAAAGGGAAAAAATGTTTAATGGGTTTTTCCTTATGAGGGTAACCCTAGATGAAACTTGGGTTGGTTTGGGAAACCATAATGAGTCAAGGGTCATAGAAACCCTAAGATGAGGAATGGGAGTAGTTTGGGTGATATAGTAACCCTACCCATATGAACTCTAATTAGGGTAAAAGGAAAGATGAAATATAAATGAATCTAGGTGACCCAGCTTCCTCTGCATGCATGCACCTGGAAAAATTAGTTCAGAAACTCATGAAAAATGTCTTGAGAAACATAAGTAACCAATGGTTATATATGAAAATGAAAATCTAAATATAAAATGCTTGAACTCCCATGCTATATCTATAAGTTTGAATATGGAAACAAAGTCATTGAGATGACTATGATCAAGCCCCTCGAGGGGAAGGTTATAAATGATCAAGCCCCTAGAGGGGACGGTCAGAAAAGATCAAGCTCATGTACAGAAAGGTCATAAATGATCAAGCCCCTAGAGGGGAAGGTGAGAAAACATCAAGCCCCTGTAGGAGAAGGTCATAAATAATCAAGCCCCTAGAGGCGAAGGTCATAAATGATTGAGCCCCTAGAGGGGAGGGTCAGAAAAATCAAGCCCCAGGAGGGGAATGTCATAAATGATCAAGCCCCTAGAGGGGAAGGTCATAAATGATCAAGCCCCTGGACAGGAAGGTCAAGCTCATGGATGGGAAGATGGGCATGGCACTAAGACCTAGATAAGGAAGGTGGCTCAAATCCATTGTAGGGACAAAACCCAATGAGAGGGTACCCCAGAGTTTGAGAAAAGAACGGTTGAGACATGATAATTAACATAATGCATAAAAATGGAACCACAGTACAAAGTTTTCTATCAATTTTCCAATTGTTATAGTTGGTGGTGAGAGGATGTAATAAAATAACTAGTGTATCATCATTAATGACTTGAAAAGACCTGAACAAAGTTTACTATTGTCACCCATGTTATGAAAATTATATGAAATATTGGTTCAGCTAGGATACTGCATACGGTATACTTTTCTACAGTAACTATTATGAGAGAAATTATTCATAGGGATCCAACCTATCTCAAAGTCATGCAAACACTTGGTCTTCTAGATTTTGTCCTATCATCTTCAGTCAATGTTGGAATAATTACATCATAAAAAGAACTCATATGTATTCCTACTAATTTGGGTGCCATTTGTTATCAGGCTAAAGGTCTAGAAGTTGTAAAGAAAGCTCCTACATTAAGGTTTCATGTTGATATTTTTTATAAAAAAGAAGTGTCTAGCTATAATGAATGAGGGAGTTGTGCTTTTATCAAATAATTTGGAGAAGCTTATGAAACATGTATCCTTATTGAGAAGCAGTGGTACAAACATTATAATTGAAATTATCCATAAGATCTCTGTCATTAAGATGGAAAAATCTTTTGAAAAAGTTGATTCTGAAAATGGGATGGAAAGAGATGTTGAAGACACAAAGAACAAATGAAAAATTTGAAGTTGTGGATTCAAAAACTGATGGTGTTATAGATGAACAGTCCATCCATCTTTGCATCTTTGATGTGATCATTTTGGTTCATCAAACTATGGAAAATTTTGAAACATGCAAATTGTTTGTGGATAGAAATGGTATTGAAATATTCATGAAGCTTTTTTTGCATACTTAAATCACGAAATCTGTTGAGGGACACCAATAGTACACAATAATGTGATTTTTTTAGATCATTTTTCAAAATCATTCTCTCCTCTTGCTCATGGTTTCTACTCTTCCCTGAGAGACCATTTGAATACAACACTAAGTAAGCACTAGAAAATTCATCTTGTGACTTCTTCATATATTGTTTGATCCTATAATAAGCAATTCTCTAAGCATCCTATCTGCATGCTGATGTTCCTTTCCCATGAGATGTCAAGGCTTTTTCAAGGTGCTCTAGTCCAAGGTACTTTGAATTGTAATACCTATTTAGAATGATTCTTGTTTTATAGAATGCAATTAAAATTTCATTGAGACAATCATTTCAATTATAAAACACATATATTTTGCGATTGAGGTTAGGGATAATAGTTGTGTTACTAGAGCATGAATAGTTGACCGTACTCATGATGAGTCGATTGTTATGCTAATAGTAGAGATGGGGTTTTCTCGAACTAGAGAAGAAGATACACTAAGATAGGTCAGAACAAATAGTGTTGAATTAGCAACAGATTGGTTGTTTTCACATCCAAGTAAACCTGAAGAAGACTAAAACCTTTCCTGAGCTCTCAATTATCATTATGAAACTTGAGTACCTCCCTTATGAAGATATTGATGTTGTTTTTTTACAATAGGAGACAAAATTCATGGAGCTTCCACAAATTGATGAGTTGTTGAGTGCATATTTTAGATTATTGCAAGCAAATGAATATTTATCATTTCCTGTCTAAGATTTACTTTTCATGGAATCTATAGAGAATGATGCTGAATTTAGTGAGAAGGTCATCCCGACCATCATTGATCAGTTGAGAGCTTGTTCTAGCATTACTAAAATTGGTACCAAAGCCTCACTTGTTGTACTTACACATGGTGTTGCATAAGTTCTACACATAGAAGAAGCAACATGTGATACTGCATCAAAGTGGGGTTTGTGAATATCATTTTGAATATTCTATCTCAGTGGGTCTTAGAAGCCCCACATTCCCTAGTGGGTTAATGCTTCTTTTCTAGCTATTGATGAGATGTTGCATGTCAGTCATAAGATGTCCTCTAAAACAATATCCCCTTAAACCTTTGGTTTTTTATTTGAGTAGACAATAATTAGTAGTGGAAATCAATGGAAGCAATGAAGGTGAGTTGAAGTGTAGGTGTTGGATAGTCCCCTCTATTCTTGAGCTACACGACAAGAAAAAGCTACTTGAGATTATCTTGAAAGTGTATTAAGAAATAGTTTCCTTTTGAGACTCAGTGTGTGGTTTTGTAGTTATGTGCCATAATTATAAGAAATCATTCACTTGCACTAGCTACCCTAATTGGGGTGAACTAACTACAATGATTGGTTTTCCATATACTAGTTTATTTCTTATACTTGAAAATTTTGTTGATCCAATCATAAAGCATATTCTTGAGGATCCTCACACCCTTCAACAAGCCATGGAATCTGAGATTCAACACAATCTATTAACAAATCACATAAACACTCTAATGAAAGAGTCACCCCTCGTAATTTTGTTCAGAATTTGTCTTCTGTTATTCCTAGATACCCAATTGTCTGTATGCACATTGTCAAACAAACATTCTAGGTTCATATGTTTGGAGAAATACCATATGTTTTCTAGTCAAAGACCATGATACGGAGAATACCAAGAAAAAATAAAAATAGAAAGTGGCAGACAAAGAAAAGCTATCAAGCACTAAATGAAAGATAAGTGCTAGTGAACTTGCATTTTCATTGTATAAACAAACTAAAGTCGTTAATACTAGTAATAAATCTATAAAAGTCCATCTGAGACCTCCTCAAAGTTTATCTAGTGAAATTGATGTTCAATTCAATCGCAAATGTTAATGTCCTCCCCACGTGTACATGTATCTTCTCTCTCGTGTAATCATTGTATGCATGTATTCTTTTTCCATGCATATTGAAAAATAAGTGCAAGTTAATGTCCTACACATGTGTACTCATTGTTTCAATAAAAAGTATGATTATTGACACTATGAGCATAACTTGATCTGGATGAATATTGATTTATTCTTCTTTCCAAAAACTTTTTTATTTACAAATTACTGTCTGGATACAAAATCTGACTATATATGTATGTGTAGTACATGATCTATATAATTACACATTAACTACATTTACAATCATAGTGAGTGACATTTTATTTACACACAAACTACATATACAATTGTAATAAATGTCATTTCCCCCAACATTCATAGCTACACATTCAATTGTAGTCATATATTTAGCTACAACTACAACTACAACTATATTTGTATGTTTAAAGACATCCTTTAGCTACATTTAGAGTTACATATGAATTGTAGATAAATGATTATCTAACTACATATTTGAAAAATGTAGAAAAAACAAGTAGTTGCATGGGTACCAACTTTATATTCTATATTTAAGTATGAATGTAGCTAAAGTTTTTAGCTACAAATTTTGGGGGTTTCAATAAGTTTTATTTGTAGTTACACAATGTTTTTTTTATAGTAAGCCACAAATTGTTTCCAGAGAAAGAAAATCTCTATATCTTCTTTTTATGTAAAGAAATCATCTATACAATAGTACCCTAATAACAATGAAATCTTCTATATTTTTTAACGATTCATATGAAAATTGTTCCATTGTTAAAAACATGTCAATTAAAAAATGAAAAAATAAATGATGAAATGAAAATAGTACCTAAACATTTTATAGAAGACATTTTATTCTAAAGGTGGCTTTATATAGATAAATTGAAAGTAAAACCATTGAGAATATTATATTCATTATATATCACAATAATCATATTACTTCTATCCAAAAGTGATATAAGCATAATAAAAGAATAATTCAACATATGTGTTTCTTTATTTAGACATAGTCAAATATCTACATTAGATATTGTCAACATCTAAAATTTCCAAATTCCCTTCTTGGACTTATAGAATCAACATTAAATGAAGGACATGTTTACTAGAATACATTCCCATATTTCCTAGTTTACCTTTCTACTCTAGGCCTTTCAAAGGTCTTAACCTTGAATGTACAAACTTTATGATCCAACAAGGATCAAATTTCTAAAAATATTGTATTATATTATAGAGTCTACTTCAGGTACATGAATACAATTATCTCCACAATTCTTGATATCACATAAAAGGGTCTCACAACTCTCTTTCTAACCAATATTAAAAACAAATCCATCATTCGAAGGCTTTAAGATTGAAAGAAATAAGGCTCCTAAAAAGCTGCATTTTGTCACAACCATATGCACCTACACCTAGAGAAAATACCAAAATTCAAAATATTATTGAACACATGAATGGTGATGTTAAAATTAGTTTTCTTGTGAACTATGTTTCATCTAGGTCATCTCATTCTGGAGCTAATACCATAGATGTTGGTTCTTCTTTAATATTTCATGTCGACAGTGGTAAAGGCAATAGGTACAACAAGGCCTACAAGAATATCATACCCAATCTATGAACATAGAGAACTATGAACCTTCTGAGTCTTATTTAGATGATTCATTTTTATTTAAAGACAACTCTAACTACATTGAAATTGAAAAATAATTATAAAGAAATGACTTTTTTAGATAAGAATAAACCAATGGTAAAGTGGGTTTTAAAGATGTTGACAAATTTGAAGTAGCTACAAGAGAGTTATGGCCACACCTTAAATATTTAAATAAAAAAAATATATTTTTATTAGTATGAAATAAATTATATCGAAACTCATAACCAAATGACATAGTTAAATACGAAAATATTTCTATGTACTATTTGGCCAAGGGAGAAATTCATAGTATTTTCTAAGATATTTGTATATCATGAGGATTTGAAAATCTAATTACCTTTCATAATAACTAAGGTCATCATATGAATTATTTTGTTGCCCAAATTATGGCCATGTCACAACCAAGGGATTGTGACTCCTTATGGGCTCAAGATGAGCTAATCAATTCTCACCTAATCAGTTATTTGGTTTGGATGTTGGAACGACCTCACTATTCTCCTCTTGATACTATTCTTTGTTTTCTGTTCTTGCAAGAAACATATATCCTCTATCTAGAAGTATCTCTAGTGAGAACAAATAATATGGTATCTCTATAATGCCAACGGACCAGCAATCTAACACATCCATGAGAACTTGAACAATGCTAATATAGACTCTCCTTTGGGATGAAATTATGCACCCCATGTTGGTAAATCTTGATGGGTTCTGTCTATCATGATTTCTACAAAATAAGGCAACTTGATATGTTCTTCTCTAACAATGTCTAGTATCATCTAGATCTTTGGAATTCCATCACAAATTTGCAGTGGATCTTCTATTTCCGGATGACCAACCCACCAGATCATTTAGTGTCTAAGAAAGCACCAACACAAAACCATAGGATGTCTCTTCCTCTTTGAGGCATTCTCGTGACCCTTTTCTCTACTTCGCATTTCTTGCCACATCCTTCACTTATCCCTCTATTGCATTAACTACTGCGTATGGAAATGGAGAATGGATTGAAGGAAGGATGTCAATATCTTGCTCTGATCCACCTCACTACACCAAGGAGAGATGAATCCAACAGTCATACAACCATGAAAAAACACATTTCAATCCTCAAAAAATGTGTGTGGGACCATCAGTCCAACCATGTACATATCAAAGATTGACATTATGGGTCTAAATCTTACAAGACGGGTCACAACCCCAATCTCACACATGGTGAAATCAGACAATACAAATATGTTCTCTGATAAGGTGTCACCTACATATTTGAAGATAAGAAAGGGAGAGACAAGGGTTACTACCTATGTGGGATCAACCTTGACATCAACATCCAACTCATCTTATTACAAATCTACAATAGTCATGCCAAAAATACCTATCAAAGTATAACTAGGTGCCACAACTATTGAAGATCATGTTCTCTACAATCAACAAGCAGGGTTGTATCATTATCAAATCTACATTCACTTCAAGAGACATGGCACCTAGACCATCCAATGACATTGTAGGGCAAATGTAGAAGACCAATATAGAAATATCTATGTGGGGCCATATAAAAAGTATTTCCCACACATAAGTGGATATTCTAAATATCCTTGGGAGGTGTGTTCATTCCTACGAGAATCATACCATAGAATTTGGAAGAAATAATTTATCTAATCATTAAGCCCAAAATTGTCATGTTCATTGAGGATGAGTTTCTATATAGTCTTGGTTCCAACCCACCGCTATACATCACATTCAAGAAAATGCATATAAAATCTCCCCTGGTATTTGTCTACTACAAAAACCTATATGTTTTCCCACTGAAGACCTTCTTGATAATGGGCATTGAATTAGGTGAGATCTAGGTCACTAATACCATACAAACCACCTTCAATGGATCTCCAAGAGAAGTCATGGGGGAGGTCTAGCTACAGATCATGGTGGGTCTAAATCCATGTACAAAATGTTCATTGTCATGTAGATCAAAACCTCCTTCAATCTCCTGTTAGAACATCCATATATACATGATAAAAGGGGGTACTTCATCCTTACACCAATGTCTCAAATTCAAGCATGGTAACACAATAATTATGATTATTGGGGATCTCATTTGTGGGATTGTCTCATATTAGGATTAAGGACCTATATTTACACTTCCACTAGTGGTGATGCAATAATAAAGTACATAATTGTGAAATTTGAATTGTTTACACCTAATCACCATGATCACGACCGCTACCTCCATGAATGAAAGCATATGGGCCCCAAAATATGCTAAATTTTAGACAAGTTGCACCAACACATTGTTGAATGTGTATTACCCCTGAGAAGCAGGACATAACCAAACTTGGTTATGTATGTCCCCTTGTCAGGAATGGGAGTCATCTCAATACTAGAAACATACTACATTGTGGACAACTAAGAGTACATGGTTCACTAAAAGAAGAAGAGTCAGTGGGCATCCTGTTAAATATCAATCAAATGTAACAACAATAAAGAATACATGCACTTCCATCACAAGATGCATGAAGAATATAAGAAGGTCAAGCTGATGAAAAAAACTAATGTCAAAATAATGCCAAAGATGTCTTAGTCATTGACAATGGGACCCAAGACCTAATAACATATAATGTTGTGGATGTTATATGCCTATTTTACTCTCCATTTCCTCCATTATATCTGATTTTAGTATGTTAAATCCGAATTGTACTTGCATTATTTGTGTTGCATAGTGGTAATTAGTTTACACCTTTTTTGCAAGGAAAGATCCCAAATCATGTTTATAATTTCCCATTTCATTGGTTGGGGACTCATAACCACAAGGCCCTAAAGTTCATTGACCTTCCTCAAACTAGAGGCCCACCGTTTGATGACCAATGAAGCCTTGAATGCCATCAAATGATGGCAGGACTAATGGTCAGCAACTGATGAGCCAAGAGGTATTGACCTTTACTAGAAGAAAGTTCCATTACTCTCCTACTGAAGAAAATCAAGGACTATCAATTGGTTACCCTACATCATGCAATGAAATGATGGTGGATTAACATTCCATCAACCGACGATGACCCTACTCCATAGACTTATGGTATCTTGATTTCCATCAACCAATGAAGAAACTAATCATCGAATGATGAAACCACAATGTCATGAACCAATGGGAAGTAAATTTCCATAAACCGAAGAAAGCACCGCCTTCCTATGGAAAGTCATCTTATTGATGGTTGATAGATATACAATGAATATTCATCACATAATGAGAGTACTGATACCTCCCCCACTGACAAAATTAGTTAAGAGGATGCCCAAACACACCTTCTTTGATTGTTATAGTGCAAGTAATGATCCCTTCACTCAGGAACCTTAATCATTCCACCACTTCCTATAAACAAAAACCCAAGTTTTTTAAATAAGGAATCTCTTCTTCCACCACAAAGTGGTGCTAAATTGGTGTGAGAATTTCTACCTCCTTTGGTAGAGAAAGATGTAGGCCCTATTCGTATCAGTTCACACCATCAAAAGGTGTCTACTAACCACCTTCAAGAGAAGGAAGATATAACTAATCTCACACATCCATCTTCTCCATGGACCACTGAAGATGAGGTCTACATAGCCATTCATCAACCAACATACTTGCTATTCATTGTTTGTCATATCCATCACCCCACTCCATTTTGTATTCATTCCATATGTATTTTGAGTGATGGCCTCTTCTTAATGTAAAGTTGTCATGTCACTTGTTAACATGAGTAGCTAAACTCATTGACTTGGGCTGGGAGTAGACACCAAGGGCTCCCAACCATGTAAATATTCATATTCCATTGAATATATATACACTTAGCAATGTGTATCCCCTTAATGTTTTTCATGAATGAATAACTTTTATGATTAGATCATATTTTGAGTTAAGGAGTAGTTTGAATGCGTGAAAGTGGTGTACTTCCATAACTAATGATGATATGGTTGTATGTTTCAATTGTTTGTTTATCATCATGAGACAGACACATACTTATTATATAGATCTAAAAATGATCCCAAGAGGAGATGGAACAAACACAAGTGATGTTTTCTCATAAAATAAGATAAGGGTATAGAATAGGTATGAGTGTTTTCATGTTGGTGACTGCTCTTGGTTAATGAGACCTAATCTAAGTTTTATCTAAATTTTTTATAATATACCAAAAAGAATTATTGCTTTTTTTTGTTAACATAGTTTATTTACTGTATTACTAAGTGCAAACTACTTTTCATCAAGAAGGAGAAATTATGGTTGCACCTGGGGAGTAGCCAAAACAACAGTTGTAGATGGAAGTGGTGGGGGGGGGGGTTGGAGTAGTACTGTAACATCCCTGACCTGGGTTATGCTTTAACCCTAGGTGTTTTGATTAAGAAAGATGATTATATGCTTAATCTTATCTTTTGAAAAGTGATTAGGTCTCAAGAGGAACCTATGTTTCAATTTTGGTCCTGTTTGAACAATGTTGAAGCAATGTTTTCTTATTTCGGACTAAAGTGCAAATTACCCAAGTTGAGGGGTTAACTTGCAAATTTCACATGATAAGATGTTCCTCTGATGTTGATACATCATAAGATTGAATATGATGTAGTGGTATGGTTTCCACAAGCTTGGACACCAAGATTAAGCTTGTAAAGCAATCCTTGTGCATTAAAACCTAGTTTTGGAGTAAAGTGCAATTTACCCAAAATCCAGGGTTCAATATGCAAATTACCACTTCAATAAGGTCCTTAATGTTTCTTAGCATCAGTTAGAGCAAAGAAAATGAGAGGGACTCCTCATTTGAATTAATTTGTAGGAGAGAGAATCTTGACATTAAAATAATCAAGAATAATGCCTAATTGAAACCCTAATTCGATTTAGGGCAAAAATGAATAAAAATAATTGAAGGGCTTTCAACCAAAATGTTTTGGGTTGATTTTGAATAAGGATGGACGTTCCTTTAACAAGATAAGGAACGAAAATATCTTAAGTAGGTGAAATTCCACTCACCTTTTTATAAAGAAAAGTAATATTCACTCACATGTGAGATATTATATTATAAGCATTAAGGTGCTTAATTTGCTTTTCTTTAAATTGAGGATAATGAAGGAGAATTAAAGGCAAAGGGATATTCCTCGTATACATGGAGTTGAGGGGGAAGAGGCGGCCATAATTTTTGGATTAATTGGATTTTTATAAGGCATATTCTCTTGCATCAATTTCTTTATAAAAGTGCCATTTCCAAGCCCAAACCAAGACCTTTTTCAGATTTTCTTCTTCCCCTTGCTTGAAAAACCGACCAAGGAGCTAGGGAGGAGCAGGGAGCACGTCCCCAACCTGTGGGTAAGCCCTTGACCTTCGTTCTCCTTGATTTCATGGTGGAAATCGAAAATAAATTATGGATTCCTTCTTATTTCGATCTCCTCTTCAACCCTAGCCAACTTTTGCAATCAAAAGCTTGAGGACGAGCCTAGGGGAGTTGCTAGAGCTTCATCCGACATTAATGGCGTGATCTTGGAGCTTTGGAGCTCAATTGGAGGCGGGTTTTATAACTCAAACCCTTAATCATTGCTATTGCATCAATTCTCTATGCTTTGTTGATTGATTTCTTCAATTTGATGCACTCTTGTTTCTTGCTGAAATTTCCATCAAGAATGGTTGCTGTTCTTGGTTGTTCGAAGGAAGGGGATGATGAAATCATCCTATATGCTTATCCAAAGAAAATTACCAAGCCTAATGGTTTTGATAGCTATTCCAAATCGTTTTAATTTGATTGTCTATGCGGTTTCAGCAAACCGTTTAAGGGCAAACGGTTTGAAACCGTTTGGGAGCAAACGGTTTCAAGACCGTTTGAGATGGTTGACCAAGAGTTGCCCGCTTGGGAATCTGGTTCCTAATTATGTAGACTAATGACCCTCCAAATTTGAGGGGTTAACTCCAAAGGAATCGTGATTTGAAGGCCAATCAATTAGGCAAATCGAATTGAATTAAATACTGATTTTCAACCTGATTAACTCGACCAGTTTGGGAAAACGGTTTCAAAACCGTTTGAGATGGTTGACCAAGCGTTGACCGTTTGCGATTCCTGTTCCTAATTATGTTGGTTAATGACCCTCCAAATTTGAGGGATTAACGCCAAAGTAATCGTGAGTTGAAGCCTAATCAATTAGGGAAACCTAATTGGATTAAGTGCTGATTTTCAATCTGATTTAATTGAACGTTTTGGGCAAACGGTTTCAAGACCGTTTGGTGAAGTTGACCAAGCGTTGACCGTTTGATATTACTGTTCCTAATGATGTTGGTTAATTACTCACCAAATTTTATGGATTAATTCCAAACGAGTCATGAGTTGAAGGCTAATCAATTGGGCTAACCCTAATTGAAATCAGTGCTGAAATCACAATGAGCTAATTTGAGATTTTGGGTTGATTAGCCCAAACGGTCTCAAGACCATTTGGGGGATCATCCAAACGGTCTCAAGACCGTTTGGGGTCACCTCAAGACCGTTTGGAGGTCTGGGGTCAAGTATAGTTGACCAATTGAAGGTCCAAAGGTACCAAATCATATTGCAATTGAGTATTGATGTGCTGATCAACTCAATAGACCAAACCTTGATGAATTTTCACTAGAGTCAAAAGGTTGGATGGGCAAACGGTCTCAAGACCGTTTGGGACTCATACAAACGGTCTCAAGACCGTTTGGTGGTCACCCAAGACCGTTTGGAGGTCTAGGGTTGTGTATGGTTAGGTGTTTGAAGGTCTAAAGGTACCAAGCTGTTATACAATGCAATGCTGATTTGGTGATCAATCCAATGATCCAAACCTTAATTGGATGGCTTGGATTTGAGTGATATGATGGGAAAACGGTCTCAAGACCGTTTGGAGGTCATCCAAATGACCTCAAGACCGTTTGGGGTCAGGTCATACCCAATTTGGATGATGGTTCAATGGTTTCAATGTAACTAATCTTGCATTGATTAGTGTTGATGGATCATTGATTCTAAACCCTAATTCAATTGAATCAAACCCTAATTGAGGACCAATTGAGGGTTAATTGAGGGTCAAATCAGTTGAAGGTTGACCTATTAAACTCAATTGAAGTATGAGGGTAGGTCCAATTGATGACTGGTTCCATGAATCCAATGATTGAAGAAATCAACATTGGAAACCCTAATTCAATTGGATGCTTTATGTAATGGAGGTCCAATGTGATTGAATCTCTTGAGAATTAAGATGATGAATGATCCATTGACCCAATGATGATTAGTAATGATAAACAAAGAAGGTAAAAAGGTTGAAACCCTAACAGTACCTAAGGGACTAGTACCAATTAAGGAATGAATCCCTAATTGCTTATTGGACCAATGACTTGATACACTACGTTCATCATAGTGGTATGCTCTTGATTGAAGGGTTGATATGACCTAATCAATTTGAGATGATGTTAACATGAATTCATACATGAATATGATTCATGTGGTGATTAAGGGTATGATCCTTAAGAAGAGAGATCATGAAACCCTAATCATGAATATAAACCCTAATTGACAGGGCTTTTGGGTTTTAACCCTAATTGAGGGCAATTCTAAATGTAACCCTAATCCAGGGTGAGGATGTAACCCTAAGTCAGGGTAGTGATGTGTGAAACTCCAATTTAGGGAAATGAGATGTAAAACCCTAATTGGGATGAATAGTGAATCTCTAATTATGGACAATTGAATGAAATCCTAATGGAGATGCATAGTAAACCCAAATTGTGGGTGACTAAGGTGGAAACCCTAGTTGAGGGTGATTCCATGAGAAACCCTAGTTGAGGGTGATTCCATGAGAAACCCTAGTTGAGGGTGATTCCATGAGAAACCCTAGTTGAGGGTGATTCCATGAGAAACGCTAATTAAGAGTTAACATCACATGAAGCTCTAATTCTATGTTGTGATGAGAGGCCCTAAGAAGGGTGAAGGTATGTGAGACTCTAATGTGGAGTCATAATACATAAATCCCTAATCTTGGGCAATATGACAATGAATTATAATCCTAATTTTCAATAAGGGTATAAGGAAACCCTAATGATGAGATAGAAGGAATGGCCTTATAAAGGTGAAACATTTAATGTGGTTGATTATAGGCAAGCTTATTGTAAGCAATGCCTTAATCTGAGATGAGTCCATATCATTAAAGATAGTTGGACCATTCTTATGTGTAACCTATGCACTTTATGGTAAGAGTGATAGGTTAGTGGATGAAAGGATTAAGATGGGAAATACCTTAATCCAAGATAAGCTGGTAACTTAAGAAAGTAGTATGTGATGATCAATGATGAGTTAATGGAATTAAATTCCATGAACTGTGTAATCAGGATTGGTAACGGACCAATGCCTAGCGGTGTAATCAGGTTTGGTTAAAGTCCAATATCTGGCAGAGGCTTAATGCCTGTAATCAGGGTTGGTTAAAGTCCAATGCCTGGCTGTGTAATCAGGATTGGTTACGGACCAATGCCTGGCTGTGTAATCAGGTTTGGTTAAAGTCCAATACCTGGCAGAGGCTTAATGCCTGTAATCAGGGTTGGTTAAAGTCCAATGCCTGGCTGTGTAATCAGGATTGGTTACGGACCAATGCCTGGCTGTGTAATCAAGTTTGGTTAAAGTCCAATACCTGGCACAGGCTTAATGCCTGTAATCAGGGTTGGTTAAAGTCCAATGCCTGGCTGTGTAATCAGGATTGGTTAGAGTCCAATGCCTGGCTGTGTAATCAGGTTTGGTTAAAGTCCAATACCTGGCAGAGGCTTAATGCCTGTAATCAGGGTTGGTTAAAGTCCAATGCCTGACTGTGTAATCAGGATTGGTTAGAGTCCAATGCCTGGCTGTGTAATCATGATTGGTTAGAGCCCAATGCCTGGCTGTGTAATCAGGATTGGTTACGGACCAATGCCTGACTGTGTAATCAGGATTGGTTAAAGTCCAATGCCTGGCTGTGAAATCAGGGTTGGTTAGAGTCCAATGCCTGGCTGTGTAATCAGGTTTGGAGAAATCCAATACCTGGCAGAGGTGTAATGCCTGTAATCAGGGTTGGTTAAAGACCAATGCCTGGCAGTGTAATCAGGTTTGGAAGAGTCCAATACCTGGCAGAGGCTCAATGCCTGTAATGATGACACAGGATTGGTAATAACCCAATGCCTGTATTAATGATATATGAGTACATGGTAGATGTAATTCCTTATCTGTTTAGCAGACTGACTAAGGCCAATAAGTTGAAACAAGAATGTCTCATGGGTGACATATCAAGATAATGAGTGTCACAAGAGAAGTTTGACATGATGGTATAATATGGAGGATAAATGATATACATGTTCTTCCTATTCCATATTAATAGAATGCTTTAAACTGCTTATCATTTGCCTATATTTATCTTCTTAAGATGCAATAATAATGTTTCTGGCGGAGAGTTATATCTCTCGCTGGGGCAATTTACAATTGTCTCACCCCCGTGGGATCCAACATTTTTAGGTGGACGCGGACAAAGAGGCAGATACTCTTTTGTAGGAAAAGGAAAGCAACAGCTTGGACAGTAGTGAGATCTCAGGTGGAGGCACTGACTGTCAAGTCATATAGATTGTAGTCCTATGTGTCGTCTCTGTACTCTCAGGTCCTCGGAGTTTTCAGTCAGTGTTTTTGATATATCAAACCGAGGTTTTGGCTTGATGCCTCGAGATTCATATGTTGTCTGTATATAATGTTCATAAGGCAGCTGATGTTGTAGTCTCTGAAAAGAGATGGTACAGGTTATATATGTTTGAACCAGAATGTAAATGTTATACAATGGTTCTTGTTGTAAAGGATTTCATATGTGTGGATCTCTTTGCAAAAAGTTTTAATTTTTAGTGATTTTCGCTAATCCGCTACTTGATGAACGCTTCCGCATTAGTTAATCATGTTTTTGCGAGACGGTCTTTACAATTGTGGTATCAGAGCTCTAGGTTCACTGAGTCTACAGAGACATAAGACTAAGATGATTGAGTCTGTGTTAGTGTCCTCCAGTATACCCTATAATGATTTCTGCTTGTGCAGAGAAAGGGTAAAGTTTAAAATGACTAGAGAGCACAACGAACACATTGCTTAGGGCAATGTTGTTGCACCAAGAAGAGGTGCAAGGGATCATGCAAGAATAGAATGAGTGCCTGAGAATCCCCATTAAGACCTGATCAGGATAGAGAATCCTATGATCATGATCTTATTGGGAAGATTAGGGCAACAGTAATGCATATGAGTGGACTGGATGCTAGGCTTACAACCTAGGTTATCAGTCCTTAATACAGAAAGCTTGAGCTTTAAAAGAGTTCATGAATGAATTAGTCATGTGGGAACAAGGGAAAATGTGGAAAAGATTAACTTATGGCAAGAAAGTAGACTTTGCCATGATCTTAGACAGATAATAAATCTGTGATGGCAGTGCCCAAGAAGGGGCAATAAGCTGAGAAGTAGGTGATGATCTCTATAATTTTAGAGACATTTGCCTACTGGTTCTAAAAAGCCAAGGTTTTTGGTACAAATAGTGCAATAAATGCCTAGTGTACCAGGGAAGTAGCCACTAAGTAAGTGCAAAGGTCTTAACCTTTCACCTGTAAGATTCTATGGCTTAGTTTTTGCTTCAGTAATAAGACTAGTAAGACCATGATATGAGTACAAGATATGTTATAAATGTGTACATGTTGAGTACACTAAACCCTTTTTGTTATAAAAAAAAAGGATTGTTGATTTTATTTTCCCTGTTGGTTGCTATATAGGGAAGAAATGATGAGAACTAGAATTTGAATTCTGTTCAATATTCTTTTAAATGCTCTATATTGATCTTACCTCTATGAAAGAGGAAGAGGTATAGAAGAGATGCCTGGATAAAATCCAGGGATGTTAAATCTTATGTTATGATAATATGAAAAGCAAGAAATATGATAGCATGTAAGTGCATACTACTCGATCTCAGTACTTGTAAACCCTGATCAGGTATACAACTATTGATGATAAAGTGAGTATGGAAACTCTTAGATTGATATCTTTTTGATTGCCCTGATCAAGCAATCATTCTGATACAATCTAATGAGTATCATGAAATTGGAAATATGGTATGGATAAATGTATCATATCTTAAGAACAAGAAAGAAGGATCTGATAGGAATTCAGATCAGTATGTGTATATAAGGAAGTAAAAGTATGACCCTCATATGATGAGAAAGAGAACAAGGGAGGTGATCCCTGTTCTATAAAGTTGTAAATATGATAAAAGAAAGATGAGAATATGATGTGTTTTCAACACGTGACTGATACCAGGGTAAGGGATTCTAGTATCTAAGAATGTTCAGATGGTTTAGGTTGGCTACCCGAAATGGTCAACTATGAAATCAGTCTGATTATATAAAATGATATGAACATCATATGTTAGGGGTTTATGCTTTGCGTAAACATAACAACTAAATATGTCTTTAAGATAAGTTCTCATTTGACTCTGAGAATATTGTGTGAAGAAACTTTGTGTTGATCAAAGTTTTATGATGTCTCCATAACAATGAGGTGTTATGAAGAGACATGATAATATGATGAATGAATAACATTTGTTCCCTTTATCTGGGATTTCGGGGACGAAATCCTTGTTAGGGGTTTATAATTTGTAACATCCCTGACCTGGGTTATGCTTTAACCCTAGGTGTTTTGATTAAGAAAGATGATTATATGCTGAATCTTATCTTTTGAAAAGTGATTAGGTCTCAAGAGGAACCTATGTTTCAATTTTGGTCCTGTTTGAACAATGTTGAAGCAATGTTTGCTTATTTCGGACTAAAGTGCAAATTACCCAAGTTGAGGGGTTAACTTGCAAATTGCACATGATAAGATGTTACTTTGATGTTGAGACATCATAAGAATGAATATGATGTAGTGGTATGGTTTCCACAAGCTTGGACACCAAGATTAAGCTTGTAAAGCAATCCTTGTGCATTAAAACCTAGTTTTGGAGTAAATTGCAATTTACCCAAAATCCAGGGTTCAATATGCAAATTACCACTTCAATAAGGTCCTTAATGTTTCTTAGCATCAGTTAGAGAAAAGAAAATGAGAGGGACTCCTCATTTGAATTAATTTGTAGGAGAGAGAATCTTGACATTAAAATAATCAAGAATAATGCCTAATTGAAACCCTAATTCGATTTAGGGCAAAAATGAATAAAAATAATTGAAGGGCTTTCAACCAAAATGTTTTGGGTTGATTTTGAATAAGTATGGACGTTCCTTTAACAAGATAAGGAACGAAAATATCTTAAGTAGGTGAAATTCCACTCACCTTTTTATAAAGAAAAGTAATATCCACTCACATGTGAGATATTATATTATAAGCATTAAGGTGCTTAATTTGCTTTTCTTTAAATTGAGGATAATGAAGGAGAATTAAAGGCAAAGGGATATTACTCGTATACATGGAGTTGAGGGGGAAGAGGCGGCCATAATTTTTGGATTAATTGGATTTTTATAAGGCATATTCTCTTGCATCAATTTCTTTATAAAAGTGCCATTTCCAAGCCCAAACCAAGGCCTTTTTCAGATTGTCTTCTTCCCCTTTCTTGCAAAACCGACCAAGGATCTAGGGAGGAGCAGGGAGCACGTCCCCAACCTGTGGGTAAGCCCTTGACCTTCGTTCTCCTTGATTTCATGGTGGAAATCGAAAATAAATTATGGATTCCTTCTTATTTCGATCTCCTCTTCAACCCTAGCCAACTTTTGCAATCAAAAGCTTGATTTTCTAGAGCTTCATCCACCATTAATGGCGTGATCTTGGAGCTTTGGAGCTCAATTGGAGGCGGGTTTTATAACTCAAACCCTTAATCATTACTATTGCATCAATTCTCTATGCTTTGTTGATTGATTTCTTCAATTTGATGCACTCTTGTTTCTTGCTGCAATTTCCATCAAGAACGGTTGCTGTTCTTGGTTTTTCGAAGGAAGGGGATGATTAAATCATCCTAGATGCTTATCCAAAGAAAATTACCAAGCCAAATGGTTTTGATAGCTATTCCAAATCGTTTTAATTTGTTTGGCTATGCGGTTTCAGCAAACCGTTTAAGGGCAAACGGTTTGAAACCGTTTGGGAGCAAACGGTTTCAAGACCATTTGAGATGGTTGACCAAGAGTTTACCGTTTGGTAATCTTGTTCCTAATTAGGTATAATAATGACCCTCCAAATTTGAGGGGTTAACTCCAAAGGAATCGTGAGTTGAAGGCCAATCAATTAGGCAAATCGAATTGAATTAAATACTGATTTTCAACCTGATTAACTCGATCAGTTTGGGCAAACGGTTTCAAAACCGTTTTAGATGGTTGACCAAGCGTTGACCGTTTGAGATTCCTGTTCCTAATTATGTTGGTTAATGACCCTCCAAATTTGAGGGATTAACGCCAAAGGAATCGTGAGTTGAAGCCTAATCAATTAGGGAAACCTAATTGGATTAAGTGCTGATTTTCAATCTGATTTAATTGAACTTTTTGGGAAAACGGTTTCAATACCATCTGGTGGAGTTGACCAAGCATTGACCGTTTTAGATTACTGTTCCTAATGATGTTGCTTAATGACTCACAAAATTTGATGGATTAATTCCAAACGAGTCATGAGTTGAAGTCTAATCAATTGGGCTAACCCTAATTGAAATCAGTGCTGAAATCACAATGAGCTAATTTGAGATTTTGGGTTGATTAGACCAAATGGTCTCAAGACCGTTTGGGGGATCATCCAAACGGTCTCAAGACAGTTTTCGGTCACCTCAAGACCGTTTGGAGGTCTGGGGTCAAGTATAGTTGACCAATTTAAGGTCCAAAGGTACCAAATCATATTGCAATTGAGTATTGATGTGCTGATCAACTCAATAGACCAAACCTTGATGAATTTTCACTAGAGTCCAAAGGTTGGATGGGCAAACGGTCTCAAGACCGTTTGGGACTCATCCAAACAGTCTCAAGACCGTTTGGTGGTCACCCAAGACCGTTTGGAGGTCTAGGGTTGAGTATGGTTAGGTGTTTGAAGGTCTAAAGGTACCAAGCTGTTATACAATGCAATGCTGATTTGGTGATCAATCCAATGATCCAAACCTTAATTGGATGGCTTGGATTTGAGTGATATGATGGTCAAACGGTCTCAAGACCGTTTGGAGGTCATCCAAACGACCTCAAGACCGTTTGGGGTCAGGTCATACCCAATTTGGATGATGGTTTAATGGTTTCAATGTAACTAATCTTGCATTGATTAGTGTTGATGGATCACTGATTCCAAACCCTAATTCAATTGAATCAAACCCTAATTGAGGACCAATTGATGGTTAATTGAGGTTCAAATCAGTTGAAGGTTGACCTATTAAACTCAATTGAAGTATGAGGGTAGGTCCAATTGATGACTGGTTCCATGAATCCAATGATTGAAGGAATCAACATTGGAAACCCTAATTCAATTGGATGCTTTATGTAATGGAGGTCCAATGTGATTGAATCTCTTGAGAATTAAGATGATGAATGATCCATTGACCCAATGATGATTAGTAATGATAAACAAAGAAGGTAAAAAGGTTGAAACCCTAACAGTACCTAAGGGACTAGTACCAATTAAGGAATGAATCCCTAATTGCTTATTGGACCAATGACTTGATACACTACGTTCATCATAGTGGTATGCTCTTGATTGAAGGGTTGATATGACCTAATCAATTTGAGATGATGTTAACATGAATTCATACATGAATATGATTCATGTGGTGATTAAGGGTATGATCCTTAAGAAGAGAGATCATGAAACCCTAATCATGAATATAAACCCTAATTGACAGGGCTTTTGGGTTTTAGCCCTAATTGAGGGAAATTCTAAATGTAACTCTAATCCAGGGTGAGGATGTAACCCTAAGTCAGGGTAGTGATGTGTGAAACTCCAATTTAGGGAAATGAGATGTAAAACCCTAATTGGGATGAATAGTGAATCTCTAATTATGGACAATTGAATGAAATCCTAATGGAGATGCATAGTAAACCCAAATTGTGGGTGACTAAGGTGCAAACCCTAGTTGAGGGTGATTCCATGAGAAACCCTAATTAAGAGTTAACATCACATGAAGCTCTAATGCTATGTTGTGATGAGAGGCCCTAAGAAGGGTGAAGGTATGTGAGACTCTAATGTGGAGTCATAATACATAAAGCCCTAATCTTGGGCAATATGACAATGAATTATAATCCTAATTTTCAATAAGGGTATAAGGAAACCCTAATGATGAGATAGAAGGAATGGCCTTATAAAGGTGAAACATTTAATGTGGTTGATTATAGGCAAGCTTATTGTAAGCAATGCCTTAATCTGAGATGAGTCCATATCATTAAAGATAGTTGGACCATTCTTATGTGTAACCTATGCACTTTATGGTAAGAGTGATAGGTTAGTGGATGAAAGGATTAAGATGGGAAATACCTTAATCCAAGATAAGCTGGTAACTTAAGAAAGTAGTATGTGATGATCAATGATGAGTTAAAGGAATTAAATTCCATGAACTGTGTAATCAGGATTGGTTACGGACCAATGCCTGGCGGTGTAATCAGGTTTGGTTAAAGTCCAATACCTGGCAGAGGCTTAATGCCTGTAATCAGGGTTGGTTAAAGTCCAATGCCTGGCTGTGTAATCAGGATTGGTTACGGACCAATGCCTGGCTGTGTAATCAGGTTTGGTTAAAGTCCAATACCTGGCAGAGGCTTAATGCCTGTAATCAGGGTTGGTTAAAGTCCAATGTCTGGCTGTGTAATCAGGATTGGTTACGGACCAATGCCTGGTTGTGTAATCAGGTTTGGTTAAAGTCCAATACCTGGAAGAGGCTTAATGCCTATAATCAGGGTTGGTTAAAGTCCAATGCCTGGCTGTGTAATCAGGATTGGTTAGAGTCCAATGCCTGGCTGTGTAATCAGGTTTGGTTAAAGTCCAATATCTGGCAGAGGCTTAATGCATGTAATCAGAGTTGGTTAAAGTCCAATGTTTGGCTGTGTAATCAGGATTGGTTAGAGTCCAATGCCTGGCTGTGTAATCATGATTGGTTAAAGTCCAATGCCTGGCTGTGTAATCAGGATTGGTTACGGACCAATGCCTGACTGTGTAATCAGGGTTGGTTAAAGTCCAATGCCTGGCTGTGAAATCAGGGTTGGTTAGAGTCCAATGCCTGGCTGTGTAATCAGGTTTGGAGAAATCCAATACCTGGCAGAGGTGTAATGCCTGTAATCAGGGTTGGTTAAAGACCAATGTCTGGCAGTGTAATCAGGTTTGGAAGAGTCCAATACCTGGCAGAGGCTCAATGCCTGTAATGATGACACAAGATTGGTAATAACCCAATGCCTGTATTAATGATATATGAGTACATGGTAGATGTAATTCCTTATTTGTTTAGCAGACTGACTAAGGCCAATAAGTTGAAACAAGAATGTCTCATGGGTGACATATCAAGATAATGAGTGTCACAAGAGAAGTTTGACATGATGGCATAATATGGAGGATAAATGATATACATGTTCTTCCTATTCCTTATTAAGAGAATGCTTTAAACTGCTTATCATCTGTCTATATTTATCTTCTTAAGATGCAATAATAATGTTTCTGGCAGAGAGTTCTATCTCTCGCTGGGGAAATTTACAATTGTCTCACCCCCGTGGGATCCAACATTTTTAGGTGGACGCGGACAAAGAGGCAGATACTCTTTTGTAGGAAAAGGAAAGCAACAGCTTGGACAGCAGTGAGATCTCAGGTGGAGGCACTGACTGTCAAGTCATATAGATAGTAGTCCTATGTTTCGTCTCTGTACTCTCAGGTCCTCAGAGTTTTCAGTCAGTGTTTTTGATATATCAAACTGAGGTTTTGGCTTGATGCCTCGAGATTCATATGTTGTATGTATATAATGTTCATAAGGCAGCTGATGTTGTAGTCTCTGAAAAGAGATGGTACAGGTTATATATGTTTGAACCAGAATGTAAATGTTATACAATGGTTCTTTTTGTAAAGGATTTCCTATGTGTGGATCTCTTTGCAAAAAGTTTTAATTTTTAGTGATTTTCGCTAATCCTCTACTTGATGAACGCTTCTGCATTAGTTAATCATGTTTTCGCGAGACAGTCGTTACAAGTACCACCAGATGTTTGTATGTTTCTTAGTTCCCTTGCCATATGAAGAGCTAACAAGACTTGTCAATATGTTGTAGCTCAAAGTATGAATGTGTCTAACTTCAAACTCAAACTTGCATTCATTTCTATCATCCAACAATGACAATTAGGTGGGGGAGGAATTCTTTTGAAGATAATCCATGTCACCACATGGATACTTGAAAGAATATATGTGACATCCTAAATAGAAATGGGGGTCGTGAAGAATTCGTCAACTCCAAATATTTCCCTTTCTCTCTATGGGACAAGAACCTTGCATGGAATAACACCTTAAATCATGGGAGAATAGCATGATGGAAAGGCTTAGATAATGCATTTGTGAATAAATTCTTTTCACTTGAGAAGATATTTAAAAGAAGATCAATGGGTTCACCCCGAAAGCCTACAAAAGACCTTTGTGATGCTTGGAAGAGATATCAGAGCTATCAAAGGGAGTGTCATCATCATGAATCTTCCATGGTGTCTACTATTAGTTTTGGAATAGTCCATGACTCAACCACATCCAATAATCAACAAGA
Organism: Alisma plantago-aquatica; assembly: GCA_963693085.1. Taxonomy (NCBI): domain Eukaryota; kingdom Viridiplantae; phylum Streptophyta; class Magnoliopsida; order Alismatales; family Alismataceae; genus Alisma; species Alisma plantago-aquatica. The sequence goes on from OY856413.1 coordinate 365,831,850, forward strand.
AGAAATTCCTAAACCAACACCTATCCTTTAGCATGAAACTATAGAGGCCGAACAAGAGAAGACCCCCACACCTATTCCTAAGAAAACAACAATTAATGGGAGGAATAAGGGAAAGAAGCATATTAAGGATAACGAACTAGAATCATTTGAATAACTCTTTGCCAACAAGGACCCGTATGCTCCTAGAATTTCTTATCCTTAAAAATTGATAAAGGATCATATAAAGAAGAGATACAAGAAGTTCAATGAATCCAAGAAAAAGTTACACCTTGACACCCCATTTCTTGATTCTACTGAGGAGATTATGATTTATGCTAAATTCCTAAAAGACCTAATTAAATGGAGTAGACATGGAGAATAGGTGGAAACTATTAATATCACTATGATATCAAGATCTTTTATCTTGGAGAATATTTTGATAAAACAAAAGGACCACAGAGCTTTCAAAATTCCATTCAATGTATTATATAATGAAGAAAGAAAGGGGTTAGCTAGTCTGGGTGCAAGTATAAGTCTCGTTCCACTAATGTTAGCTAAGGGACTTGGTCAAAATGAGTTGGTGAAGGGTAGAATGGAAATACAACTAGTGGATCACACCTTTACAAGAAAAATAGGATAGTTGAAGATGTGTTGATAAGTGAAAAAATGATTTTTGTTTCTTGAGATATTGAAGTGATTGAAACAATCAAGACCTATCTTGCCCCATGAATTTTGAAGATCCTTCCTATCTATAGGAAGAACCTACATTGAGGTAGAAGTAAGTAACATTACAATATTAGTTGGACCACATTGACTTCCAAGTCCAAGATGCAACAAGGGGTCCCTCATTATTTGAATTCATCTATTTCATTGATAGCTACAACAATCTTTGCACTAATACTTAGGAATAGAATGCCATTGTTAAATATTTCATGAGGTCCCTCACAAAATAAGCCACTGATGTTGACAATGTTGAGGTTGAAGAGTTATTAGAATATTTTTATTCTAAAGAAGATGATGTTATCATCGTGGAAGATTCTAAAGTCCTTGAACTCAAGAGAGTCGGTTATGTTTCTCTGAAAGGAAACAAGCTGGAAAATCTTTCAAACCTTTACCTTGGTTGAAACAACTCCCTGAGTAACTCCATTGTGAATTCTTGGATGAAAAGGGAAGAAACCTAGTCATAATCAATTCAACTCTATTAGAAAATAAAAATAATATTACTTCTAAATTGAATTTTGAGAGGGAAATCCATTGGTTATTTAGTCTAAAAAAGAAGATTACTTCTAAACCACACAAATTGTATGCATAGAATCCATTTAGAAGAAGATGATAACCCCCTATCTTAAGAATAAAGAAGCTTGAATCCAAATTTGCATGAAGTCATTAAGAAAGAAGTAATAAAACTCTATGATGCAAGATTCATGTATGCAATCAATGATAGTCAATGGATAAGTCATGTTCATGTTGTACTGAAGAAGTGAGGCATGCTTTCATACAATGTGAGTCTGATAATGAGCTTCCACCTAGACTTGCAATTGCCTAGAGAATGTGTAAAGGTTACAAAATGCTAAATTCAAATACAAAGAAGGATCACTATCCTCTCCCCTTCATTGATCAAGTGTCGAAGTGTCTTTCTCACCGATCTTATTTTTTCTAACTGAAAAAATACTCCATATTTTATCAAGTGTCAATTCTCCTTGACAGTCATAGAAAGACAACATGCACATGTTAGTATTTTATGTGTGCTTTTTGAATAATGACATTTGAATTATCCAATGTACATGCTACATTTCAATGGTGTATGATAATTTTTTTCCAATTTCCTCAAAGATATTATGGATGTATTCTTGGATGACTTCTTCATGTATTGTTCCTCTTTTGTAATTTCTTATGAAACCTTTCTCTAGTACAACAAAGATTCTAAGAGAAGAACCTTTTTCTTAACTGGGAGAATTTCCATTTCATGGTACAAGAGGGGATTGTTGTAAAACACAAGGTGTCAAAAAGTGGTACAAAAGTAGACCGAGAAAGGTAGAATTCATATATAGATTTTACCTTCCTAATACATGGAAATATGTGAGGAGTTTCTTAGGGCATGCAGATTACTACCATAAATTCACTAAGCTTTTTTATATATTTCAAAGCCTCTATTGAGTTCACTTATGAAAATTATACCTTCATCTTTGACAATGATTTCATAAAGGCTTTCAACATTCAGAAACATGTGCTCACTACAACAATCATAGTCCAAGATCCAGACTGGGACTTACCATTTTAGATGATGTGTGACGTGAGTGATTATGAAATTGGATAAGTTTCAAGGCAAAAGAAATATAGAAAGCATCACATCATCTACAACACCAAAAAAAATCTTGATGAATCCTAGGTCGATTACACTACCACCAAGATGGAAATGTTAGCCATCACATATGCCTTACTTAAATTCAAATCTCACCTCAATGGAGATAAAGTGAAAGTGTATACAAACCATATATCTATCAAGTATTTAATGACAAAGAAGGACATAGAACCCCTACCTTTAAGATGCAAACTATTTCTATAGTAGTTTTATTATGAGATCATCAATAAAAAGGGATCACAAAACATAGTAGATGATCACTTGTCCAAGATACATCTAGAGGAAGATAATTCCCTATCATTCAATAATATCTATCATGAAGAATCAATAGTTGTAGCTACATCCAATGATCTTCTGACCCCATGGTAGACTAATATATGTAACTATTTGGCCTACCAACGCCTACCTCCTGAGATAACTTTCAATGCTAAAAATAAACCATTTTCCAATATTAACAATTACTACAAGTATGATCACCGTCTATTCAAAAGTGTGTACACAATCTCCATCTATGATGCATACCTAAAGAGGAGGTACCAAAAATCCTTTATGAATGTGATGCTTCAACATGTGGTGGAAACTTGGTTGTGGATAAAAATGTAGTGAAGGTATTGTAGTCAAGGTTTTACTGTCCCATTTTATTTAAGGACAAAGAAGTTTTATGTGTGAGCTCGCAAAGAATGTCAACAAATATGAAATATCTTTAGTTGCAATGAAATGTCTATGTATGACGATATAGAAATGGAGATATTTGATGTATGGTATGTCAACTACATGAGCCTCTTTCCTTCATCTTGTTGCAATCAGTACAATACAGTAGCACTTGATTTGAATCAAAATGCATAGAATATGTACTGCTACTTCTGATTCAAAGAATGTAATGCATATGTTCAACAAAAACATCTTCCCAAGATATGGATTCCAAAGAACTATGATTAGTGATAGGGTCTGTCATTTAGAAGAAAAATATTTTGAATACGTTTAAGAAAGTATGGGGTAAACCCAATATAGAAGCACCTTATTAACATTAAGACAATTTGAAGTATCCAACATGCAAATAAAAAAAATTCTAGAGAAGACAATAGGGAAAAATATTGGGTCACTAAACTAGATGATGTGTGGGGGGCACACAAAACAACTTCTAGTGTGCCAATTGGAACCGCCACATATAGGTTGATCGATGTCAAGGGATGTCGCCTACCCATGGAGCACGAATACAAATATTTTGGGCCATCAAGTCCTTAAACATTGATTAAAACCTACTAGTTAAGACAATATTCTTATAGCTCCATGAACAAGAAGAACTTAGGGTTTATGCCTATGAAAATGCCAAGATCTATAAGGAATGAAGCAAGGTATGTCATGACACATTGCAAAAAATGATGTTAAGAAGGGAGTCAAAGTCTTGTTGTTGATTCATAATAACCCTATTCCTTGGAAAGATGAGGTCTATTTGGCCAGACCCTTTCAATATTGAAAAAAAATACCCACATGGAACGATGGGATTTCTCGATGATAAGATAGGAAAATTCAAGGTGAATGGACAAAGAGTAAAAAAATATTATGAAGATGAAGCATTCACAGGTAGGGAAGATATATAGCTCTTGGAACTGTAGATGCGGAGCTGAGGAACACTGAAAGATAAGTTTTTTTTAATTGAAATTATCACTCCTTGGGAGGGAGCCGAAGAACTTACTTGCTTTGCATTTTGTGCATTTTTTCCCTTCAATTGAATTAGCTAATTTAGTCCTAATTTTTCAATATGCATTCTCTAGTTTTTTTCATTATATTTTATGCATCTTTCATGCATTAGTGTTAATATGAATAGAATAAATATGGTGAATGACATAAATACAATAGGGAAAATTGAAAAAAAGCATTAAGGGTTAGAATCCTCATTGATTTATGAAAACAGGAGGAGTTATCCCACTTCAACAAAAGATTTTTATCAGTAGAAAATCATTACGTTCCCATCATTTGCAGAAAGTAGGCACATAATTAGTTCATTGAGACCAAAGGGTTCATTCATCTTCAAACCTAGATTTTCATCAATTGATGAAGACTCATACTCCCATAGACAAACATAGACTTTTATGGACTATTCCCTTTTTTGGTTGAACCACCCTCACAATGTCACCACAGTTTCCTAGTCTAAAACTTCATCAGTTTTCAACCTGCAATCCTTCACTAATAGATAGAAAAGGAGCATCATCTGAAGACACCCATTTCCCTCTCATTAGTTGATAAAGGGATATGTGTCATCAGTCAACACAACCAACATCTCGTTGATCCTTCCATTGGGCTCTTTATGAGCATTTTCATAGATATGACATGTACATCATTTCAATTGGTAAACAAAACTACACCCTTGTCGGTTCATGGCCTATGTTTTCATTGCTCCTTTGCCTACTGATGAGATGGTAGGGCACACACTTATGTGGCTGATAATAAAAGACACCAAGGGGCTTAAGATAGAAGTTTAACAAATGTTAGCCTATGAAAGCTTCTTAAGAATTCTAGCCTAATTTCTTCATATCTAACTACTTTCATAGGTGGCAAACTCTTATTTTTCATCAGTTGGGTTATCATCAACCTCCATCTCATAGGTTGATAGTGGAGACTTTTCGACAAAGACCTCAAGCTTCTCCCTATGATTCATAACACCATCTAGAAGTAGGACTCATGAGCAAGTCCAAAATAGCAAGAACACTCAATGATAATCATTACATCTAGATCAAAGACAAAATTACTAAATCTAGCATTCATCAAAGTGGAGGAGATCTTTGAGATTGATCAAGAATATGAACCCAGTAATGTAGCATCATTGGTATAGGCTAAACCCATTTTCTTTTTTAATAGTTTCTCTTCCTTTAGTAATGTTTTCCACCAGTGCTCTCTCCATTTAGTCTTTCATTAGTTTTTATGTGTCATTAATTGTTGTTTCTTTTTTCATCAGTTGTCATTTGAATTGTCTTTACATTTCGATTGGTTTTTAAATCTCATCAATTTCCATTCAGTAGTCATGTTGTCTAGATAACCCACCAACAACTTTATTGGTTGACGTTTAAAGTGCTTCATAGGTTTCAGATTGTCATCGGATCCCAACTCTTCTTAGATTATCAAGATTTCATTTGACATAGTGCTATTTTAACCCAATTTCTCATCATTATTTAGCTTTCTTCAGGTTGTACCTTAACCCTATGCCTATGCTGTCAGTACACACTTGACATTGGAATTTTTATTGACATCAATACTCATTGGTCTTGGAGTTTTCATTGGTTCCTGATTTCCATAGATTTTATATTCTCATTGCCCTATAAACCTATGATTTTTTAATAGTCAGTCAACCGACAAAGATTTCATCAATTTCTATTTAGGAAAAAGTTTCAATTGGTTTATGGATTTACCTAATCAATTATAAAACTTTTCATCGAAACACAATCTCTTAAATCATCACTCTCCCTTCTTCTTCCATTGGTTGCAAAATACCATTCAGCCCTTGATTATGTTTTCACTGGACTAACAAATCAACTGATTTTTAGACATATATCCTTAAACTATTTTGCACATCCACCATAGCACATATGTCTATCTCATCTTGAAGCAAAGGTTTATCAAGAAGGAAGGATGAGAAAATGTTGGATATGGAAACATAATTTATTGAAGAACACAAAGGTGTTCCTACATCTGAGAGCTCCAATATGATGTACTTGAAGTATCAGCTTCAACACCTCCTATTCACTAACTCTAAAGATTCAGTCTCAAATTAAAGTAAAGACACTCCCATCTCCTTAGACTACACATCTTCTGAAGAGACTGGGAATACAATGAAAAGAAATTAACCTACACACCTCCAAGAAGCAAATCAAAAGAAGAGAAGGGTAGACATAAGATAGGAAGAGACAAAACAACAAACAACCAGTCAGATGGAACCTATAGTAAAAGCATTTATAGCACAAGTGATCCCTATAAAACCTATAAAGAAACCATTTGCAAAGGTAGTTAGAATCCCACAATAATACAATCATTCAGGCAATGTTAAAATTATTTTGTACCAAGGAATGATAATAACCAAAGAAATTATCAAACAATGGTGGAAAACATGTGCTTCAAAGGAACCAGATATGGTTGTGACTAAATCATAGAGTATAGAGGCATATATAATAGAGTAAAGACACTCTTAAAACTTGTGAACCTCTTTGTATCTTTCTTATGTCACCAAAGTGATATGAAAAGCTTGCAAGGTTCGCATGTTCATGTGGCTCACAGCGCATGAAGCTCTAATGACAAATAGCAGAAGAAAACAATGCCACTTTACAGACATTAACACCTGCCCACGGTGTCTCCAAGAAGAGGAGACCACCATACATGCACTTAGGGATTGTATCATGGCCAGAAGGATCTGGGAGCAAAGCCATACAATTAACAATCACTATTATTCACAAGGCACCACGATGAGTGAATGGCTCAAAATCAATCTAAAAAAGAATAAACAACATGCAGCGTCCTTCGCCCTCTGCTGTTGGAACATTTGGAAGGCAAGAAACTACTTAGTTTTTGAAGGCAAGGAAGAACTCACAGCTAAACAACTGACCCGGTTAAACAGCAGCATCAAGCGTAACACACAGGCTTTGGCCAAGGACACAAACACTGTGACTACGAGAGCGTTGGAAGAAGACTCCGACACAGAGGGAATTTCGCTAAGTGAGGAGGAGGAAAGCAACATCATAATTAATTGTGATGCAGCAGTAAACAACAATGAAGCGGCAGCAGCCATCATCATACACAGAAGAAATGGCGAGTGGCTTGGGGGAGCAGCAAAAATCATGAAAGTAACATCAGTAGCAGAGGCAGAAATCAGAGCTATAGTGCTAGCAGTCGAGATGGCACAACGACTACAGCACAAGTCGATCATTGTGGGAAGTGATAGCAACAAAGCTATTGACACAATCAAGGAAGGACGAACTTCTACAGCTTACCCCAGACTGAACGTATGGAAACGATGGATGGAGAAAAGCATGCAATCCGGTTATGATGTCAAATTTCGAAAGATCACGAGGACAAAGAACTGCTTCGCTGATGCATTGGCAAAGCACCACCTGAAACACCACAAGGAGGATCTATTCTACTTAGATCCCCCCTCGACCCTGTGGGTCAACCCTTTCCCCATTCTTGTATTTGCATAGGCAATATATCTACTAAAATCAATTTTTCGTCCAATGTATTAAGTTTTAAGAATATCCCTGCAAGAGGAGGGCAGGATAAATAATAGCACCTCCTAACTTTCTTTTAAAAAAAAAGTGATATGAAAAGCTAACTCTAGAGTTCATATCCTCTTTAAAGAAGCTCTCTATTAAGAATCGAGAAGCAGAGTATTGTGAAGGACCTTCATATCACTAATTAATCACATCCCCAGAAAAGAGTGTAAATTAAAACCTATTCAACATAACCAACATGCTCTAAAATATTACACCAAGATCCCTACAACTTGTTTGTATTCATATTATGCCAAGAATCTCTTACAATTATTCCATGGCCTCAGCAACCACATATTTATATTACACAGGAAACATTTCCACATTTGTTTCTTGAACAAGCACATAACATGCTACCAAAAAACTGAAACACCACTTACAAACTTTTTCGCCCGAACCTGATAGTACAGGGATGACTCTAGGATATACTAGACAACTAGCAACCTTTTCAAAGGTTCAACACCACAGCTCCTCATTGATGCCATGGGTCTGTTGTCATTGTTGCCGATCACCTAAAATGATGTGGTGACCCACAGACTGAGACCCATGTTGCAACAATGGATATAACTCTCAACACTACTTATTGATTACAACAGGTTAAGCAATTAAATAGTTTAAGCATATTAAATATGTATAATAGGTAGGTTTAGCAGTAGTGTTGATTTACAAAAGACATAAAGAAGTAGATAACAATTATCTTCATTATCCTGACTATCATCAGCTACCTTATTAACAATATTAGAAGTTTAGTAGCATGTGCATAGCTAACATCATAAGCAAGTCTAGTAGCATAGTGTCTCTTATCATCATCAGTAAGTTTATAAGCATAAGCATAGCTAACAACATTGGCATGTCTAATAGATTGAATATATCTACATCATAAGTAGAACTAACAACATAAGCACAACTATCTACATAAGCACGATTAGCATTATAGGCATCTCTAATTACAGAGACCTTGGTAGGAATATAAGCATCACTAACAACATGTGACAACTATCATAATCAGCTTAATCAATAGTAGCAGTATATCTACCAACATAAAATGGCTATTGTATGTGCACATTTACATCATAAGTATTTCTATAGAATAATCATATCAACTATATCTTAAAGCACTAAGCATCATCTCGATGTAAAGAAAGCAAATAAGGGTTATCATCCAATGTGAAGTGTTGTATATAACCCTAAATAGATGAGCTACATGGTTTTATTACATCTTTTATTAAGCCTTGGGAGTTTGAATCGTACCATCCAAACTCCAACTGACCCTGGCGAAGGGCTATTCAGTTCCATACAAGATCTAGGAGTGTTGATATCTAAGATCTCTCCTCTACCCAGTCAGTACGGGCCAAAAAGGCAATGACATATCAGTCAAAGATGCCACTATAGCAACATATAGTCAAGTTGCTAACAACTAGTCCGCCCTTGATATAGGTTACGACACTAGAGAATAGGCTCATGGATGGTTGTTCTATATGAGGCACTCTATAGTTATATTGCTACCTTTCACACATCAAAATATCACAATATTCAAGGCATGAATACAACCATCCTCCACAACCTACAATTTTAGATGCAAGGAGGTACTCGACTTGCACCCTCGCATATTCAAATATGCGCTCTGAGTTTCCCGTAGGAATTTCTCATTTCACCACTAGCAATTTCTGACACTGAAATGGTACTACGGCACAGGGTGCTACATGATTATGATTTCACATGATTATTTATGCCAATTTGGTGAACTAAGGTTTCATCAAATAAATGGACGTACAAACCCTAATTCAATTCTAACAAACATTGCTATATAACAACTTCAAAAGATATAAAGTGTGTGAGACATAACTTCTCATCTCAGCATCACAAGAACTATTCACCTACCAATTAGGAGAGTCTACTTGTCACATCATCATCACATGGTACTATTCATTTCCATTCATGAGACTACACTTATTATCTCACTATCACAAGATATAAATCCTTATCACAATATCACAAGGTATCAACCCTTGTTAACATAATAGGATCACATCCCATTCAAGTCTCAACCATGCCCAAAGGTCATTAAGACCATCACATCATTCCTTACAAGTTCATCACTATCTTTACATTACTTATAACAAGGCTCAACAAACATCACCACACATGTGATGCACAAGCTCAACATGATATTGCATTAAATAACTAAAAGATGTTTACATGATAACATTGCAGGGTTATCTTAGTAATAGGAGCATCCCTTTATTACATCAACATATAAGGAAGCTATATGATTGACCATAATCACACTGATAGTATACAAGTTTAGCATAAGAAAGCATAAATCATAAAATTATGATGACCACTAGTTAAGACATTAGAATTGTAATAAATCATTAGGAATGTTATTCCATCATTATATTAAACATTCAAGGAAGGGTACATAACTAACTACCATCGTCTATTAACATTAGGGTTAGGTTCAACGAGATAAGTTACTTTGATGTTACGAATCAGTACTCATACCAAAACCCTAACTCCTGGCATACCTATTGGATCCTGGATGTATAAGTGATGTAGCCCTATTTTAGGGCTCCATCCTGTGCCATTTTGTACTTAAGTTGCATCTAAACATGTTAGATTACAAGTCTTTTTCCCTAATATGGTTATCATTGCAAATATGCTTATGGATGTTCTTTGCCCTGTTTTTCAGGTACTTGAACCATGCTTAGATGGAATAGAAATAAAGGAGTTCTAGGGTTCCCCCACTCATGGAGGGACCCAAAGAAGGCCCCAAAGTCTCCCTCAACCTACCTCCAATGGTCAAGAATCGTCCCCAAGCAAAGACATCCAAGAATGATGAAGATTGAAGTGTAATTAATTGAGGACAACCTCACGACGGCCGTGGGCACTAGGCCACGGTCGTGCCTTTTTTAGCAATATGATTCCAAGCTCAACAGGGAAATCCTACAGAATCCCACGGTCGTGGCCCTTTTCCACGATCGTGGCCATTGAAGACACCACGGTCATGGCCATCAGTACGGTCGTGGTCAGTAGAAGAGAAAACGGCTGTGGCACCCTGCCACGGTCATGGGAATTATTGCATCTAATTGGCCATAGTTATTGGTTGTCACCCCCAGAACACCATGACCGTGGCCACCTGCCACAACCGTGGCCGAAGAAGCTCAAGACGACTGTGGTGATTCCCCACGGTCACCTCCTCCTCCAAAATAGATGTGTTACCCAACACGGCCGTGGTGCCCCTAACCCACCACGACCGTGGCATCCCGCCACGGCTGTGGATACCACCATACTTAAGCCTTTTACCATTCCCTCATCACCATGACCATATTCACTCCCCACGATCATTCTCCACCACCCTCACCACGGTCATGGCACATCAACATGACCGTGGTGATCCACCGACCCTACCCTACTTTTCACTACTTTTCCTAAACTACCCCCCACTTACCCTAGTGCCTCCCCACCACCTATATATATATGGGTGGAGGCCATAGCACTAGGTTAGATGCCCCTACAGTTTCTCCAAGCTCCACTCTCAACCCTTGATCTCTTTGTGCAATCCCCTTGCATTTTGGGCTCATCATCCACCATTTTCACCCTCATTCCACCATGGAAACCTAGTTCCCTAGGTTTTCATCCATAATCCCCTACCATTTCATGCACCCCTGCACCCTTGGAGGAGGGAGGACGTCTACAACAAGCTTGGAGGTGAAGAAGGAGGCTTCTACATCAAGCTTCATGGAGCCCCTACTTCTTCTACTCCTTTCTTTTCTTGTTTTCTTGATCATGTCTAGCTAAGCCCCTTGTAGTGGGCTGTTTGGGATTTAAATGTAACTGTGATACCATGTTGGGGGATAATTTCGTGTAATGAACTTAATTCATATCTATGATGATTACTTCTTGCTTCTATCTCTTTTCCTATCTTATTACATGTGGTATGTGCTTCTTGTATGAATTGCTTGTTTTGAGGTCTTTGATGACACTTAGTTTCTAGGAGGAATTGGGGTGTATGTAGCAATCTTAGGAATGGCTCCTAGGTCCAATTAGTGGATCCCTAGCTAGCCCCCTTTGTTCCTACATACACATCCCTCCTTCTACAAATGAGTGTGAGATCTAAGTAGCTAGTGTAAGTGAGATTGATGTAATTTTCTAGGGCCTTCTAAAGGCTAGAATGGCTAGTGGCATGAGGTTACATACCCTCATCTCTACTCCCATCTCTACCCTCAACCCTCAATTACTCACTATCACTTACCCTAGAAACCTAGATTTGGTTAATCTCATTAGAATTACACCTAACCCTAGTCTTCTACTAGTAGTATAGGGTATGTTCTAATGGCATTGACCTTATTGTTTGGTTTGGTAATCTAGATATGAAATGAGAACCATGCATGTTTAATGATCTTCCCCCAACTAATATCAAAGTTACATTCCCCAAACAGCCCACCCACCTTAATCACCTTGCTTAAAACTCTTATTTCTTAGTTTGCTTGTTCATGCTAGTCTAGTTTAGTCACTTTTGCTTAATCTAGTTAATTGCTTAGTTTTGCTCTTTAGTGTTAACTTAGGCTCTTGCTCTTGCTTAGTTAGTTTGTTAACTTAGTTTACTAATTTCCTTGCTCTTCTATAACTTAGTTTCCATCTTGCATTTCTTACTTGCTCATTAGCGTAATCAAACAACCAAACCTTTTAAAAACCCTAAAACCCTAAGCTCCACAAAAGGAACATAGCCCACTCTGTCTAACTCTAGTGCCCCCTCTATCTCTGTGGTTCGACCCCTTATCTTGCCAATCACCTATACTACAACAATACCCCGTACGCTTGCGAGCGACCTATTTTAGTCTTAGTGATCGACTCGGTTAGGGATAACATAAATTTTGAAAGCATAAGATCACATATCCCGTGCGCTCCAACCTCGTGGGGTGTAAAAGCACCACTAGCGGGGACGCACCAAGCTTTCTAGCGCTGTTGTCGGGGATAGAGGCGCTCGGCCTAGTTAGATAGTATAGCTTAGCCTTTCCTTTTGCCCTCACCATTGCTATTATTTATTCTTTATTTTACTTTTGCATCTTGGTTTGCTAACTTGGTTTTTGTTGTTTGTTTGTGTCTTGTGCAGGTGACAGTTGTGCATGCGTAGGACGCGCTCTACTTGCATCGACTTGGTGGTATACGACCCCGAGATTGGTAGAAGGAGGCGTCAAGCTCGCCGCAACCTACACCGAGAGGCCGAGATGGCCGAGAACAACCGAGATGCAGATGCTCAGCCACCGCCACCGCCACATCGCCCGCTTCACGAGTACTTCACACTGGGGAACTACAACTCCCCCATCGCCACTCTGGTTGACCAAATGCCAGGTCAACAGTTCTCCATCCCGCCGTCACTCCTGGGACTTCTCCCTACATACTTCGGTATGGAGAATGAGAATCCCTACCACCACATAGACGTGTTCCTTGAAACGTGCTCTACCTTCCGCACTCCCGCCGCCACCGACGACTCAATTAGAAGGGCACTCTTTCCTTTCTCCCTCAAAGAGAATGCTAAAGAGTGGTATGTTTCCAGGCCAGAGTTGGTCTCATGGAATGACGTTGAGAATGAGTTCCTCAAAAAGTTCTTCCCCATTGCCAAGTTATCTTATATGAGAAGGTGCATCACGTCATTTTCCCAGAAAGAGAATGAGCCCTTCCATGAGGTGTGGGAGAGGTTCCAAAAGCTACTTCGCGATTGCCCCCATCATGAGGTTCCTCTGTGGCAGCTCGTTCAGGCCTTCTACACCGGGCTTGAGGAGCAAAGCCAAAACAATGTAGACTCTTCCTGCGGGGGCACTTTCATGGCAAAGCTGCCCGAGGAATCATGGCCATTGTTTGAGCATCTTGTAGAAAACTCCCGCCACCATGCTTCCACAAAAGGGGGTCATTGTGATCGAAGCTACGCTCCTCCACCTTCTTCTGCAGCTCTGAGTCACAATACCAATGACCCCGATATGATGAAGATGATGGCCGATATGATGCGGATGATGAAAAATCAAGTGGGTAGCTCTTCCAGCCAGCCCACAATGGTGGTTGATACTGTAGACGAGAAGTCAATGCTCTACATTCCTTTGGTGGACGCAACAACCAGGGCCCAATGTCCAACTCCTACACTCCTGAGTGGAGGAACCACCCAAACTTCTCCTAGAAGCAACAGAACGAGGATGGGCAAGGACAGGGGCAGAAAAATCCACGCTATAGCTCCAAATTTGAGGAGGAAGAGCTAGGAAGTCTAAGAAGCCTGGATGAAGTAAAAAAAGATGTCAATGTACATGGGCAGTCTATTAACCGTCTTGAGCAGAGGTTGGACTAGATTTCTCTACCAACAACCACCTCCGCAATACCACCCCCCACCACAACAACAACCGCAACCCCAATTCATTCTTCAAAATCCCAACCCCCCTCACCAAAGGCCTCCACCACCCCAACAGCCACAACCACCTCCACAAGCTCCCTCTCCTACCACCCATGAGCATGTGAAGGCAGTGACTACATTGAGGAGTGGCGGGACTTTGGAGAGCCCCCATGGTACAGTTGTTGGTAGAGATGATACTGAGGCTGAGCAGGTTGATGTTGAGATGCAGATTGATGATACTGTGATAAGAGGCAGCATTGATACCGTGATTCCGATAGTTGACACTGAGATACTGAATGATGATACAGTGATTCCCGTGATACCAGTCGATGATACTGCTGTGATGGACCATTTGGGGTCCCAACTCCCCCCTTTCCTCGAGTCTCTTAAGGAGCCTTCTATCGAGAAAAGAAGGAAAAAGCATACCGAGGATATTTTGGAAACTTTTAAACAAGTGAAGATCAATATCCCTTTGCTTGATGCAGTCAAGCAAATTCCTTCATATGCTAAGTTTTTGAAGGATCTTTGTACTTTCAAGAGAAGAACTACGGGGAGAACCCCGAAGAAGGTAAAGCTTACCGAGCAAGTGAGCTCGATTCTGCAGCACACCATTCCAAGAACGAGGAAGGATCTCGGTCCTCCTATCATATCATGCTACATTGGGGCACACCGCATAGACCAAGCTCTCCTAGACTTGGGCTCAAGCATGAACCTCATGTCGTATGATGTTTTTGTAGAATTACATATGGGACAGTTGGGTCCGGCCCATTGCACTTTGCAGTTAGCTGACATGTCGGTAAAGACGCCTAGAGGGCATGTTGATGATGTGCTCGTGAGACTAGATAATGAGACATCTGCTTTTTTTCCTACTTATTTTATCGTCTTGTATATGGAGAAAGACATGAGGAGGGTTCCTATCATCTTGGGGAGACCCTTCTTGGCCACAGCTGATGTGGTTATCCATGTGAGAACCGGTACGATGTATGTGACGTTCATGCACATGAAGATCCGATTGAACATCTTCAAATCATCAGCCACGGCCAAAGTGATAGGAGCAATAGAAGAAGATTGCTATCTAGTCGAGTGTCTAGATGAGATTGTGGAGGAATGTTTACCCTCGTGGATCCAAACTGCCACTCAAGGTAGAGGACTGGAATCGTAGTTGAGTTTCCTGACAATGATGAGGAAGATGATGAAGAGAATGAGTTATCCTTAATGGCTGCGAGCGAGGATCTCCCTTCCATCTCCGAGCCATTGAAGAACTCTCTTGAAGAACCACCTACACTTGAGCTGAAACCTCTTCCCGAAGGTTTGAAATATGCTTTTCTAGGGGCGAATGACACCCTCCCGGTGATCATTTCATCCATACTCTCATCCGAACAAGAGGAGGCTTTAATGAAGGTCCTAAACAAGAACATCCAAGCCATTGTATGGTCCATTGCCGATTTGAGAGGTATCGATCCCTCCATTTGTGTACACCAAATCTATCTTGAGGAAGATGCAAGGCCAACCCGCCAAATGCAAAGGCAGTTGAACCCGAAGTTGAAAGAAGTAGTGACTCAAGAAGTAGTAAAACTGCTTGATGTTGGGATCATCTATCCCATTTCTGATAGTACTTGGGTTAGCCCCATCCAAGTCGTACCCAAGAAGGGTGGAATCACAGTTGCTGAAAATGCCGATGGGGAACTAATGCCAGTTAGAGAGAAATCCAAATGGAGGATGTGTGTGGACTATTGAAAGCTCAATGAGAAGACAAAGAAGGACCACTACCCCCTCCCATTCCTCGATCAAATTTTAGAGAGGCTAGCTGGGCAGAGTTTCTACTGTTTCTTTGATGGATACTCTGGGTATTTCCAAACTGCCGTGCACCCTGCCGATCAAGAGAAGATGACATTCACTTTCCCGAGTGGAACCTTTGCTTACCGGAGAATGCCGTTTGGGTTGTGTAATGCTCCGTCTACTTTTCAGAGGTGTGTGACCTCCATCTTTGCAGATATGCTTGATTCATCCTTGGAAGTGTTCATGGATGATTTCTCATTTTTTGGCAAGACTTTTGATGAATGCTTGTTACATTTGGCCGCTGTTCTCGAAAGATGCGTGAAAGTCTGACTAGTTCTATCTTGGGAGAAAAGCCCCTTCATGGTGCCCGAAGGCATTGTTCTAGGCCACCGGGTTTCTAAAGATGGAATTGAAGTTGACAAGGCCAAAGTGGGCCTCATTTCTACCCTCTCCATTCCTTCCACCGTAAGACATGTCCGGTCTTTCTTGGGACATGCTGGTTTCTATCGCCGCTTTATTAAAGATTTCAGCAAGATCTCAAGGCCCTTGTGTCACCTGCTTGAAAAAGATGTCGAGTTTCAGTTTGATGACAAATGCATTGAAGCCTTTAATCACTTGAAAGAAAAGCTCATTTCTGCTCCGATCATGCAGCCCCCCGACTTCTCTTTGCCATTTGAGATAATGACTAACACATCTGACATGGCAGTGGGGGCTGTGCTGGGCCAAAGGATTGGCCGAATTCCTCATGCCATCTACTATGCGAGCAAGACTCTTGATGAAGCACAAAGAAACTACACCACTAATGAAAAAGAGTTGCTTGCCGTCATCTTTGCTCTGGACAGATTCTGCTCCTATCTTCTGCAAAACAAAGTTGTGATTTATACGGATCATGCCGCGCTCAAATATCTCATGTCTAAGAAGGATTCGAAGCCGAGGTTGATAAGATGGATTCTATTGCTACAAGAGTTTGATATCGAGATAGTGGACAAGAAGGGAGTAAAAAATGGTGCAGTTGATCATCTCTCCTGGATTGATCACCCTTTTGACAAGACAAGGTTAATCAAAGAAACCATTCTGCATGAACAACTCTTCCTCCTCTCATCTTCTCAAGGGCCATGGTACCAACACATAGCCAATTTCTTGGCTAGTGGGAGGATACCTAGCACGTGGACAAGGGAGGAGAGCAAAAGACTGTTTTCCATGGTGAAGAATTATGCATGGGATGACCCTCACCTTTTCAAGTATTTCCCCGATCATCTTGTAAGAAGATGTGTGCCGAAAGTGGAAGATAAAAGACATCCTCTCCATGTGCCATTCCAGGATATGTGGAGGACACTTTGGAGGAAAATGCACAGATGCAAAAGTTCTTCAATGTGGTTTTTATTGGCCCTCACTGTTTAAGGATTCACACAGATTCTGCAAGAGCTGCTTGAAATGCCAAAAGGTGGGAAATATCTCCAAAAGAGACATGATGCCTCTATCACCCATTCTTGTGGTGGAGGTATTTGATGTATGGGGAATTGATTTCATGGGTCCTTTCCCTCCTTCATTTAGGTATATCTACATCTTAGTTGCAGTTGACTATGTGTCAAAATGGATAGAAGCTATTCCGACTCAGACAAATGACCACAAGGTGGTTTGCGATTTTGTGAAATCAAACATCTTCAGTCGTTTCGGACTTCCAAGAGCCATGATAAGTGACGGGGGAAGTCACTTCATCCACCGCACCTTTGAGGGATTGCTCAAGAAACATGGAGTGAACCATAGAGTAGCCACTTCGTATCATCCTCAAACAAGTGGCCAGGTTGAGTTGGCCAATCAGGAAATAAAGCTTATTTTAGAGAAAATAGTAAGACCGGACCGCAAGGATTGGTCTCTCCATCTAAATGAGGCTTTATGGGCATATCGGACGGCATTCAAAGCACCGATTGGCACCACACCATTCAAGTTAGTCTACGGGAAAAGCTACCACCTACCGGTAGAGATGCAACATAAGGCATTGTGGGCCTTGAAGAATATGAACTTTGATGGTGAAAATGCAGCAATGAAAAGGAAATTCCAACTCAATGAGCTAGAGGAAATACGCCACGAGGCGTATGAGTTGTCAAAGAGTTACAAGGAGAGAACAAAGTTCCTCCATGACAAGATGATTACGAAGAAGGACTTTGAGCCCAAAAAATGGGTATGGCTATACAACTCGAGAATGAAGTTCTTTCCCAGAAAACTCCGGTCTAGATGGGAAGGACCCTATCTTGTCAATAAAGTATACCCATCAGGGGCCGTGGTCATTTGTGAGAAAGAAGGTGCAAAGGAATTTGCCGTCAATGGGCAAAGGTTGAAATCCATTGTTGAAGTCGGTCCGGACAAGGCCAATCAAGATTTTGATATTGTTATGCTTGTAGAGGAAGAATCTGATGAAGAAGAGTGCTTGGATGAGGATGAGAAAGGAATCTACTACAAGGATCTATTGAAGGTTCCAAAGAAGTGACAGAGATCTACAATCAATAAGCCTGGATGAAGGCGTTAAATTTAGCACTAGTGGGAGGCAACCCACGTGGTTTGAGATTCTTGAACCCTCCTTTTGATACTTTTTCTTTATTTTACACAAAAACACACACGCACACTTGTGATTTATAGTTTTCTTTTGAGTTTTGATGATGTGCAGGTGATAGACAACAAAGAGAGAGAGTATAGAAGTTAATCATGGTCGTTTAATCAGATTTGTGGCCAAAGAACAAATGAAGTTGCAGTTCAAGTTTTGAATTTGGAAAACTGAAGGAACAATAACACCACGGCCGTGGAGCTCTACCACAACTGTGGCTCATGTATCCAAACACGACCGTGGCACATGGCCACAGCCGTGGGAATTAATGCATCTAATTGGCCGAAGTTATAGGTTGTTTGCAAGAATCGCCACGACCATGGTACAACACCACGACCATGTTAAAGGAGACTGCCCACGACCGTGGTCCTCACCACGGTCATGTTGAAGAAATTGGGCCATGACCGTGGGAATTAATGCATCTAATTGGCCGAAGTTACAGGCTGTTTGCAAGAATCACCATGACTGTGGTTAGCAGCCACGACCGTGTGGAAGAAAAATGACCACGACCGTGGCACCCTACCACGACCGTGGGGAGGATAGGTTGGGGCGTTCTTCATCGACAACATGACTGTGGCACCCGCCATGGCCGTGCTACCCAACCCTGACCACGAACTTCCCCCATCCCCCCTAAGCTATAGTTTCATGCTGAGGACATCATGATTCTAAAGTTTGGGGTGGGTAGGGCGGTATGCACCACCCTATCTCTCTCTTTTTGTCATTTTGTTATCACCTCTACCATTGAGTTTAGTTTTATTGTTATTTCTTTATTCATTGCATGGCATGTAGTTGATTTCTGCATTTGTGTGTAATTTTTCAAAACAATTTCTCTTTTTCCTATTCCATATCATGCATTGCATTCTCATGTAGTTTTTGATAATTTCATATGCATGTTAACTAGGATTTGCTGCTTTATGTTTTAAAATTCCCCTAAAGTAGGTTTAGATGTGATTTAGTGCAAATTGGCACCATTTTGGCCAATTTTGCCCAAATTTGAGATTTCTTGTCTAAAAAGTATGTTTTGACCCAATCTCTATTGTTTTGAGTAAAAATGACGACCTTTGACTAGTGCAAGTGAAATGTCATGCTTTATTGCTAAGTGGTATTAATGTTTGACTTTTTACATGTGCATCACCTCTCTTATGATTGTGATTGATTTGGCTGAATTGTGAACTTGAGCAAGCTTTGAACGGTTAGTGTTTGTGGAATCACTTGTTTGATATATCAATTTCATCTTCTTCATTCATGTGGTGTGATATCTAGGATGAAGTATTGGATTAACTTTCATGCAGGATGTCTTATGTGGAAAATCATACCAATGACCCCTCTTTGACCTGATTCTTCTTCCACCATCTTCATACCCCTCCGCCTCATAAAAAGATGCCCTAGTACACATAATCAGTCATGGCCACCTCCAAAAGTTTGGGGTGGCCATATCTTTATCTCCCCACTTCACTCTATCCATCATTTGCCCTATCTACACCAAGGGCAAGAAAGAAAAGAAAAGAAAAAGAAAAGCAAAAACAAAATAAGAGGATGCTCCTGTTTAAGAGCATTCAAAAATCTTACCGCAACCCTTTCTTCCACTTTCATACCCATTGAGCTAAGAAGCATCAAACTTAGCTCATTTTGCCTTTTTCCGCAGCCACGTGGGTCATCTGGTATGATTTGAAATATAAGACTGAATGCATGAATGTGAAACAACACTCCTAGTCATCCTCGATTAACACTATCATGAAACGGTTTACCCAGAACTTTATGGAAGAAGTATGGATAACTTGTGTATTTTATGTGTTATATGTGAAGTTCATGTGTTTTGTGCTCTTTTCATGATTACATTGTGAAACTAGGAGAGGAGAGAGGTGAAATTTATGCACTCAGTCATCTTTGATCCCACTAAGCAATAATCATCTTTTACATTGCATATGTCATTTCTTTTTGTGGAAGTTTTGTAGAGAGATTGAGTTGGAGCATACTTGAGGACAACTATGTTTTAAGTTTGGGGTGGTGATGTAGCCTTATTTTAGGGCTCCATCCTCTGCCATTTTGTACTTAAGTTGCATCTAAACATGTTAGATTACAAGTCTTTTTCCCTAATATGGTTATCATTGCAAATATGCTTATGGATGTTCTTTGCACTGTTTTTCAGGTACTTGAACCATGCTTAGATGGAAGAGAGAGAAAGAAGGAGTTCTAGGGTTCCCCCATTCATGGAGGGACCCAAAGAAGGCCCCAAAGTCTCCCTCAACCTACCTCCAATGGTCAAGAATCGTCCCCAAGCAAAGACATCCAAGAATGACGAAGATTGAAGTGTAATTAAGTGAGGCCAACCTCACCACGGCTGTGGGCACTAGGCCACAGTCGTGCATTTTTTAGCAATATGACACCAAGCTCAACAGGGAAATCCTACAGAATCCCACGGTCGTGGCCCTTTTCCACGACCGTGGCCATTGAAGACACCACAGTCGTGGCCATCAGCACAGTCGTGGTCAGTAGAAGAGAAAACAACTGTGGCACCCTACCACAGTCGTGGGAATAATTGCATCTAATTGGCCAGAGTTACAGGTTGTCACCCCCAGAACGCCACGACCATGGCTACCTTCCACGACCGTGGCCGAAGAAGCTCAAGACAACCATGGTGATTCCCCACGGTCACCTCCTCCTCCTCCAAAATGGCCGTGTTACCCAATACGGCCATGGTGCCCCTAACCCACCACGACTGTGGCATCCCTCCACGGCCGTGGCTACCACAATACTTAAGCCTTTTACCATTCCCTCACCACCACGACCGTATTCACTCCCCACGACCGTTCTCCACCACCCTCACCATAGTCGTGGCACATCAACACGACCGTGGTGACCCACTGACCGTGGTGATCCACCGACCGTAGCAATAGGTTAGATGCCACTATACCTGCTCCAAGCTCCACTCTCCACCGTTGAGCTCTTTGTGCAATCCCCTTGCTTTTTGGGCTCATCATCCACCATTTTCACCCTTATTCCACCATGGAAACCTAGTTCCCTAGGTTTTAATCCATAATCCCCTACCATTTCATGCACCCCTACACCCTTGGAGGAGGGAGGACATCTACAACAAGCTTGGAGGTGAATAAGGAGGCTTCTACATCAAGCTTCATGGAGTCCCTACTTCTTCTACTCCTTTATTTTCTTGTTTTCTTGATCATGTCTAGCTAAGCCCCTTGTGGTGGGCTGTTTGGGATATAAATGTAACTGTGATACCATGTTGGGGGATAATTTCTTGTAATGAACTTAATTCATATCTATGATGATTACTTCTTGCTTCTATCTCTTTTCCTATCTTATTGCATGTGGTTTGTGCTTCTTGTATGAATTTCTTGTTTTGAGGTCTTTGATGACACTTAGTTTCTAGGAGGAATTGGGGTGTATGTGGCAATCTTAGGAATGGCTCCTAGGTCCAATTAGTGGATCCCTAGATAGCCCCCTTTGTTCCTACATACACATCCCTCCTCCTACAAATGAGTGTGAGATCTAAGTAGCTAGTGTAAGTGAGATTGATGTAATTGTCTAGGGCCTTCTAAAGGCTAGAGTGGCTAGTGGCATGAGGTTACATACCCTCATCTCTACTCCCATCTCTACCCTCAACCCTCAATTACTCACTATCACTTACCCTAGAAACCTAGATTTGGTTAATCTCATTAGAATTACACCTAACCCTAGTCTTCTACGAGTAGTATAGGGTATGTTCTAATGGCAGTGACCTTATTGTTTGGTTTGGTAATCTATATATGAAATGAGAACCATGCATGTTTAATGATCTTCCCCCAACTAATATCAAAGTTACATTCCCCAAACATCCCACCCACCTTAATCACCTTGCTTAAAACCCTTATTGCTTAGTTTGCTTGTTCATGCTAGTCTAGTTTAGTCGCTTTTGCTTAATCTAGTTAATTGCTTAGTTTTTCTCTTTCGTATTAACTTAGTCTCTTAGTCTTGCTTAGTTAATTTGTTAACTTAGTTTACTAATTTGCTTGCTCTTCCATAACTTAGTTTCCATCTTGCATTTCTTACTTTCTCATTAGCATAATCAAACAACCAAACCTTTTAAAAACCCTAAAACCCTAAGCTCCGCAAAAGGAACATAGCCCACTATGTCTAAGTCTAGTTCCCCCTCTATCTCTGTGGTTCGACCCCTTATCTTGCCAATCACCTATACTACAACAGTACCCCGTACGCTTGCGGGCGACCTATTTTAGTCTTAGTGAATGACTCTGTTAGGGATAACATAAATTTTGAAAGCATAAGATCCCATATCTCGTGTGCTCCGACCTCATGGGGTGTAAAAGCACCACTAGCGGGGACGCACCAATAAGGTTGAAGAAACACCATCAAATCCCATGATATCCTCAAGTATATATGCAAACATAACTCAAGGTGTAACCATCATGTTATATTATACTAGGTTTCAATCACAACAAGATAGTCCACCATGATTCTATTCATCATTTAAGGAGAAGTGCATAATCAATTACCATCACTTGGTTACATTAACGTTAGGTAAAAAAACTATACTTCATTAGGGTTATCCATTAACTCATTATAGTGATTCTAAATTATATTCATACGAGGGAAAAGGTAAGACTGTATAAATAAGGGCAAACCTCCATTGGTTTCACCATCATTCAAACAATACCAACATACCACAACATCAACCAAGAAGGTAAAAGAATTGGTTGCTTACATAAATAAACACCTTGAATAAACCACCTATGAAGTCATTGATTTGTGACCTAAAAAAATCACCATCTAACCCTAGACATCCCTTGATTAACAACACAAAGGGTTCCATTGAGAGTAGGGTAAAACCCACCATCACTTGTTCATTTAAAGCATGCCATCCATTGTCAACAAGTAAGCTCCTTAAATTTTTCACCCAGAGGAAACTATCTATCACATTATTATGACTAACATATAACATTATATGCATCATTCCAAACTATTGGATGAATAAGTATCAGATTCTAACAATTGGATCAGGTTCATTTTTCAGAACCATAAATTATAGTATAGATATAACCCTTGAATCATTTGACCTAAGAAATCATTGGTTTAGGGTTTAATATGATACAAAAAATTGAACCTTGACCCACCATTGGTTTTAGCAACCCGTTCCATCCTCGATTGTGACACATTGTGTCACCACTGGTTGGTAGGGTCAGCACTACCATCATCTATCTCCATCAGATGTTGAACTAATGTCACCATCAGTTATGCCCACTTTTAAGGTACATAAACTGTTGATCATTAAGCTAACAAAAGAGCCTAACACTGAGCTGAAGTATGACCATGGGTTGACACTATCATTTGTCATAATTGTTCATCACCATCAGTTCTCACAAAAGTATGACCATCAGTTAATGTGTGAAGAAGAAAACAACTTAGAGACCTAAGTATAAACCATTGTTTGATAGGTGCTTAGCACCATCAATTCCCATACCAACCTGATCTAAGTCATCCTCTACCTTAGGAAGATCATGCACCTAGTTTTAGGTTATCTAGATCTAGAAGCTAAGCAAGTAACATCATTAAAATCAAAACCCTAGGCAAGCATAGCTTCTCTAAGCTTAGATCATCATTTTAGAGCAAGAACAAGAGTTAGCAAGCTTATTGTAAGTAATAAACGTAGAGCAAGTTATATAACTTGCCTCTAGGAAGAAGATCAGATCTCGAACAGAAGGAAAACTCGATCAAGGAGGGTAGAAAACCCAATCATAATCTCTAAACTCGGCCATCTAGCACCTTTCTCCATAAAAGAAGCAAACTCTAAGCATAAGGAGCATTAAAGGTAGGGTTGTTGAGCTTCAGAGCAAGTTTTAGCATGAAAGGTCATGGTTCTGTCTAGGAAGAAGGTAGGAGGAATATGAATAGAAGGAAAAACAAGAAAGTATAAGGTGAAACTTACTCATTTTGATCAAAAACACCTTAAGGTAGCTTCACAAACCCTAGAAATGGGTAGATCTAAGCTTTACTTGCTCCAGCAAGAAGGTCGGTTACCTTCTTCAACCTTGGGTGCCACTTTCCGCAACCATGATGGGAAGATGAAGCACCAGGTAGGGGATAATAGATAAGAAACTAAAATTCTCATTTGGGGGCTAAGGAAGGAATATACTAAGATTTAAGGATAAGGAAGAAGTAAAGCATGACGTGTCCAAGCTACTTTCCATGTGTCCATGGCTCTGGACCTCCATGGACATGCAAGTAGAAGGTGCACCTGCTATTGGAGACTTTTAGGCCATCCGTTGTTGGCCCTCCCAGTCCATCGTCTATGGAGTTTCTATCTCAAATGGTTATGAACCATGGTTCAACCATCCATTTTAAGTTAACCACCAGTCCAATGGGTTCAAAGAACAAAACCATCAACCTCCTGACCATCTAGGGGTCACTGCTGGTTGTCACCACTGGTTGGTGACCACCGGTTGTTCACATAACAAAAGGACCATCAATTGTTCACCTTGAAGGTGGCTCATTAGTTATACTACTACCTTTCACACATCACAATATCACAATATATGAGGCATGACCACAACAATCCTCTACAACCTGTAATTGTGGATGCAAGGAGGTACTCGACTTGTACCCCTGCATATTCAACAATATGCACTCCAAGTTTCCCATAGGATTTCTTATTTCACCACCAGCAAGTTCTGACAATGAAATGGTTCTACAACACATGGCACTACATGATTAGGATTTCACTTGATTATTTATGCCAATTGGGTGAATTAAGGTTGCATCAAACAAATGGACATACAAACCCTAATTCATTTCTAGCAAACATTATTATACAACAACATCAAAAGATATAAAGCATGTGAGATATGATATCTCATCTCAACATCACAAAGCACTATTCACCTTTCAATCAGGAAACTATACTTGTCATGACATCATCATCACACGGTACTATTCATTGTCATTCATGAGATTACACTTATTATCACACTATTACAGGATATAAATCCTTATCACAACTTCACATGGTATCAACCCTTGTCAACATAACCCCATTCAGGGCTTTAGCAAGCCCAAAGGTCATTAAGACCCTCACATAATTCCCTACAAGTCCATCATTATCTTTCCATGCCTTATAACAAGGCACAACAAACATCACCACACATGTGATGTGCATCCTCAACATGATATTGCATTAAATAACTAAAATATGTTTACATGATAACATTATAGGGTTATCTTATCATTAAGAGAATTTCTTTAATACATCAACATATAAGGAGGCTACATGATTGGCCATCATCAAACTAATAGTGTACAAGTTTAATAAGAAAGCATAAATCATAAAATTATGATGACCACTAGTTAACACATTAGAGTTGTAATCAATCACTAGGAAGGATATTCCATCATTATATTAAACATTCAATGAAGGGTAGCATAACTAACTACCGACATCTATTAACATTAGGGTTAGGTTCGACAAGATAAGTTACTTTGATGTTACGAATTAGTACTCATACCAAAACCCTAACTCTTGGCATCCCTATTGGATCATGGATGTATAAGGTGAAGCATCACTATCAAATACCATGCTATCCTCAAGTATGTATCCAAGCATAACTTAAGGTATAACCATCATGTTATATTATACTAGGGTTCAATCACAATAAGAGATTACTGTTGACTCAAGGTCAATTAGGTCAATGTTGACTCACGTCTAAATTGACTAAACCCATGTTTTGATGATGACTAACCATTCCACATATTGGTGTCTAATGTCTCTACTTGAGTGATTTCAGATTAGGTATAGACACACTCCAATTGCCCTAACTTGTGCATATCAAATTGGAGAAAAGACAAGTCAAAGTCATACAAGTGCACGTTTTTGTAATATGATGTATATCCATTAGAATCATGTTGTAAATCACTTGTAATGATTGTATGACTTGTAATTAAGCTTAGAAAAATATCAGGACCACTTAGATCGAATATTAGAGAACTTTAGATGCAACTTTGAAAATTGATTACAGGCACTTTGTCGGTCGAGTTTCCTAGCCAGAAAACTTGACCGATCATCCTTGATCAATTTTCTGGAGATTGCATCGTTCGAGTTGTGTTTACACAGAACTTGACTGATGGAGTAACTGACCAAATCGATTTTCATTGGTCGGTCGAGTTTCCTCAGGACAAACTCGACCGATGGTCTGAATATCAGCTTTGTCTTTTACTCTATCGGTCGAGTTACCCTTATAGAAACTCGACCGATTGCACTGTACGGAAAAGTGCAAAAAAGTGTTTCTAGCCGTTGTGGAGTTGCAACAAGTGAAAATAGATCTGTTGCAAGCCACAAAACGGCTAGTTTTCGTTCAGAAGTGTTCCCAAAGGCTAAGAGGCATCCCCATCTATAAATAGGACCCCTTGGGCTTCATTCCAAGGTTGAGCATTCATTGCAAACTCTATGTGAGGTTCCTATTCTATAGTTGAGTGCTTCGTACAGCCTCCTCTCTCTCTAAGCTTAATAACTTGCTACATCCATTAGAGTGAGTAGGAAATTTGTAAGAGAGCTAGTCCTACTTGTATATCTTGTGAGGCTCTCACTTCCACCACCTCCGTTTCTATCATTTGCAATCATGAAGATGAAGGTTCTCTCTCTTGTTAAAGAGAGGTGAAGAAGAACAAGGGAAGGAGTCCCTTGGTGAAGATCAAGGCTGAAGACTTGGAGCAAGAGTGGGTAAGCCCTTGGTGAAGGTAGAAGACTCGAGCTCAAGTGGGTAAGACCTTGGTGGAAGCTTCTCCGAGTGAAGGTGAAGTCAAAAGCTGAATATCCAAGAAGAGTGGGTAATTCCTGCATGGCTGAAGACTTGTGCAAGAGTGGGTAAGTCCTTGGAGAAGGCCGAAGACTCTTGCAAAGTGGGTAAGTCCTTGGTAAGGTTGAAGACTCTTTGTATTGGATAGGTAAGTCTTTTGTTTGGTCATGCATTGTATGTCTTATGAATGAATATAAGAGTGCAATAGTTTGGAAGTCCTAGAGGTTGACCTCTCTAGGCAAGTGGACTGACACACTTCTAGTTTGAAGTGTAGAACCACTCTAAATATCTTGTCTAATTGGTGCATGTTCAATCTCTCTCTCCCTTGCTATGTATGTTTTAGTTGCAATCAAATTACCTATTTAGCAACCTTATCTTATCATATATCTTGAAGGTCTAATGAGTTTTGTTTAAGTGCTTTCATCTCTATTCACCCCCCCTCTAGAGCATCTAATCACCCATCTAGGATCCAACAATTACTCCATGATTCTATTCATCATTGAAGAGGTTGTTCGTAATCAATTACCATCACTTGGATACATAATGTTAGGTAAAACAAACTATACTTCAATAGGTTTATCGATTAACTCATTATGGTAATTGTCAATTATATTCATATGAGGGCAAAGGTAAGACTATATCAATAAGGGCAAACCTTGATTGGTTTTAACATCATTCAAACCATACCAACATACCACAACATCATCCTAGAACCATTGGATTGTTAAGAATGTAAAACATTTTTTTGTTTACATAAGTAAACACCTTGAATAAACCACCTAATAAGTCATCGAGTTGTGACCTAAAATAAAATCACCATGTAACCCTATACATCCCTTGATTAACAACACAAACAGTTCCACTGAGAGTAGGGTAAAACCCACCATTAATTATTCATTTAAAGTAAGCCATCCAATGTCAACAAGTAAGATCCTTAAATTTATCACCTAGAGTAAACTATTTAACTCACATTATTAGGACCAGTATATTACATTATAGGCATAATTCCAAACTATTGGATGAACAAGTATCTAATTCTAACCATCGGATCAGGTTCATTATTCAAAACCATCATTTATAGTATAGATCAAACCCTTGAATCATTTGACCCAAGAAACCATCGGTTTAGGGTTTAATATGAAACATCAAATGAAACCTTGACCCACCATCGGTTGTAGCAACCTGATCCACCTTCGATTGTGACACATTGTATCATGACTGGTTGATAGGGTCACCACTACCATCATGTATCTCCATTGAAGGTTGACCTAACTTCACCATCGGTTATGCCCACTTTTAGGGTACTTAAACTATTGATCATGAAGCTTGCAGAAGAGCCTAACACTGATGTGAGGTATGATCATTGGTTGACACCTTCAGTTGTCACCATTGGTCATCACTGTCGGTTGTCATAAAGACAACACCATTAGTTATCATAAAAGTATGAACATCAGTTCATGTATGAAGAAGAAAACAACTTAGTGACCTAAGTATAAACCATCATTTGATAGGTTCTTAGCTCCATCAGTTTCCATACCAATATGATATAAGTATTCCTCTACCTTAGGAAGATCATGAACTTGGTTTTAGGTTCATCTAGAGTTGGAAACAAAGCAAGAAACAACATTAAAATTGAAACCCTAGGCAAGCATAAATTCTCTAAGCTTAGATCGTTGTTTCAGAGCGAGAACATGAGTTATTAACCTTATGCTAAGCAATAAACACAGAGCAAGTTACATAACTTGCCTCTAGGAAGAATATCATATCCCAAACAGCAAGAAATTTTGAGCTGGGATGGTAGAAAACTCAAGCAGAAGCTCTAAACTTAGCCATCTAGCACCTTTCTCCACAAAAGAAGAAAACCCTATGCATAAGGTGCATTAAAGGTAGGGTTTTTGAGGTTTAGAGTAAGTTTTACCATGAAAGGCCATGGTTTCATCTAGGAATAAGGAAGGAGGAAAATGAACAGTAGGACAAATGAGAAATGAGAAGGTGAAACTTACTCATTTTGGTCAAAAACACCTTAAGGTAACTTCGTAAACCCTAGAAATGGGTAGATCTAAGCTTTACTTGCTCCAGCAAGAAGGTCGGTCACCTTCTTCAATCTTGGGCACCCCTTTTTGAAAATAAGTATGGAAGACAAAGATCTAGGTATGGGATAATAGATAACTAACTAAAGTTCTCGTTTGGGGGCTAAGGAACGAGTATATAAAGCTTTATGGATAAGGAAGAAGCAAAACATGAGGTTCCCAAGCTAATTTCCATGTGTTGATGGCTTATGAACTCCATGGGCATGCAATAAGAAGGTACACTAGATGTTGGGGACTGCTAGTTGTTGGCTCTCCCAAACCATCATTTGTTGAGGTTCTATCTTACAAGGTCATGAATCATGGTTCGACCATCCATTTTAAGTGAACTGCCAGTCCATTGGGTTCAAAGAACAAAACCATAGACCTCCTGAGAATCTAAGGGTCACCACTGGTTGGTGACCATTGTTTTTTCACCTAACATAAGGACCATCGACTATTTGCCTTGAAGGTGGGGGCGGGGGTAAACCCTAGTTCAACCCTAGAAGGGTAATTCCACCAAACCAAGGTATAATTGAGTGCCTCATGGATCAACAAGCTCAATCATGATGAAAAAACATATAAGAAACATAATTCACGTGACCAGTTGCAAATAAACCTCTCATTTGGGTAAATTGTAAAAAAGTCCAAAATGTACATAAATTTGCACAACTTGCACAAACAGTATCCAAATTGGACCAAATTTGAAACTTAAGCTTGTCTTATGATTTTAAAACATATAAAAAGGTTAGATCATTTCTTAATGCACTAAATTAAGATAATAAATCTTGTTAAACACTTTAAGAAATGCCAGGGGCCTTACAGAAGTGTTTCAATATTATACATGGACTTCTACATTAATTGGTAGTTGAAACCATCCATTCAAACATGGATATGTTCACATTTAAGTCACTTGAAATAGACAGTGGTTTAAAAATGAATCAAATAGTTGTGGAAACATATGAAAAATAGGCACAGGAGTTGATAAACAAAGAGAATAGAACCCTGAATCCTATTATCATGATGTACATGATGTTATATATGATGAAGGAGATCTTCAATACTATGATATTCACAAATATACTTAAAGAAGGGAATATGATAGATCAAAAGGTTGAAAATTTGGTTCTTGGTTATGGAAAAGGGGGAATGTGGGACAACATTAAGTATTTTTTAAAATGTCAATATGATATATGATCTTAGATTTCCCTTAAAATATACTATCATCATTGTTATGACTGCATCTGAACTTAATTGGTAAACTAGGGTTTACTTGGATGATTATATGCTTAATTGGATTGATCATTACTTAAATATAATTAATGATGATAATTCAATTATGATGTTTTAAACCTAATAAGAATTTTAAGTGTTCTATTGTTTGATAAATTAGGGTTTGAGAAATATAAACCCTAGTGGGCAGAAATTAGGGTTTAGATGGTACATGAGTATGGAATTTGATCAGGATAGCAGTGTGGTAAATGATTTTTCATATTTTATAAAAAAAATTATTTAATTAAATTTTTGATATGATGTGGATAACTCATTCATTCATATTGGAGAAAAATTTTAGAATATTTGAGTATTCTTTGAATGTGGTTCTCGATCGAACTATACTTCGACCAAAATGTTGACATAGTGCTTTTTAGCAGTGTAGTGTTTTATTTTTACTTATTTATTGGTAACTCCAAATGATCTGAAATTTTAACTGGAGATCTAAAACGAAATTATAAAAAAGATGTAAAATTTTCATAATTTTTTAATGTGTTTAGACTTTATCAGTAGACGAATTATAGTAACTAACATTTCTGTAGAATTCTGGATAGAAGTGCACTATTAAATTTTTAATTATTTAATGGAAGATTTGAATGATCTCAAATTTTAACTCTAGCTTTGTATCTCAATTATACACAACATTATAAATTATCATAATTTTTGGAAAAGTTTTGATCTCCGAAATACACGAATTCACAGAAACCTTGTTATGACAGAAAAATCTACTAAAATAAGAAAAAGTTTAGTGAGGGGTCAATGTGCAATTAACCCAAGCAACTCAATTTCTCTATATGGTCAACCTAACACACAAGGAGATCTCATAATTCTTGATTCAATCTAGAGAAATGAAATCCTAGAGAGAGAGAGAGTTAGGGTTTGAGATGAGAAATTGATGGAGATGCTGACCTAGGGTTTTGCGGTCTGAGGAATGATAAAATCATGTAAGTTTAGCTTCTTTGGATATAGTTTCATGGTGAATCTTCTCTCACATGTCATAATTCCATCCTTCCTCTGATTTGATCCAAAATGGTATCAAAAATTCCCCTTTTCTCACTCTTTCTTCATAATCCCTCATTTTTAAGGTTTCCGAGTTGAAAGGAAGAAGAATTGGGTGAATTGCTAGGGATTTGATATGGATTCGAGATTTTCAGATAAGGGATACATTTTAAGGTGTTTTTACACCTTAGGGTTAGTGGGAACTTCTTTTAAATAGTATATTGTACGAAAATTGGTTAAATCAACCATAATCTTTATTTGCTTAGTATGCGACTACAAACCCTGAATTGAATGTTTGTTTTAAGTTGTTGCAAAATGATATGAAATGGATTTTTCATTTGTTTGAATGAGTTTCAGATGATAAAATCATATTATAAATGTATACAATGCATTCTAATGAGAATTCCCTAAGTATTCGCAGAGGTTATAAGAGTAAACTGAAATATAGGGTATTTGTCTATGACTGAAATTTGATGTATAAGCAAATAGAGAAAGTTGCTTATCTAGATCCCCTTGGTTTTGAATGATTGTTTATCTAAATTCATAGTACATATATGTCATATACTATCTTGGATTTCATTTAAAGTTAGTAGTGTTTATTTGGTATCTCAGTGAAGAGGGTGAAACCCTAGATGCGAGAAAAGTTGGATATTTGTGAATAGATATTGTGAAATCCATTTGAAGGGATTTTCTTGACATGATAGACTTTATTTATTCAATGTTATTATTGATGCATGATATCCCATTGAATGGCATGGAAACCTAAATTCAGCTCAGTTCTAAGTTTTCATACATATATTGATTTTATATTATTTGTTGATAGTAGTCTTTATTCAGTGAATGTTTATGTCGCATGAAATCTTTATGGGATCCATGGGAATAAGTTGTTTCCTAGTGAGAGGTGACAAGAAGTGTGATGGCCTTCTGAGGCATGAGAATACATGTACAACCAGTGAAATGAATACCTTGGTCTAAGGACCTAGAGGTAATGGTTACATGTTACAGAGGTAACAATGCTATGTGATGATCTAAGGGTTTGAATACCCAGATCCAATAATTATGATAATGATGTGAAGGGATTAGAATTCCTAGTAATGTGATAAGGGATTGAGATCCCAGGTATCATGTGTTGTAAAGATTTGAAAAGTACATGATAGATGTATTACACCTTTCTTTGTAGCATTTGTTGTGATTAAATGAAACCCTAAGGGTAGGGTGTTCAATGAATCAAGTTTTGTGATATCAATGTTCTCAGTTATTATTAATAATTCTTGTCATGATAAGTAATTAACTCTTAATTGAGTTATGAGATGAAAACTCAAGATTTAGGTTGATATGCACATTCTTTGAGAAATTACAGATAAGTTGCAGGTGCTATTGATGATTACTCATATGTCAAGTAATTAACTCTTATTAGTGTAATAAGATGATAAATTGCACGATTCTAGTGTGTATGTGCCAAGTGGACATGTAATCTATTTATTTAAGAATTGTAGTCTACTTGCATGTATAGTATGTTGATTACTCAGTATATTATAGTGTTTTGAATATATTGCTCTGCCAAGTTTAGAATAATATACATGTTGTATTATAACTTCAAATAAGTAGACGTGACACCATAGAGATACCAGAGTCAAGCATAAGTAAGAGAAGGGTACAATGTAGAAAAGAGCTTTCTAGGAATAATAAAATAATAGACTTAGGAGCCCTAAACACCGTAGAACCCCTATGTGAGGTCTACGCCTTAGGGGTGAAACGACCTAACCCTGGAAGCGTCCAGTATATGGGGATCGGAACGTGCTATCAGGTGGCATGGGGATGAAGCCCTAGTAGAAGTCTCCTTAAATTATAGTTTGCAGTGTCCAACATCAATCAAAAGTCTGGGTGGTACTAGAGTATAGAAAAGACAAGAGGTGGCTTGACTCTCCGCCTGTGCGCTCAGGTTAGAGGAGGAGTCTAGTTTAGGCCAGAGAGTCATTTCCCTGTTGTAGACTAGGAGAGTAGTCAGACTTAGCATTTCTCGGGTGTGTCCCCTAAGTCTTGAACGGTGTGATCGTAGTGCACTATGAGTCTTCATATGTAGAGTACAATGCATATGATCAGGGCATAATAAAATGAATGAGAGGTCAAACAAGTGTGTACAGTTATTCAATTATTCTTTGTATGTTTCTGAATTATTAGTTTTCTTTATCATCAATCAAGCATTTTATATATTGATTCACTCTTATAGATATTTAGAGTATCATGTCATATTTATGATTGTCAATTATTAGACTCTTTAAAGCATATTGTTGTTATAATTGATATCAATTGCTCAAAAGTATATTTGTAATTATATCAATGATTTAGACTATTTCTTTGAAGTACTCATTCACTGAGCGAGTAGGCTCACCCCTCTACTCACAATTTTTAGGGAAATCACATGGACTTGAAGAAGATATCATTGCATCAGAGTAGATCTTTCACAAGAGTTAAGTCTGAGTATAGTTAAGTTTAGTCGGTCCTTGTCACTCTAGGTCCTTGTAAAGAAATAAGAGAGAGTTGTAAATGATGATGTAAAACATTATTCCTCTTTTAGTAATATGTGTGAATCAGCAATTCTTATGTGCTTAAAAGTATGAGGAACATAATGAATGTTCATACATGCATTTTTACTGTTGAAATCAGATTAGAGACATCAATGTTTAGATTCCCTTGTAAAGTTGGTTTATGTGGTTCAATGCGAGAAAACAAAGAGTTTTGAAAGAGAAGAAAAAGTTAAGGGTGATCTTTGTATTACGTTAAATCCTCAATTTATGCCCTAATCGAGCCCAAGCCCAAGACATGAAGATCGACCACATAGTCATAGATAAGGTTAGATTAGAATCCTTAATCAAAACCTTAATCGAACCAGGTTCAAGAGCATTTTGAGATCCTCAAATTAGGCACATTATGGAGTAAAACATGTTCATAGATAATGTTTCCTCAATTTTAAACCAGATCATCAATAATGGTGTATTTGCACACTATCAAGTAATGCATGGTCATGGTCCTCAAATGTACATGAAATTACAAAATTAATGCAAACAAAGTGCAAATCAAACTAAATTCATGATTAATCAATTGATTTGAAAACATATTCAACCATGTAATTATTATAATAAAACATGATTATAGGTTAATCTAGGTAAGGGGACTTACACATTATATGACTACATCCCTATTATTAATAATGTATTAAAGGTTTGTTAAGTAAATAGTAGTAACATATGAAAGATATGAAACAATCAAAATACCAATTACTAAGAAACACTTTTCAAGTATAGAAGAGATATATAAAAACCACAATGTGAATCAATAAGTAACCCTAAATATATACACTACACCGTTGGATTACTTGTTTTAGTGTTAGGCCTTGGGTATTTTGAGATGTACCTAGTTAACCTACTAGCTACTAAATTAAGAATTCCCCTATCTACTATATATTGTATAGGATTACTAGTATTCATAGGCCCCCCACACCTCTATTGGTGTGATTGTAAAAAGAGTGGCGAGTCACAAAGTCTATAAATACTCATGGATTTCTCAAAATCTGGTCCACAAAAAAGTAGGTTCCTTGTGGGTACTCAGGACATCAAACTTGTCACAAGGTATATGAACCCATATCACACATAGCACACGTCATTAGAGTTACTGTGACTGCACTCATTTACATGTCTCTATTGGATGTCAAAGGAAAAACCTCCAGTTATACATACATACTCAATAGTCTATGATTATGGAAACCTTCTTATGATCAAGATCGCTGCAAGGACAATCGTTCACTATTCATCCTTCCTAAGCATAACATATTTCTTACAGTCTCAGTTCTCTACTTTATTATGGTTTCACTTGATTAATTAGATTAATGGATTTGTACTACATTTTTAAACATACAAGAATGCACAGATAATATAAATATGTACTAAAACAACAATACAAGAAATCCTAGGGATCAAAGAAAGTGGAAATTATCATTCAAAGTAGTTATATGCAGTATAAAACACCATATTACGCCATACAAGGATGTACCCTGATAGAGGCCCAATACTCACACCAAGGGTATAATTTCCTCCATGTTACAACCATATAAAAGAAAAATAAATTTTTTTGGTAAACTCCAAAGTATCTTACATTTTTGGTTAAAACCATAGTAGGCATAAATATGTCATTTTTAGGCCTAAAGTGAGCTACCTTTAGATAGATGGACAATGTCCAACAAGATTTCAGAGTAATAATAATTAGTAAAATGTTTCATGTCCAATCTTAGAAGATCCTCCAAATAAGAAGGATGAGCATATTTTTCTGATGACAACCCACTAAAAAAGTATTTTTAGGGAAAAAAGACATGTATTTTGAGTGTCATCCCTTAGGGCACTAAGGGAGGATCTCATTATCCTAAAAAATCATCACTAGAATATGGTTGAAGTCATAAACATTCACGATTAGTCCATATTATATTAAGACAGACCACAAAGTTCCCATTTCAAGTCATATAGAGAAAGATCTAAGCAAGATTAGGGTTTGCATGCAAGTTTGTAGGCAAGATATGCTGAAAGAAGTTATATTATTCATTTTAGAAGATTTTGAAAACTCTTCCAAGAAAGGACTCCACAAGATTGATATCAAGAAATGTCTAAATATCCTCCAATATCTCCCAAGAAGGACCTTCAAGTATGATCTAGGACCAACTAGGGAAAAAAGATAGCTAAGGAGGGTTCTTTGAATAGATGAAGAATGCTCCCCCATGGAATTCCATGGATCTCAACCAAAAGAAGAATATGAGTGGAAATTAAAAAGAAAAGTTAAGGTAATGATTATATCATACATGGTTGAAACTAAGATTAAGCAATCAAGCTTTGGAACCACCTATGGAAGATTTATCCCCAACATGCAAGCTCCTTCTTCAAGATATTGACCACTGAGAGAGGCTATCAAGCTTATTTATTGGTTGTCAAGGGTCAAGGGGTCCTCCTAAGGTGTCTCGATTTTCAAATTAGGTGAAGTGTCAAGAGGGGTGGTTCATATATATAAAAAAGGGAGGAAAAGACCAAAATAATCCAACTTAAACAATGGTATTAAGAAGCAAAATTGGGAAGGTTGTTAAGGCTCTTGAACTTCCTTCCATTAAGGGTGACCACATTAAGGGATAAGGACATTAAAGATCATCCACTCCATCATTGAGGTTCAGCTCCAAGGACCTATCTAGGTCCAAATCTCAAACCTATCAAGACCACCTATCACCCTTCAACCTAACCCTATCGAGGGTCCAATAAAGGTGGATCATCAAGGAACCTTTGATGTCTATCCCTCACCTCAACATCCATTCCAGCAAGTCTGGGTAGGCACCAAGCCATCAGGCTTACATATAGGATATCAAGCCTCACTTATCTAAGAGCCAACCCTAGGGTAGTGAAACGACACGATTCATAAACCACGATATAAACTTAGCGGAAGCATTCGATTAACAGCGGAATACGAAAATCATCGGAAATTAAAACTTTTTGAGACAAGATCTTGAAATCATGAAACTCCTTTTATAAGAAACAAGGTAAACAGATTACATCTCTGTTAGATCACTTCATGAGTGATTATACACAGCCAGATACAAAATCTCAAGATTTAAAACCCAAAATCTCAGACCAAAAGACTCCAAGGACCTGAGAGTACAGAGACGACATAAGACAAACTATCTACATGACTCAGCAGTCAATATCTCCACCTGAGATTCACTACTGCTCCTGGTGTTGCTGCTGCTGATTCTGATCACCTGCAGACTGGTTCCTTCATCCTTGACGACCAACTAAAAAGTTGAAATCTATGGGGTGAGACAATTTTAAATAATTGTCCCAGCGAGAGTTATAACTCTCCGCCAGAAGCTTTATTATAGCAATCACAGATCAACATAAGCAATAAAGCTTTAAGGTAATCAACAGTAGATTGTTATCAAGTAGAACAACAACATTTAAGGAATATGAAGAACATGTATACTAAGCAGTGTAACCATCAATCATTATATCTCGTAGTTCAACCTAAGCAGATATGCTACGCGGTTGATTATGTTTTACAAACATTATTATGCCCTACGGAGATGAGGTATACCGCTCATACTCCAACCGATCACTATTAAGTCGCATCGGTATCATACATAGGTCATCAAAAGAGTCAGATTCTTATGACCTCATCTTCCTCAGTCAGTATGAGGATCAACATGCAGGACATCTAGTGTCTCTGCTACTATAGCTTACCAGGGTATTCTGGTACTTCGCTATTAGAGTCACAGTGGCATTCTGTACTCTCTTCGCCATCGAAAGATTTCTTGTTTATCTCTCATCGATGCGGTACAAAAGATTTCCTTGGGAGATTAGTGTTACATCACCCCGGCATAAACACATAGTGAAAGATTGATAGATTAAGATACATCTACATCAATTCCTACACTAGGATGTAAGGGTATTCACATCCATATTCCCCCACATACTCAAAAGTATGTGATCCAGGAGTTCCCTTAGGAAAATCTGTTTCACCATCATTTAACTCCTGACAATGATGGATCTATGATCAGGGCTCTACATGGTATGATTATACTTGATTAGTTAGGTACATTTCAGTATTCTTTTAACATCATACATGTTCTCAAACATTAATCATTAGAACAGCAGCTATGAAAGTAGAATACTAAATGTATCAAGTCTAACTCTCATCAATTATCATTTCTCAATATCTCATCACAAGTCATCTGACAAGCATGACCTTGATGATACTCATGGCTCTCACATCCTATCATTCTCATAAGATGCCACTTACTAGGCATCAGCATATGTCATTATTCATAAAGCTAATAACATGCTTTCAATGAATATGAAATCATAATCCTTACCTGGATATGATCATCATCATGTATAAGAACCTGCATGGTTAATTCAACTGATAATAGTAAGCAATTCATATCAAAAGTTGTACCCTCATACTCTTACAAGGGTTAGGTTCCCTGATTTTCACCAATTAGGGTTTACTATTCACATTACATGTCATCACCCTAGAATTAGGGTTTACTATTCACATTACATGTCATCACCCTAGAATTAGGGTTTACTATTCACCTCATGGTGAATTGATCTCATAATATCACCATGTATGAGGAACATCATCATTAAATCCCTCAGATAAGATTAAGATTCACCAATTATCATAACACATAAGTGGATCATACCTAATCTTGCATATTCATGTACTTTGAAGGTATTTTTCTTGAGTTTTGACCACAATGGTACTTTCTCTCTCCTCTCACTAGTAGATGGTGATTACACCACTCTAGATAGATTGGGTCAAGTCATCCTTGATTAACATAAACCAAATCATCACTATCAGGTGATTAGGGTTTGATTAGAACAAGGTATCACTCAAATTAACCTCTCAAGGGCATTTTTGTAATTTACCCATTGATCATCATCATGGGTCAATTCATTAGTCACTTAGTCCCTTAATGTCTTAAGTTACCATTAGAGTTTAGATTAGATCATCATTGAACCATTTACACCTTCAAGTGATTAAGTATACATAACCTTATAAGTCTCCAATTGGTTTAGGGTTTAACCTTCAACCCATTTAGGTTTTAAACAACCTTGAACTCATTTAATCTCAAACGACCTTGAACCCATTTGAACCTTAAACGAGTGTGGACCCACTTGACCTTAAACGGGTGTGAACCCGTTTGACCTTAAACGAGTGTGAACCCATTTGGCCTTAAACGGGTGTGAACCCGTTTGGGCCTAAACGAGTGTCAACCTGTTTGAGCCTAAATGAGTGTCAACCTATTTGATCCTAAACGAGTGTCAACCTATTTGAGCCTAAACGAGTGTCAACCTGTTTGAGCCTAAACGAGTGTCAACCTGTTTGAGCCTAAACGAGTGTCAACCTGTTTGAGCCTAAACGAGTGTCAACCTGTTTGAGCCTAAACGAGTGTCAACCTGTTTGAGCCTAAACGAATGTCAACCTGTTTGAGTCTAAACGAGTGTCAACCCACATGGGTTCAAACCGCATGAACATAAAAGGTGACACAAAGGTTATGTTTGAATAGGATTTCCCATGTTGAAGCCTTCAATTGGCCAAAGTCATGTTAACCACTTACAAATTGAGTCAATTAGGATTAGCCTTAATCAATTGGTCACCAAATTGACCCTCAATTGAAAGCCAATTAGGGTTAAGTCTATCTCAATTAGGGTTTCAATCGGATAATCATCAATGTTCAACAATGTGAATCAAATCAAGGTTGAACCTATCAATTGACCTCCAATTGGACCCAAACTTGGCCCAAATGGTCTTGAGATCATTTGGATGACCTCCAAACGGTCTTGATACCGTTTGCCCAAGGTTTGACAAAAACCAAGTCGGTTGGATAAGGGTTGAACCCTAAATAGATCTAAAATCAGCATTTTTATCAATTCATCAACCTATTGAAATTGGATCCTCAAACCATCAAATTTCCTTAACCCTAGACCTCCAAACGGTCTTGGGGTGTCACTAAAAGAGTGTGAGACCGTTTGGATGAACCCCCAAATGGTTTGAGACCGTTTGGGCCCTTCAACCCAAAACTCAACAAGATATATACTTAAAAATCAGCAATTTTAACCCGATTAGGGTTAGGGTGTTGAAGTGCCTTCAACTCTCAATTGGTTAGGAATTAGATTATGATTCTTTGTAGAAATGAAATTCAATATGTTACCAAAAGACCCTCAAACGGTCGTCCCTTGGTCAACCCTATCAAACGGTCTTGAGACCGTTTTGATCCAAACGATCCTGCAAGGTCGTTTGAGATCAAACGGGTTGAAACTGTTTGACCTTAAACGGTTTGCAACCGTTTGGACCAAAAGGGTCCAAGGTCGGTTGATAAATCTACCTAGGAATCCACGCCCATCATCCTCTACCTTTGCTCAGGTTGGTTACTCCCCCGTTTTGCTTGCAAAAGTGCAAGGAATAAGGGAGGTAGAAGAAGATCTAAGCACAAAAAGCAAGAACAAAGATATGCATAATAAAGCAAGGAGTTTAGAGTTATAAAACCTGCCTCAAACGTGGTTCCTAGAGCTCCAAGCTTCCAAGCTTCAAGCCTTTAATGGTGTCTTGAGCTCCATAGGTCATCCAAGGTTGTTTCTTCAAGGAAAAGATGGGGATGGTCGGCTAGAACAAAGAATCTAAGTAAGTTAACCATAGAACCAACCTTTTAAGAAGAATTCATCCATGAATTCAAGCTTGAAGATGGTTCCTACTCACCTTAGCACTAGTTGGTCGTCTCCCTGAGGTACAGAGCTCTGCCTTGGCCATTTTGAGAAAGATGAGAAATGAAGAGGATAAAGGATACGTTCACTTGGTTTGCAAGGGTAAAGGATTATATACTTCAGGCTATTTTCCACCATAAGGACCTCTAAAACATGAAATTCTCATCTAAGTCCCTCCTTGTTTCTAAGGCACGCCCAAGCTATGAAACTTATGTAAAGCTCATCAAAACTCTAGATCTAAGGGTAAAGAAAACCAACTTTCAACTAGAGTTCATATATGAAAAGTCTCCATTCTCATACTTAGTGAATTTTATGCACAAAGATCATTTTTCTTATCTGATTACTCATTCATGTGTCCCTTTCATCATTTTTACTTTAAATGATGTCAAGAGTCATAAAAGATGTTCTAGATGGTGTATTTTATAAGTTGCACCCCACATTTGGGTAAATTGCACTTTAATCCAAATTAGGGCTTTTAAGCACAAGGATCATTCCACAAGCTGCATCTTGATGCCCAAGCTTGGGAAATCCATCTTACCTCATCATATCCACTCATATGATGTCTCATCATTAGAGGAACATCTTAACTTGTGAAATTTGCAAGTTAAACCCCTTAACTGGGTAATTTGCACATAACTCCCTGTATTACCAAACAACACTACAATCATTGTTTAAAAAGGACAGAAATGAAAATGTATGTCCCTTAGGAACTTAATTACATGCCAAAAGATAATCACAAGGATTTAATTACATATTTAGGCAAAATACCTAGGGTTATTTTATAACCCAGGTCAGGGATGTTACAAATCATCCACCCCTTACAAGGATTTCGTCCCCAAAATCGATAAGACGTATTAGGAGAAAAAAGCAGGGTACTTCCTTCTTATCTCATCCTCTAGTTCCCAAGTGGCTTCTTAAACACCACGGTGGTTCCAGAGGACTTTCACAAGGCTTATATCTTTCTTCTTTAACTTTTTAATTCTGTTATCAAGGATTGACACTGGTCCTTCCTCATAAGTTATATCATCATTCAATTCTACTTCCATGGGTTGTAGAACTGACTCGGTATCAGGATGACATTTCCTTAACATAGAAATGTGAAACACAGGGTGTAACCTCTGCAACTCAGGTGGTAACTCTATTCTATAGGCTACCTTTCCAACCCGTTCAATGATTGGATAAGGCCCCATAAATCTAGGAGCTAACTTCCCTTTCCTTCCAAAACGAAGAACTCCTTTCCAAGGCGAGACTTTGAGATACACTCTGTCTCCAACCTGGAACT
Organism: Alisma plantago-aquatica; assembly: GCA_963693085.1. Classification (NCBI taxonomy): domain Eukaryota; kingdom Viridiplantae; phylum Streptophyta; class Magnoliopsida; order Alismatales; family Alismataceae; genus Alisma; species Alisma plantago-aquatica. Next base: position 365,873,922 of record OY856413.1, read on the forward strand.
CTAACGGTCTACGACGTTTGTCAGCATAAGATTTCTGCCTATCCTGTGCAGTCTTAATCTGTTGTTGAATTACTTTAATCTTCTCTGTAGTCTGCTGCACAAGATCAGGACCTAACAACTGATGTTCACCAGTCTCATACCAACACAAAGGTGATCTACAACGTCTTTCGTATAAGGCTTCATAAGGTGCCATATCAATACTATGCTGATAGATATTATTATAGGAAAAGTCTATCAAGCTTAGGTGTAGATCCCAACTCCCGGTAAACTGGAGAACACATGCTCTCAACAGGTCTTCCAAGGTCTGTATAGTTCTTTCTGACTGTCCATCAGTCTGTGGATGAAAGGTTGTACTAAACCTTAACTTGGTACCTAAATCTCTGTGCAACTGCTCCCAAAAACGACTTGTAAATTGGGGACCTCTGTCAGAAACTATAGTGACAGGAACTCCGTGTAGTCGCACTATCTCTTGAACATACAACTGTGATAACTTTTCAGCATAATAGGTTCTTTTGACAGGTAAGAAATGAGCTGTCTTTGTCAACCTATCAACAATTACCCATATGGAATCATGTCCTTTGTTTGTCCTGGGTAGGCCAACAACAAAGTCCATGGTTACATAGTCCCACTTCCACTGTGGTATGGGTAAAGGCTGCATTGTCCCTGCAGGCTTCTGGTGTTCAGCTTTAACTTGCTGACACACAGGACACCTCATCACAAACTCTGCAACATCCTTCTTCATCCCGGGCCACCAATACATATCCTTCAAGTTCTGATACATCTTGGTGCTCCCTGGATGCATAGCATACATTGAAGGATGAGCTTCATCCAGGACTAACTTTCTCAAGTTATCCACATCCGGCACTATCATCCTCCCATGATAACATGCCACTTGATCATCTGAGTCATGGAAACCATCTCGCTTCTCATCACCATACTCTGACCTAATCTACTGAACTGCAGTATCAACCTGTTGTGCTTCCTTAATCTGTTCTCTTAGGGTAGGTTTAATATGCATCTCAGCCAACAACCCGGCTAACAATGACACCTTCAACTGTACATTGTCTTGCCTTAAAGAGATAAGCATATCTCTCTTGGAGCATACTAAAGAGTTTAGTTGTGCTCTATCCATGGTCGATGTTGTTGATTTCCTACTCAAAGCATCTGCAACCACATTGGCTTTTCCTGGATGGTAATCAATTGTACAATCGTAGTCCTTGATTAACTCCATCCAGCGACGTTGCCTCATGTTAAGTTCATGCTGAGAAAAGATATACTTAAGGTTCTTGTGATCGGTGAAAATCTGGAATGTCTCTCCGTAGAGATAGTGTCTCCAGATCTTCAAGGCATGAACCACAGCAGCTAACTCCAGATCGTGTGTCGGATAATTCTCTTCGTGTTTCTTAAGCTGTCGGGAAGCAAAAGAAATCACTTCCTTATCCTGCATCAACACACATCCGAGTCCGTTCTTGGAGGCATCACAGAAAACTATGTATCCTTTGCCTTGTTCAGGTAGCACAATTACAGGTGCACTTGTCAACCTCTCCTTTAGTAGCTGAAAAGATTGCTGACACTTATCACTCCAGTCAAAAGGAACTTCTTTCCGGGTCAACTTAGTCAAGGGTAATGCTATGGAACTGATGTTCTTAATGAACCTTCGATAATAGCCGGCCAACCCTAAGAAACTACGGATCTCCGTCGGTGTCTTCGATTGTTCCCATTGTAGAACAGATTCTACCTTTTTAGGGTCAACACGAATACCCAAAGCGGATACCACATGTCCAAGAAAAGATACTTTCGGCAACCAAAACTCATACTTGCTAAACTTAGCATTTAGCTTATGTTCCCTTAGCAAAGTTAGAGCCTGACGAAGATGTTGTTCATGCTGCTGAGCATCTTTACTATAGATCAGAATGTCATCTATAAAGATGACAACACACTGATCGAGAAAAGGTCGGAAGATTCTATTCATGAGTTCCATAAATGCAGCCGGTGCATTAGTTAGTCCAAACGACATAACTGTGAACTCATAGTGACCATACCTTGTTCTGAAAGCAGACTTGGGTATGTCATTGTCCTTAATATGAAGTTGATGACATCCATACCTCAAATCTATCTTTGAGAAGACGGTTGCACCACGCAACTGGTCAAAGAGATCATCAATCCTCAGCAGAGGGTACTTATTCTTTATCGTTACTTTGTTTAGTTGTCTGTAATCAATGCACAACCGCATTGACCCGTCTTTCTTTTTAACAAAAAGGACCGGAGCACCCCAAGGTGAAGTGTTCGGTCGGATGAAACCCATCTCAAGAAACTCTTGAAGCTGCTTCTTGAGTTCTGCCATCTCAGCAGGCGCCATCCTATACGGTGTTTGGGCTATAGGTTGGGTATATGTGATCAAATTGATCTCAAAATCAATTTCCCGAGGCGGTGGCACGCCTACAAGTTCTTCAGGAAACACGTCTTTGAATTCCCTGACTACAGGAACTTCAGCAGGGTTAGGACTCTCCATGGTAGTATCTACCACATGGGCCAAGAATGCATAACATCCTTGCCTCATCAGCTTATCAGCAACCATAGCTGATACAAGACATGTGGGTAGAATCTTTCTCTCTCCTTGAAAGATCCATGTGTTGCTTTCATCAGCAAACACAGCCTGCTTGGATTCACAATCCAAGATAACCTTATACCTTTCCAAGGTATCCATCTCAAGGATTATATCAAATCCTTGCATCTCAAGTGGTATAAGATCCACTTGAATGCGATGATCAGAAAAGAAGAGGATGTAGGGAGAGCATACCTCTTGCAACACAGCAGACCCTCTCAACGGAGTCTCAAGCAACAAGCTATCTGCCCTATGACTAACCGTCATATTGCAGTTACGAATCACTCTTCGAGTGGTAAAGGAGTGTGTAGCACCCGGGTCAATCAAAACAGATACAAAACAGCATGTAGACATATCAGAATATAAAAGTTCCATCTGACCTACCACAACCCGTGGATTGACCACTGCATCTGGTGGGTTCATAGCATAGAACCTTGCTGTCGCCTGAGGTTGAGTTGGTGCTGACGATCCAGCTTGAGACGCTTGTCCGCGTCCTCTAGATGCTCCTTGAGACTGCTTTCTCTATGATCCCTGTTGATTCTGGCTCTGAGGCTATGTCACATTGACAGGCCTAGACCTGCAGTCCTTCATCAAGTGTCCCACCTTCCCACAGTTGTAGCAGCTTCTCTCCAGTTGTTGTGGTCTGGGTGGTCCTGTGACTGACATTGATGCTGAACTGCGAGTCTCTTGTAGTGGTAGGCTTCGTCCTCTACCTCTACTTGGGGACCACTAAGTTTGAGAACTAGATCTGGGTGGTGGAGGTGTAGGTGCAGAGAATCTAGGCTTCTTAAAGTCCCTAGATGAAGAACCCTGGAACTGCGGATATCTCTTATGGGTTTGCCTCTTCTCGACTACGGATTTCTCTATCCTTCGGACTGACTCAACAAAGGTAGCAAACCTCTCCCGACTCTCTAGGGTGGACAAGGGAGTAGTCAAGTCAGCATTCAAACCCTTCTCGAACCTTCTAATTCTCTCTTCTTCTGTGGCAGCCATGTGCGGACAGAACCGTAGCAACTCCATGAACTTAGCTTCGTACTCGCTAATGTTCATCATGCCTTGTCTCAATCTCTCAAACTGAGAGATCTTTTCATCCGGGAATGTCTTTGGAAAGTATCTGTTGACAAATCCCCGACGAAAATATTCCCACGAGATCTCCACTCCATGCCTCTTCTGCTCTTCCATGGTCCACCAGTGACCAGCACTTCCTTGGAGAAGATAGATGGCATGTCTAACCTTCTCAGCTTCTGGGATGTTCAAGATTCTGAAAGCTTTCTCTAACTCGGTTAACCACAGATCAGCATCTATAGGATCAGCTGTTCCAAAGTACTCGGTTGCTCCGACATGACGAAGTCACTCAAATGTCTTACTGATACCTTGTCCTTCAGGCTGGGTAGGTGCCCTAGGTGTAGGCATGGGCATCCTGTCAGTTATGTGTGTCATGGCAGTCATAAACTGCACGAACATGGTTCGAACAGCTGGGTTTCCCATGTCGGCTGGGTCAAACTGAGGTGGCTCTCTGGGTGGCTCAGGTATAGGTTGTTCTATCTCCGGGTTCCTTGCACCTCCTTGGGGTGCAGCGATACTACTTTTTGCCACATACTCCTCATGTGGTTCATACATCCTTAATTATCTTCTTCTCCTGAGGAGCAGAAAACTCTATTAGATACGAAAGAAACACTAAGGATAGACTCGACATCCTAAGTCCTATGTCTTTGTAGACTCAGCAAACCTAGAGCTCTGATACCACTCCTGAAATGACATGATTCATAAACCACGATATAAACTTAGCGGAAGCATTCGATTAACAGCGGAATACGAAAATCATCGGAAATTAAAACTTTTTGAGACAAGATCTTGAAATCATGAAACTCCTTTTATAAGAAACAAGGTAAACAGATTACATCTCTGTTAGATCACTTCATGAGTGATTATACACAGCCAGATAGAAAATCTCAAGATTTAAAACCCAAAATCTCAGACCAAAAGACTCCAAGGACCAGAGAGTATAGAGACGACATAAGACAAACTATCTACATGACTCAGCAGTTAGTATCTCCACCTGAGATTCACTGCTGCTCCTGGTGCTGCTGCTGCTGATTCTGATCACCTGCAGACTGGTTCCTTCGTCCTTGACGACCACCTAAAAGTTGAAATCTACGGGGTGAGACAATTTTAAATAATTGTCCCAGCGAGAGTTATAACTCTCTTCCAGAAGCTTTATTATAGCAATCACAGATCAACATAAGCAATAAAGCTTTAAGGTAATCAATAGCAGATTGTTATCAAGTAGAACAACAACATTTAAGGAATATGAAGAACATGTATACTAAGCAGTGTAACCATCAATCATTATATCTCATAGTTCAACCTAAGAAGATATGCTATGCAGTTGATTATGTTTTACAAACATTATTATGCCCTGCGGATATGAGGTATACCGCTCATACTCCAACCGATCACTATTAAGTCGCATCGGTATCATACATAGGTCATCAAAAGAGCCGGATTTTTATGACCTCATCTTCCTCAGTACTATTGAGGATCAACATGCAGGACATCTAGTGTCTCTGCTACTATAGCTTACCAGGGTATTTTGGTACTTTGCTATTAGAGTCACAGTGGCATTCTGTACTCTCTTCGCCATCGAAAGATTTCTTATTTATCTCTCATCGATGCGGTACAAAAGATTTCCTCGGGAGATTAGTGTTATATCACCCCGGCATAAACTCATAGTGAAGGATTGATAGATTAAGATACATCTACATCAATTCCTACACTAGGATGTAAGGGTATTCACATCCATATTCCCCCACATACTCAAAAGTATGTGATCCAGGAGTTCCCTTAAGAAAACCTGTTTCACCATCATTTAACTCCTGACAATGATGGATCTATGATCAGGGCTCTACATGGTATGATTATACTTGATTAGTTAGGTACATTTCAGTATTCTTTTAACATAATACATGTTCTCAAACATTAATCATTAGAACAACAGCTATGAAAGTAGAATACTAAATGTATCAAGTCTAACTCTCATCAATTATCATTTCTCAATCATCTCATCACAAGTCATCTGACAAGCATGACCTTGATGATACTGATGGCTCTAATAGCCTATCATTCTCATAAGATTCCACTTACTAGGCATCAGCATATGTCATTATTCATAAAGCTAATAACATGCTTTCAATGAATATGAAATCATAATCCTTACATGGATATGATCATCATCATGTATAAGAACCTGCATGGTTAATTCAACTGATAATAGTAAGTAATTCATATCAAAAGTTGTACCCTCATACTCTTACAAGGGTTAGGTTCCCTGATTTTCACCAATTAGGGTTTACTATTCACATTACATGTCATCACCCTAGAATTAGGGTTTACTATTCACATTACATGTCATCACCCTAGAATTAGGGTTTACTATTCACCTCATGGTGAATTGATCTCATAACATCACCATGTATGAGGAACATCATCATTAAAGCCCTCAGATAAGATTAAGATTCACCAATTATCATAATTAGGGTTTCCATGATCTCACATAAGTGGATCATACCTAATCTTACATATTCATGTACTTTGAAGGTATTTTTCTTGAGTTTTGACCACAATGGTACTTTCTCTCTCCTCTCACTAGTAGATGGTGATTACACCACTCTAGATAGATTGGGTCAAGTCATCCTTGATTAACATAAACCAAATCATCACTATCAGGTGATTAGGGTTTGATTAGAACAAGGTATCACTCAAATTAACCTCTCAAGGACATTTTGGTAATTTACCCATTGATCATCATCATGGGTCAATTCATTAGTCACTTAGTCCCTTAATGTCTTAAGTTACCATTAGAGTTTAGATTAGATCATCATTGCACCATTTACACCTTCAAGTGATTAAGTATACATAACCTTGAAAGTCTCCAATTGGTTTAGGGTTTAACCTTCAACCTTCAACCCATTTAGGTTTTAAACGACTTTGAACTCGTTTAATCTCAAACGACCTTGAACCCATTTGAGCCTTAAACGAGTGTGGACCCACTTGACCTTAAACGGGTGTGAACCCATTTGACCTTAAACGAGTGTGAACCCATTTGGCCTTAAACGGGTGTGAACCCGTTTGGGCCTAAACGAGTGTCAACCTGTTTGAGCCTAAACGAGTGTCAACCTGTTTGAGCCTAAACGAGTGTCAACCTGTTTGAGCCTAAACGAGTGTCAACCTGTTTGAGCCTAAACGAGTGTCAACCTATTTGAGCCTAAACGAGTGTCAACCTGTTTGAGCCTAAACGAGTGTCAACCTGTTTGAGTCTAAACGAGTGTCAACCCACATGGGTTCAAACCGCATGAACATAAAAGGTGACACAAAGGTTATGTTTGAATAGGATTTCCCATGTTGAAGCCTTCAATTGGCCAAAGTCATGTTAACCACTTACAAATTGAGTCAATTAGGATTAGCCTTAATCAATTGTTCACCAAATTGACCCTCAATTGAAAGCCAATTAGGGTTAAGTCTATCTCAATTAGGGTTTCAATCGGATAATCATCAATGTTCAACAATGTGAATCAAATCAAGGTTGAACCTATCAATTGACCTCCAATTGGGCCCGAACTTGGCCCAAACGGTCTTGAGATCGTTTGGATGACCTCCAAATGGTCTTGAGACCGTTTTCCCAAGGTTTGACAAAAAACCAAGTCGGTTGGATAAGGGTTGAACCCTATATAGATCTAAAATCAGCATTTTTATCAATTCATCAACCTATTGAAATTGGATCCTCAAACCATCAAATTTCCTTAACCCTAGACCTCCAAACGGTCTTGGGGTGTCACTAAAAGAGTGTGAGACCGTTTGGATGAACCCCCAAATGGTTTGAGACCGTTTGGGCCCTTCAACCCAAAACTCAACAAGATCTATACTTAAAAATCAGCAATTTTAACCCGATTAGGGTTAGGGTGTTGAAGTGCCTTCAACTCTCAATTGGTTAGGAATTAGATTATGATTCTTTGTAGAAATGAAATTCAATATGTTACCAACAGACCCTAAAATGGTCGTCCCTTGGTCAACCCTATCAAACGGTCTTGAGACCGTTTTGATCCAAACGATCCTGCAAGGTCGTTTGAGATCAAACGGGTTGAAACCGTTTGACCTTAAACGGTTTGCAACCGTTTGGACCAAAAGGGTCCAAGATCGGTTGATAAAGCTACCTAGGAATCCACGCCCATCATCCTCTACCTCTGCTCAGGTCGGTTACTCCCCCATTTTGCTTGCAAAAGTGCAAGGAAGAAGGGAGGTAGAAGAAGATCTAAGCACAAAAAGCAAGAACAAAGATATGCATAATAAAGAAAGGAGTTTAGAGTTATAAATCCCGCCTCAAGCGTGGTTCCTAGAGCTCCAAGCTTCCAAGCTTCAAGCCTTTAATGGCGTCTTGAGCTCCATAGGTCATCCAAGGTTTTTTCTTCAAGGAAAAGATGGGGATGGTTGGCTAGAACAAAGAATCTAAATAAGTTAACCATAGAACCAACCTTTTAAGAAGAATTCCTCCATGAATTCAAGCTTGAAGATGGTTCCTACTCACCTTAGCACTAGTTGGTCGTCTCCCTGAGGTCCAGAGCTCTTCCTTGGCCGTTTTGAGAAAGATGAGAAATGAAGAGGATAAAGGATACGTTCACTTGGTTTGCAAGGGTAAAGGCTTATATACTTCAGGCTATTTTCCACCATAAGGACCTCTAAAACATGGAATTCTCATCTAAGTCCCTCCTTGTTTCTAAGGCACACCCAAGCTATGAAACTTATGTAAAGCTCATCAAAACTCTAGATCTAAGGGTAAAGAAAACCAACTTTCAACTAGAGTTCATATATGAAAAGTCTCCATTCTCATACTTAGTGAATTTTATGCACAAAGATCATTTTTCTTATCTGATTACTCATTCATGTGTCCCTTTCATAATTTTTACTTTAAATGATGTCAAGAGTCATAAACGATGTTCTAGATGGTGTATTTTATAAGTTGCACCCCACATTTGGGTAAATTGCACTTTAATCCAAATTAGGGCTTTTAAGCACAAGGATCATTCCACAAGCTGCATCTTGATGCCCAAGCTTGGGAAATCCATCTTACCTCATCATATCCACTCATCTGATGTCTCATCATCAGAGGAACATCTTAACTTGTGAAATTTGCAAGTTAAACCCCTTAACTGGGTAATTTGCACATAAGTCCCTGTATTACCAAACAATACTACAATCATTGTTTAAAAAGGACAGAAATGAAAATGTATGTCCCTTAGGAACTTAATTACATGCCAAAAGATAATCACAAGGATTTAATTACATATTTAGGCAAAATACCTAGGGTTAGTTTATAACCCAGGTCAGGGATGTTACAGGTAGGAGTAAGGTCAGAACCATATAAGGAAACCCTAATAAATCTAAGTTCAAAAGCATCCAAATATCATTTAATGAAGCATGGACATGAAGGGAAACATGTTTTTAAATCATTTGTACACAAATGGCAATCAATCCTTATATATTAGTAAATTTACAATCAAGTTCGCAACATGCATGAAACATGAAATCAACACAAACAAAGTGAAAATTGAACCAAATCAGAGATTTCAATTAATGAATTGATTTAAAAACATAATAAAAAGTTAAATAATGAATAGAAAACATGACTATGGATTAAGATAGGCTAGAATGTTCATGTTAAGCATCTATTTATCTCTTGTTCATAATCATATCATATAATTGATTGGTTATTTGAAATTAATATTACATGTTTGCTTTACATTTTTAATAAAGACTACATCTATATAACAAGAGATTAATTCCATCATAATCCATATTAATTAAAACATGTAAACTTATAACAGTAAGATCATGAAACACACACAACTAAGTTTCACTTGATCGAACTTGTGTATATCTCTTATTTTATCTATTCCCACATCCCATCTCAATCATTTAGGATGGATCCTTGTAATGAGAGTTCTAAGATGATTAGAATACCTTAATAAAAATTAGAGTCTTTCGGGATGATGATAGAAAGTTCTAAGGTCATCTTGAGTCCCAAAAGATTACAATACATTAATCATGTTTCTCTTCATTTCTTTATTTTCTTAACCAAAAACCACCCCTTTCTTTTCATGAACATGAGCATTTCATTGAAATACATTTTTTTTAGTGATGCAACTTCACAACTTCCCTACTCATAAATGGATTATCATTTCCAAACTAATGGCCATGTTTTACACATCTTATATGCCCTTAGGTGGAGTCATTTTTTGCATTTTTGTATTTTTTCACTTAGTCAATCACCCATCTACAATTTTCCTTATTTACCTCCCAAAATAAGGTGCCAATTTTAAATTTCCTTGTGTTTTACTTTTTTTTATTTTACAATGATTGTTGAGGTTATCTCTTTCACATATTTTTCTTCACAGATAAAACATTCTGCATTGAGTATGCTTTGTGAAAGTTGTTTCTTGATTAAAGGTTTTCTAATAATAAATTAAAGTAGGCTTTGAACACTTTGAAGGATATATATATATGGTCATTCATTCACCAACTACATGAGTAACAAACTTTAGTTACCCGTGGATCTATTTTGTCTTAGAAAGGTACCTATCTGTAATGAAACAGACAACATTTGTAATGAGGTGACCAAATTTGTAATACAAATACTCATTTTGTATTACAACATAAATTTACGTCATAAATATCATTTTTATTGTAACCAGACGTGTAATACAAAATGAGTATTTGTATTGCAAATTTGGTCATCTCATTACAAATATTGTCTGTCTTATTACAAATAGGTACCTTTCTATTACAACATAGATCCACTGGTAACTAAAATTAGTTACCCTCACATGTAGTGAATATATATATGGTCATTCATTCACCAACCACATGAGTAACAAACTTTAGTTACCCGTGGATCTATTTTGTCTTAGAAAGGTACCTATTTGTAATGAGACAGACAAAATTTGTAATGAGGTGACCAAATTTGTAATACAAATACTCATTTTGTATTACAACATAAATTTTCATCATAAATACCATTTTTATTGTAACCAGACGTGTAATACAAAATGATTGTTTGTATTGCAAATTTGGTCATCTCATTACAAATATTGCTTGTCTTATTACAAATAGGTATCTTTCTATTACAACATAGACCCACTGGTAACTAAAATTAGTTACCCGCACGGGTAGTGAATATATATATATATATATATATATATATATATATATATATTTATATATATATATATATATATATATATATATACATATATATAAGTCGATGCATTTGTTACCCAGCTTAGTAACATATACTACTTAACTAATGATTCTGGTTACAATTTAAGTGTTCTTCTTTCAATTTTGACATTTTGCTTGCAAGTTTTTTTTACTGGTTATAGTTTTGGGTGGATATTTTTCTTTCAAAAATGTCATTTTTTACTACTTTGGCAAAACAAAATACATGATTGACGTTCCTTTTACAAAATGTTTCTTTGTATTACAAATTTAGTCATCTGACTATAATTTTGTGTCTTTCTATTACAAAACTACATCCACGGGTAACTAACCTTAGATACCTGACTTGAGTAAAAAAAATACAATATTATATTTATATATATATATATATATATCTGTGTGTGTGTGTGTGTGTGTATATATATATATATATATATATATATATACACACACACACACACAGATATATATATATATATATATATAGCCATTCATTCACTACCCATACAGGTAACTAATCTTAGTTACCCGTATATCTATTTTCTAATAGGAAGATACATGTTTATAATGAGACAGACATTGTTTGTAATGAGATGATCGAATTTGTAATATAAATACTCAGCACCTACCAATGGGTGGCACGGTCTTAACGAGATAATAGGACTGGACAACCATAAGATTCTCTATGGTGGGTTAGGAGACATCACAGTCACTATGCAATGGTTTGGACTCTACATTCCAAATATAAAAAAGTTAATAATAAAATTGGTGATCAAGAGTGTAGTTTCATATGTGTAGTTGTTGTACTACCAATATATTATATTCTTTGTACTTCTCATTTATGTTCAAAGATTGTACTTTTTGTTGTAGAATTACGTAATTTTGTATCAATCTTACATACTTAGATTACACAACAAATACTTTATCTCATATTGGGATTCCTTAGTCTCACTCTAATCGTTTCCTATCCTTTCTGGTTTCTTAGCATCTAAACTAGGGTTTGTCAATGAGGAGCCACCTTTTCGGAGGCAACAATGGGCAAAAAGTTGAGAACTAGTCTTTTGTGGTTTCTTAGATTCCTCAATGTAAACTTGGATCTTGGGTAACATGGTTTATAGGACGATGTATATAGGAGTCATTTTTTGGATGTATGTGATGTATAGGTTGTATAAGTGTTAAATATGAGCAAGAATATCTTTTGTATAAACACATTGTGACAGTAGGCATTCACGATGAATGTTGTAGAATTACTTGTTGATACAATGAAAATATGGGTCTTTCTATTAATTTTGTTGAACATTTTAGGTGATATTGTTCTTGCATGTGTGGTTGATTGATGTTGGTTAAGATTGATTTGAACTTTTTGTTTTGCGTTTTCTCATCGTGTGATATGCGTTTTGGGGTATGCTTGAGTGTTTTTCTTGGAGTTGGATGTCACATCTGGAATACTTGATCATTTGAATTTTGTAGCTTTCGGATGGTTGTAGGATACAACCCCAACAACATAGTAGCTTAATAATGCTTTTGTAGATCGGACTCCTTCAAGGAACGCGGCGTCAGCGGAATCCGCGTCTTATCAAGTAGGACGACCATTGTTTGATCCAGTCCTTCATTGTAAAATAGACAATTTCCTTACCACCAACATTTGGTAATCCTGATGATTGTTCATTTAATGGGCTAACAAGGAAACCAACCACATCGAGTGACTATTTTCAAGATTATTACTCGACGCACTGGAATATGACCCTGATACCATTAACGAGCTCAATCATTTTGGATAAAGGAAGAAAACGCCATTGAATGAGGCAAAAGCTGATAACTCATGGTAAGTAGAGAGTGGGTGATAGAGAAGTTCAAGTTTAGTAGAAATGTTCGACGCGCGTAACTTGTTGAGCCTACAGTCTGCTAATGTACAAACATGAACCTTGTACATCACTAAGTCTAGCTACCAAGCCAGTGTAGCTAGGGGAAGGCTTGTTTGTTAAATATCGACACACGTCCCGTCAACTAAATATAGAAGAATCAGTTAGTTTTAACAAGAGTTAAGATTCTATCACGCTCACGCGGGTAACGCCTGTTCTCACACGCGCGTGAATCCAGTGCCCAAACCGCCACCACGTGGTAGGTGGTGATTGGGTCATTTTTTTGAAATTATGCAAAAAGTAAATAAATTTGTTTCGCTTATAACTTTTGAACCGTAATGAAGTTTTTAATAAAACAAACACTGTTGGTTTCGTTACGAAAAATACAATCTAACAAGCCTAATATTGACATATTTTTGATAAAAAATATATATAAAATTATAAATATATGTTAATTGACAACCAACTATGGTGCCCATAAATGGTTATTGACACCCAAAAATGGTTAGTCGATGTACAAAATGATTCGTTGACACCCAGAAGTATAAAGACGATGCCCAAATAAGGTAATCGACATCCAAAATGGTTCATTGGCACCCAAAAGTTTAAAATGACGCCCAAATAAGGTAATTGATGCCCAAAAAGGTTCATTGACACCCAGAATTTTAAAATGACGCCCAAATAAGGCATTTTGGATACTATGACGCCCATAAATAGTTATAGACATCCAAAAATGGTTAATTGACACCCAAAATGGAGCATTGACACCCAAAAGTATAAAGATGGCGCCCAAATAAGATAATTGACGCCCAAAATGGTTCATTGACACCCAGAAGTTTAAAATGACACCCAAATAAGGCATTTTGGATGTTATGGCGCCCATAAATGGTTATTTACACCTAAAAATGGTTAATTGCCGCCCAAAATAGTTCACTGACACTCAAAAATATAAAGATGGTGCCCAAATAAGGTAATTGACGCCCAAAATGGTTCATTGACACATATAAGTTTAAAATGATGCCCAAATAAGGTATCAACAATCAAAATAACATAATGACACCCAAATAACTTATTGGCACCTATAAATGGCTAATGACACCCAAAGATGGTTAATTGACGCCCAAAATGATTCATTGACATCAAGAATAATCGATTCATATCATTTTTATATTTTTTTGTTAAAAATATATCAATATTAGTCTTGTTGGAATGTATTTTTTATAATAAATCTAATGGTTTTTGTTTCGTCAAAAAATTCATCACAGTTCAAAAGTTATAAGCAAAACAAATTTATTTACATATTACCCAACCTCTACCACCCCATCCAATTAAAATCCACCACGTCAGCACCCCAAATCAGCTTCTCTCAAACAAATCACTCCCTGCCCCGCGCGTGAGCTGCGCTTGCAGCTGCCGCACGTGATGGAACTATTTTTTTTAGGTAAAAGTCATAGCATATATTTAAATCACTTTGAAGCAAGCAAACACCTGCTTTAGTGAGTTCGTACAAGACGACGGGGAAATAATAAAAATGTTTGGGGCGGGTGAAGAAAAAGGCTAAGTTCTGATCACGAGGGGGAGGCACCCCTTTAACAAGCCTCGAGAAGCATTTAAAGAAGAAAATAACTGAAGTCTAGGAAAAAGATTTATCAGATCCTAGTTAGGTGTTTTCATTGATGTTGTTGCACTGAGCTGATCCCAGTTTCGTCATCCACCATGGCTTTAAGGTCGCAGAGAAATCTAGCTTCCGATTCACCTTCTTTAGATTCAACTTGTCCTTCTTCTGTTTGTTTACCTGCATATTGATAGTATGTGAAGATCTGCATCTATTTGTGAAATAATATTTTGTCTCATTTTTTGGTTGTTGTTGAACATTATGTTGTTTCTTTCTTTTCAGATATTGCAATTGATGGTGATGAATATGTCACTTCCATTGAAAATTGTGTATTGTCTATTTGGTGTGATTTGTGGTGGGAAAGTTGCTTCCTTGATATCTAAAATGTAATTGTGTGTGTAGTGTAAGATGATGTTTTGTGAGATGGTACACTTGAAGAAGATGTGATCAAATGAGTCAGAATTTATTTTGCATAGATTCCGTTTTAACAACCATTGTTTCTGAACAGAACATAAATGAAACAAGCTGTAACAAGCTCCGTTCATGTTTTGGGCTCAATGATTAAATTGGTTGATACCATTTCTTTCTTCTCACCTCGAAGTAGAAACCGTCAGACTCGTGGCGATCTCAAGTGAAAACGAGGTACTACATGGAAGCGGTAACTGCATTGATTAATTACTCCACCTCTCTGTTAAGACCACGCAAGGTGAGCACTCCGGCCACGTACTAGTCATGCGTACGTCGGAACGAGGCACCTTCATCACGCACTTGCTATCAGTGTTTTTAAAACTGAACCGGACCAGCCGGTCTGATCGGTCAGATCGCTAAACTAGTGGTCGATCGGTCTGGAAGTTTAAAAAACCGCTTATGTGTTCTTTTCCGGTCCTACCGGTCAGAAAAATGGTCTGACCGGTTCAACCAGTTGATCGGATCGAACTAGTGGTTCAAATCGAAGAAAAAAATAAAATAAATAGTACAAAAATAAAATTGTGACCCACATATTCGACATATTTTGATTACATAAAAGAGAAAAAAATGATTTTCTTGCTTAGTCAAAGGAAGAAGTATGTGATATATATATATATATATATATATATATATATATATATATATATATATATATATATATATATATATATATATATATATATATAATATAAATAGATATATATATATATATATGTGTGTGTGTGTGTCTGTGTGTGTGTGTAATTATAAGTATATATATGTTTGTATATATTTATATATATAAATGTATGTGTATATATATCTACATGCATATACATATATAGATATATGATATATATACATAATATATACACACATATATACAAATAAATATATGTATATATCTATATATACAAATATGTGTGTATATATATTAATGTATGTGTGCAAATATGTACACTAATATATATATATATATATATATATATATATATATAGAGAGAGAGAGAGAGAGTCAGGCTAGAATACACTCGAGTGTACGGATCGCACGAATACACTTAAGTGTGTTTGCATATCAAGACTATTTTTTGCAAAATGTAAACCGTTGATCTTCACTGGCATACTATAACTAGGCTACACACAAATTTTGAACCCATTTGGATTAGTGTAAGTCACTCATCCAAGGGCAACAAAATCAACGCACGAAACTAATTTGAAATGCATAATTTTTGCGGTCTTCATAACATGAGCTATACATATCCAAATGTGCTCAAATTTTGCGTATGAGTTGTTCACGAGATGTTTAAGAAGATCAACGGATTAGATTTTCAAAAAAAATATTGCATCATGGAAAACTACTTGAGTGTATTCCGCTCCGGATACACTCGAGTGTATTCTAGCCTCTCTCTCTCTCTCTCTCTCTCTGTATATATATATATATATATATAGTGTGTGTGTGTGTGTGTGTCCAGTTCAACTGGTTTGACCGGTCTGACCACTAATTGTCTTATATTTTGGGGACTGGTTCGATTTTTCCGGTTCAATTTTCTTTTGACGTCATGCTGACATCATTTCTGATCCAACCGGTTCAACTACTCCGGGTTGAACCCGGCTCAACCCGGTACGAGTCGACGCAGATCTGACGACCACTGGTCCCATTCTTAAAACATTGCTTGCTACAAATAGCAAGCGCTCCCCGCACACTCATTCCCGTCTTCATCGTAACAGAGAGGCAGAGATCAATTAGCATAGTTAAACCATGGGCAACAAACTCCCTCTCTTGCTTCTCCTCTCCATGATCTTCTTTTCAAAGGCTTCGATGGGGATGGGGATGGGGATGGGGATGAGGATGGGGAATCACAGCATCGTGGGGCGGACCTTAGGGGGTTGCCGACAGAGTTGCAGTGCATGTCGCAGTGCAAGGGATGGTTGCAGTTGGAACAAAGCTCCAAACGAGGTGGGAAGCAACAGCAGGACATCATCACCTACCAGATGGAGACCGGGAGTCGCGGCAGATGATTCACGAATGTATGCAGTGCATGATGCAGTGCGAAGGATGCGGATACCGCGGCAAACAAGGTGGGATCAAGAGCCGTCAGATGGCGGGCTTCTTCCTCGACCTGTAGGGATAGGGTGGCAAGGTCAGTTACATGAGAGGCTCTTGTCGTGTGATATAGTACTAGTTAGTATGCATGGCATCTATGCTTGTAGGTGAACATGAAGCTGTCTTGAGTCGGAAATAAAAGAGCTTGCTTCTGCCGATGTCCGTACTTTCCAGGTGAGCCCCGGAGAGGCTCTTGTCGTCTGATAGAGTGCAAGTATTTATGCCATCTATTTTAGTAGATGCTTATGAAAATATCTAGAGTCGTATAAATGGTCCTGTTTCTGCCAATTTCCTCACTTTGGGTGTATCAAGAGCCTGTTTCTCACGACGTCCTTACTTTCCATGTCAGCCCCGTAGTTGTATCTTCTGGGCAATTCTGCCGAAGGTCTTTCATTTGCAAAATTGCTTGAATAGTTTATTGACAATAAAAGAGCCTTCTCTACACGAGACATACTCCACCACAATTAGAAGAAAGGTCTAATAATAATCTGATGGAATTTGGTAAAGTTCACCCGCTGACCACAAAATTATGTGGAAAACCGAAATGAAAAATATTCCCGCACGCTCTTCACGCCATGAACGTGTAAGCCGGTGTATTTGATAGCTATACTAATCTTAGCTAATATTAATTTGCATGGGTTAAGTCCGTGGAAGAAAAAAAAGTAATTTTATTTTTTGTTTAAATTAAGAATAAGACTGGAGATATTGTCTTCACTAATCCATTTCTTTTTGCACAACAAGATAGTTACTTAATTAATTGTTTCATTAGTGTATTTTGATTAAAAATGATTTAATGTATTTCTTTTGTGTGTACAAACGTATGTCAAATTAAGAATGAAGTATAGAAGCCTTATAAATAAGGCTCCATAATTTAGTGTTAAACACACATCTGACCTCAGACCTCCCAGATTGTAGACGACTCGTGTAACCTTGCGTGTGTTGTTGTCAGTAGTCGCTTTCTATTGTGTGCCTTTCTCTCATGTTGAGTGTGATAGGTATTCATATCTATTCTTTTTCTCATTGAAGTAATATGTTGGGTGGTTGGTATCTAAGTACTGCTGAGTTGTGCATCACGACATCTTACTACAAGGTAGAGATCAACTCTAAATTGAAAGAGTAGCGAGCATTCAGAGGATAAAAAGTGATGATTTCCTTGGGTGACATCTCTCTTAAAGAGTAATTTAAAATAAGTCCTCTGATTCTATTTTTTTTTCTTAGTCTGTTTGTTTTTTCATTTCTTATTTGATTATTAAACTTGATTTATCAATATGTTAACTAAATGTTAATTGTGTGAAATTACTTATAGTGATGTTTTAAAATTAAAAATCTTTAAAGAAATCATATTAGCATGGTCGGTTATATGGACCATCTTAAGATTGACATATTCAGTATTTTCAAAAGGTAAAACTATATGGAAATTTGGCTTACAAGTAAAGATGAGGAAACAGAAAAATTTAAAATATATAAAAGAAGTATAAATACAAATTCACAAGATATTAGGGGAAAAGAGTATATATTGAATTTTATCTTGAAATTTTAAATTCTATGATATAGCTTATGATGGTATTGCAATGAGATTGTGTAACATACGAACTGAACTCTGATAGATACGATAAATATTTTGTTTCAAATTTTAGGTTTGTCTAACTTTATATGGGGGTGGCTTAGAATATGATATGTCATATTCTAAATAAAGTTTCCTATAAATATAAAGAAAGTAGTGATTTTGAGTTGTAGAAAGCCCATGAAGAAAGTACCAAAAAAATTTAGTGTGGAGGTGTCTTATAAAGGTGTTTGTTCCTTGACAAAATAGGAAGAAACTAAGACTGAAAATGGTTTATATTAATTTTTTAAGTTATGTAGAAATAAGTTAATTATGACTATGGATTCTTGATTCTGAAATATAAAATCACAGATTTTTATGTGGAAACAATTGTAAAATGTCATGATGTAATGTTTTTTGTGGATATTCTTCCCATAAATCTATTATTTCTAAAGAAGTTTCTCAAGAGGATCAAATTACCACAACTTACACTCCGGAGCACGTGGAAATGACAAATGTAGGAGACTTCTAACATATCATTTAGTAATGTGATGATTTTGAGGAAATGGTTGAACTAAGGAGAAGTAGTGACTTAGGACATCTAAGGATTTTGGAGGTGAGTTCCTCACTTATAATGTTGAGGATGATATAACAATCTTCAAATAAATTATATCCTCTTTGCCAGCTAAGAAAACCATAATGATGAAATCTAATCAATTCTTTAGAATGAAACTCGGGAATTGACAAATTTTTCTGATAGTTATGTAGTTGGATGTAAATAGATCATTAAAAAGAAACTCAATGCACATAGGATAATTGATAAGTATAAGGCTAGTTTAGACGATTTTGATACATATTCTCATGTTTCTTGCAAATGACCTTGATTTGTTTACTTACAAAATGACTTCTATTTATAATCTCAATATCCATCAAATAGATGTAAAAATTGCATACGGTGATTTTTTTATACTATCCATCAAATAGATGTAAAAATTGCATACGGTGATCTTTAAAAAGAGATATATGTGAAACAATTTGGGGATTTTATGTTACGTGATAATGATATAATGTTTGTAAACTTGTTAATTCTTTGTACGACTCAAAACAATTCCTAAATAACAATATGAGAATTTTATTATGTGATATTATCTGATGACTTCATTTCCAATGATTTTGATAAGTGGATTTATGACAAGATAATTAGTAATAGATTCTTCATCTTTTGTTTATATGTAGATAATATTTCATTGTTTATTTTTAATATGAAAGTAATAAAGGAGACAAAATAATTTGGTGTATCAAATTTGAGATGTAAGATATGAATGTCACTGATGTGATTTTAAATCTTAAAATCACAAGGTCCATTGATGGTATTACACTATCTTAGTCTCACAATATTGAAAAGATATTTTATATATTTGGATGCACATCATGTAAGTCTGTTAAGACTCTATGTGATTCATTTATACCTTTGTTCTAGAATGATATTGGTGTTCATGTGTTTAATAATGATAGTATCTTATAAATTACACACGTCTGGATATTAATTTTGTTGTGTGCAAGTTAAGTAGATATATTAGTTGTCCCAACAAGACCTATCAGAAAACTCTTGAAAGAGTATTGATGTGTATCATGGAAACTTGTTCTTTGAAGTTGCATTATAGCAAGTGACTTTTTGTTATCAAAGGATATAGTGATGCTAGATAGATTGACATGAATTGTGGGAGAAATGATGTCGCATAGCCTTCTATTATCCAAATCTTCACTCCTAATGGCTAGAAAACTAAAGGCAAGACATTGGTGTATGTCATAGAATGAACACATAACATATGCATGAATAAAATCACAATCAATAATATAGATAACTAAGGTATGAGGCAACATTGTATATCAAAAGAAACTAAACTAGTACATGACATGAGATCTTAATCCCCCTATTTCAAATTATGTGAATTTTATATGTATGTCATTAGATATTATAAGAATAAGAGAATAACATTCTCATATTTGAACATGATCATTGAGGCAAACATAGTGTACATATTATTTAAAGTCATAAAATAGGTACACATCAGCATAACTATGTTGAGTACACTATAAAAGATATAGAACTACAGGTTTAAAGGAACATACATGTTTGGAAAAAACTTAATATAATAAAAAATTCAACCATTTAAAGACCTTTTTATTTAACAAGAGAGCGTGCTTTGAGTGTATTTTCATTATACTGAGTAACATCATATGGACATTGATCGACTTTGTAAAGGAAGTGCCTATGAGTTTCATTAAAATCAAATCTACTAATGAGACCTATTTCAACGTGAGGAACTACAAAACTAAGCCAAGAGTAAACTTTGTTATCAACATGGTCCACCCTTGTTTGATAACTCAAATAGAATTCCCAATCTTATGTCATTATCCCAAGAATACAGGCAGGTGCACAAAGTTTATATAGTGGATAAGTTTAATTATGTTTCAAAGTTTGTATAATACATTTAAAGAAGAAAAAAGTATTGATTATTGAGAACATGTAACTCAAACAAATATGTAAAATCAAACTTTTTAGGCATACATACATACACATAAGTTCAATACCACTAGTATGGACAATATACGGATAAAGCATACATCAATTAGAGCATTATCATCAAGATAATGTGGTTAGAAGTTCTTTACTAGATCTTTAACAAGAGTCATATAGGGATATTTTAACATAATAAACAAGAATGATTTCATTCAAATCAGCATTAGGTCTCATTCATCATTATCATGGTGGTTGGACGTTTCATCTAGGTCTAGGCATCAAATACTATAATGGTGATTTCAATGTGTCAAACTAGACCATGTCTTATCATTATCACGTTATAGCATACAATCATGGGTTCATCTAGAGCCTAGGGTGACACATCATGACTAAGATTATGGATTCATGATTAGGGTTATAAGATCTTAAATTTAGCAATCATAAGACTTGAACAAGTTAAAAGATTTAGGCATTCAATATAGTAAAAATTAATCATTTAGAGTCATTAACATGCAAGGCATTCACCATTACAGATTAAAAGAGATCCAATTTTATTAGGTATCATAAAGATCAATGAGTTATTAATTTTATTGCATAAGATAACATGTGTGATCATTAGGGTGAGGTTTGTACAAGCTTAGATCTCTTTATGTCAACATACAACATGAATCATATTTCATGTCATATTTAGGTCACTTAATCACATTAGGATGCAAGAGTGATCACATAGTATTGAGATGCACCAAGAATAATAAGTTATTGATTTTGTGGTTATAAATTAGGTTTGATTAGTAATAAGTCAAGATTTAAGCAAGATTCAATATTTCACATTTAGAACTCACCATAAGGTTTCATATAATCAAAATAGAGTATAAGTATGAAAAAGTTTGAATCTTAGTATTTAAATACACTTAAGCAGCTGATATAAATCAAGCATAATGATTGAAAGCACACTTGAACAAGTTTTAGAATGAAAGAAGTGATCTTTTGTATAGGAGTTTGTATTAGAACATTTAAGCAGCATTTGATTGTTTAAGGTTGTGAAGATGGATAACTTTTGAATCTTGATGCATCAAAAAGTTCAAGTTACTAATCTTAGGCTAATATCAAGTTCTAGATCATAAAGAATCAAGATCATGCATTCAATAATATTAACCATTTTAAAAAGATTTAAAAATGAAGTATTTTAGGATGTCAACAAAAAAGAAATGGGATCTAGTTTAGACAAGTGTTTTTACTAATATTCTCATGTGTTCATGATCAAACTAATACATTGGAATTAATATTTTTTCCAAGCGAGTGATTTTAGGTAATTTCAAAACTGACCTCAAAAATATGATTCTTTCATCGCTCAATCTTGATCTAATGGTTGCAGTTCAGCCATATCATTTGGCCCACTCTCTCCAACCACCATTGGCCCCCAACTGTCATCTTTTACTCTGCGAATGTCTAATAGAACTCTACCACTATTGCACACTACTTGTAATCTCTATATGCTACCTATGAGCTTCGTCCACCTCCTGCACATGTAGTGCACCACCCTGTGTGTGATAAGAAGAACACGTCAAGTAAGGTTTGCACCCGCGGTGGTAGTTGTTCATTATAAAGAAGGGCAAGAAGAGAAGAGAAAAAATGGTTATGGGAGGTGGTGACAAGGCAACTGTGATCTACCTCAGGGAACCAGTGAAGGGCTCCTAAGTGGTTGATCATAACTGGAATGGTGGCATAGAGCTCGACAAAGAAGGGGTGGCCATGGATGAATATGGGGAAGAAGAAGGTCAGATCAGGAACTAGCATGCATGAAATTTCTAGGTAAGAGTTGGAAAAGAAAGGGAAGGTCGAAACGAAGCCAAATGGGAGGAGGTCTGGATTGCCCAAGGCGGTGGTGGCTAGAAAGTTGTTGTGCCTTTCCGGACACAAGGTAGAAGACAACAGAGTAGCCATCTAAGGGCCACTATAGACCAAGTGCCGATCTAAGGGCAAGGAGGATGGATCCATGTCCTCAGTTTTTGAAATTCATGTTCAAATTTCTAATTATGCATTCGAATTTAACTAATTAAGAACATAATGATATTTTATCAAATCTAATTTATAAATTGAGAATAATATGATTAAAAGTAATCTAACTAATGGTGAGAGAGGTTACTGAATACAATTGAGCATCTAATGAGTCAAGATGTACATGATTTAAGAAGTGATTAAATCTAGGTTTTTACCTCCTCTCCGCCTTGAAAGGAATTTTGTCTCTAAAATTAAATCAATCCTTCAATTTAAGATTTTTATAATCCATATTGTAATCATCTTGGTGTTCAAATAAGGTATCAATATAACTTCAGACATCAACCTTCCAAGATTGAGAAATGGAGAATCAAGACAAAAGAATAGTCATGTAGATCATCAAACTATGAAGATCATCACATAGATTGCATATCGACAGAGATCACCCTATCGATAAAAAATTTGGAGAAGTCACAACTTAGTTCAAATAATTAGGTCTGTTTGAGTCAAGATTAACGCACAACTTTCATTCACAACATTTAAGGCTCTATTTTTTACATTGGCCTAGGTGGGGTTATAGATCCATAATTTGAGAATTTATATTTCAATAGTTCGAGACAAATAACACATTTCAAATTGTGGTCTCGTGTTGAATAATGGAAGGTCAGACCCTATTCCACATGAGAGTTAAACCCTAATCCATAAGTTGAGAGGTCAATATTATCATTATTTCAAAGATTTTAGGTTTTAGAACATGAAAGTCATCAATCATATGTTGAGGACGATCTAAGATATAAATAGGGTGATCATAGGCATCAAATGGATATCAAGTTCCTTAATCTTGAGTCTAGATTTCATAAATCAATATATAAAGTCAATATTTTTGGACATAAAACATCATAGGTCCAAATTTTGAATCTATGGCTTAGATTCCTATCTATACCATAGGTGTTATCATTCATTCATAATCAAAAAAATAATCAAGCAACATTCAAACAATATTCACACAATATGTCAAGGTATCAATATTGTATATGATATGGAAGGTCAATCAATAACCTATACATTAGTATTTCTAGGAACATCACCACCAGACATAGTCAATATCATCATATTTCAAGATCATCATCAAATTGTGATTCATGATCGAGTTTCAACATCAACATATACCTAACCTATGAGAGATTTAGGTCAAAAAATCAAATTAGTATGACAGGGGTTACCTTTCCAAACTCCAATAGTCGACCAGATGAAAACTTATATGTGGTCATAATAGGGTTATTATCTACGTTTGGGGAGTCATAAGTCAATTTCCACCCTAATCTAGCACACTATTCCTCATTTGTCACGAACCATCAAGCATGTCAAAATAGGAAGAGTACAATTATTGAAATGAATATAGAAAGTCTTGAGATCAAGGACGATCAAATTCATAATAGGGCAATCGTGTCTCATTTTATTGAAAAATTATGGTCATAATTAAATTATGTTCCTTTCATGATCAAGTTAAGGGTACATTTAGATATTGAGAAGTCTTATTGGGCACTCCAAAAGTTAGAGCATATTAGGAAGTGATTTGAATTTTGTATTCATTATATTAGTCAAGATAGAGATTAAAGAGGTGTAAATATAAATAGAGACATGCCACTTATATCAAAGTTCTTCATGATGGTTTTTAGAGTCCAAAAGCATAGTCATTTAAAAGCATGATCACTGTATATACCAAATTGATTAAAGTTTGCTTAATTATGTTTGAGATTTAATCAGCAATAGGAAATCATGGGCTTAATCAAATAGGGTCCTCATCAACCATGAGGTATGAGGTGTAAATACTCCTTATCACATCATATAAAGACTATTATCATTTTACCTCAAACGTAGAAATCATATAGTCTAGATTTGGTAAAATTGAGTTTACATGATTTCAGGGGTCATACATAGTACTTTCACTAATTGTAATAGGGTTTTTAAATTAAGATAGATCATGACATCAATATCATGATAATAAAATTTTACCAATTCATTCAAATGTTATTATTCCATGCATGGACTACCCAAAACCGAGACCATGTGACAAATTTGTCATTAGAGTGAGCTCACATTTGGAATCTAACTAATAATAATAAAATTAGATGTATTGGGTAGTCTTTAATGAAGAAATGAGATGATAGAAGACTCTATAATCTTTGTAGGAATAGATCTATAATCTAGTCTTAGATTTACTTTGTCCGCGTTGGAAGACAAGGCGACATCAACCACTACAACTAGGTAGATAGGAGGTGTATTAGCCCCCTTGAAGTGACCACACAATACACCTCAACTTCACTATTATGGAGTTAGGCTTTCCCTAGGCTCATAAAAGTGATTGGGCTAGTAAACACACATAGAGGATATGTGATTTCTCTAGTATCAACATGGAACCATTTATTATCCAAATCCTCACTCCTAAGGATAGAAAACCAAAAGAGAGAGGACTTGGGTGTCCTTCCCTATAATGTATCACATACATATACATGAATATAACTACAATAAAAAGCATAGATAACTAATGTATGAGACAACATGACATATCAAAATAAACTAAATTGGTACCTAACATAAGATCTTAGCCCAAATATTTCAAACCATGTGAATTCCCTTTGCATGTCATTGGATATCTTTAGAGTAAGAGTAGTAGATTGTCACTTAGAACACAATCATAGAGGCATTCATAGTGTATATGTTACTAAAATTATAAAATGGATACACAACAGCACAGTTGTGTTGAGTACACTTTAAAATGTATAAAATTACACGTTTAAGAGAACATATATGCTAGTCAAAACTTAATATAATACCAACAAAGAAAGAAACAACCTTAAAGACTTTCTTGTTTAATAAGAAATCATGCTTTATGTGTATTTCCATATACTAAGAAACATAAAATGGCCATTGACCCACTTCCTAAAGGAAGGGTCTGTGAGGGTCACTTAAAGTCAAAGATACTAATGATACCTACTTCAATGAGACAAAGTATATAACTAAGTTAAAAGTTAACCTATGTTTTCAACATGGTCCACCCTTGCTTGATAACTCAAGTAGGACTCCTAGCCTTATGTCCTTACCTTAGATAACTGGAAAGTGTAGAAGGTCTATATCATGAACAAGTATAATAAAGGTTTAAGGTTTGCTCACATATTTCAAGAAAAACAAAGTAGTAATTATAGGGAACAAGTATCTCAAACAAGTATATAAATCAAAGCATTTTAAGATAAGAAAATTCAATACCACTAGTCTTATTAATAGGAGGATAAAGCATACCTTGATTAAAGAAATTGCATTAAGATAACTTGATTAGTGATTCTTGAATAGATCCTTAACAAGAGTCATACAAGGAGATCTTAACATAATAAACATTCATCATTTCATTAAGATCAACATGATTAGGTTTCATTAATCATTATCATGGTGACTTATATATCACTAAGGTCTAGGTATGAAATACTTCAGTAGTGATTTCAATGTCTTAAACTATATCATGCATTCTCATTATCATGACACAACATACAATCATTGTTTAATCTAAAGACTAGGGTGGCACATTACAACTAATATTAGGAAATCATGATTATGGTTACAATATCTAAGATGGAGCAATAATATGATTCAAATGATCATCAAGGTATCAACATAGTCAAACTAGTCATTTCGACTCATTATTATGCAAGCTAGACATCACTAGATCATAAAAGAGATCCAATTAGATTAGGTGTCATAAAGATCAATAAATTGTTTATTTTAGTGTATAATATAACATGGACTACCACGTAGGTGAGGTTTGCACAAGATTAGATATTTTAATTTCAACATGTAACATAGATCATATTTCATGTCATATTTCACTTAGTCACATTAGGGAACAATAGTGATGCACATAGTATTTAGGTGCACCAAGAATAAGAAGATATTGATTTTATGGTCATCATATATATATTTGAGTAGTATGAAGTAAATGTTTGAGCAAGATTCAATATTTAACATCCAAAAATCACTTTAAGGCGTATTCCTTGGTTCATTTCATATCATCAAGTATAAATAGTGTACACTTATGAACATGTTCAAACCTTGGTGATTAAATAGGCATAAGCTACTGGTCCAAATCAAGCATAAGGATTTTAAGCACACATGAACAAATTTTAGCACGAACGGAAGTGATCTTTGCATGGGAGTCCATATTTGGTCATTAAGAAACATGAGATATTTTTAGGGTAAAAAATGGAAAAAGTTTGAATGTTGATGCATCAAATAGTTTGAGTTACTGGTCTTAGGCTAACATCAACTTTCATATCATAAATGATCAAAGAAAATGCTTTCAATAGCAATAACGATCTTAAAAAGACTTCAAAAGTAAGCATTTTATGTTATCAACATAAGACCAAGCCAATCTAGGTTCTAGAAGCAGTTTTATTTGAATGCACATGTTTTTCTAATCAAAATTACAAATTGAAAGCAATATTTTGACCAACAGGGTGATCTTAGGTGATTTTTCAATGTTTACCTCACAAAGATGATTATTAGATTGCTAGATCTTGATAAGTGGGTTGCAACTGGGCCACGTCATTTGATCTGTCATCTCCAACCACCATTGGCCCCCAACCACCATCAACTATTATTAGAGTTTCTACCAGCGGTTTCTACCACCATGCATCGCATGTGATCTCTACATGCAACCTATGAGCGTCATACATGCTCTTGGATGCCACTCACTACCCATAGATGTGGCCCACCACCTTGCAGATGAGCAGCATTCAAAAGCTACATCTCACACCTGCAATGGTGGCCACTAGTGAGGAATAAGGGAGGGGAGAGTAGGGATGAGAGTAGGTGTTGAGGGAGATGGGCACAACCTCACAGAGCCATTGGATGGATCTAAAGTGACTATCCATGGTTGGAGTGTGGCATAGAGCTAGTCGGAGAAGGGGAAAGAAGAAGGTCACAAAAATGATAGGAAAGAGGTGGAAATGAAAGGGGAAGAAGAAATGAATCCAAAGGATATGTAAACTTGAAGTGAGAAGGTCCATATTACACAAGGCAATGGTGGTTAGAAAGCTATTGTAACTTGTCAAACACAACGTAGAAGACAACAAGGGAGTCGTTAGATTTCGGTCTACATTGGACTGGCTTAATATCTAAGGGCATGGATAGTAGAATTGTGGCCTCAAAATCGATCCTGCTCATTGATCGAGAGGAGCTCCCACGAATATTTGAATTGTTTAAGTCGGTTCAAATTGAATTTTTTGACAATATTGAAAAATCCATATCTCCCAGTTTGTAACTCCGAGTGATGAGAAATGTCCAATGTTAGTTCACAAAATTTCTTCTAATTATTATATTAATAGTTTGTATCCAATATGGTAATCTTAGGGGCACTCAATTTTTGAAATTCATGCTCAAAAATCTAATTATGCACTCAACTTTATCCAATTAATCACCAAGAGACATTTAATCAAATCTAATTCCTCAACTGAACATAATTTGACTCAAAGTCATCTAAATCAAGGTCAAGGAGGTTGTTGCATATAATAGAGCATATAATGAGTAAAGATGTACAAAATTTAAGAAGTGAGAAAATCTAATTTCTTACAAATGGTGCCTTAGGATATGTATTTTAGTTTAGAGGAGGTGATGTTTCCTATAGTTCTAAGAAATATAACATGATTGTCTCGAGCCACCTTTGAGGTCGAGTTGTGTACTTCAGGTGAAAATAGATTGGAAGCTAAATGGCTTCATGAAATTATGTCTATTTTATATATGGTAGAGAAGTTGCCTCCTATAATTTCAGTTCCTCATGATAGAACAACAACTATAGCCAAAATAAGAAGGTCCAAGTAAAATAAAAAGCAACATAGACACATCCAAGTCATACTCATGTATGTAGGGAATTTAATGCCTAATGAGGTTGCAGTCATGGATTATGTAGATACAAAATAAAATACAGTCGATCCTTTTACTGAATGTCTTACCTTGGCCTTAGTTGAGGAATCTAGGTTGTGTAGGGGATTGATACCCCTTCTGATTTGTAGGAAATAGAAAAACAAACCAATGAGTGGAGATCCCACAATTTAGATTCAATGTGATAACAACAAGATGTCAGTTGAATTGTTTGAAACTATGTAATCTACTTGATACTCTCTGCATCTATATGTCTGCCCCCTAAAAATCTATTAATGTCATTATTACAAATTAGTAAGAGACTAGTCTCTAAATGGTTTCAAGTCCTAGAATCTAATGCTAGCATATATCCATGGAGACTCAAACTAAATAATCGATGTAATGTAGGCCACAACAAGGGAATTGGGTTGTTCCCTATTATCAGTCATATTTCCTAATTTGGATGCATGGCCTTCTATGCGTCATTTTTTTGTTGCATTTGTCTTTATTATGTTTCTACCAATTGATACTCTTGCACCCAAGGTTCAGGTTCAAGATATCAATTCACCTATTTCTTGTGGGGGTCTATATTGGTTAACTAATACATGGTTCATATTGAATGGTACCTACTGAAATCACATTATACTAAAGTGAGTGGTAGAGAATACTACAAATTGGACTTTTTGGGGGAGTGTTAGCTAAATTAGTCCAACTTTTAATTCTTATGATGGGTTAAACCTAATGTAGGGGTGTCTAGTACATAAGCAGTTTGGATAAAAGAAGTAGTTTTCATCTTTTGCGCCAGCTAGAATAGGACTGTGAAATTGTATTCTATAGTCCATCTCCTTTTTGCATAAAAGGGTAACTACTTAATTTGTTACTTAATTAATTCTTTAATTGATGTTGTCCAAATCAAAAAGGGACTCCTTGTATTCTATTTATGTGTACAAGAGTGGTTGTATGATTGTTTCAAATCAGGAATAAGATTGAGTATGGATGTAATATAAATAAGGCCCATGGGCCTAGGGTTAAACACACATCTCATATCTCATACTCAGACTCGATTGTGGTTTGTGTTATATCCCTTCCATTGTCTCCTTTTATAGTTTCTTCCTATTGTGTGGATTTCTCTTGATTTGTTCATTTTTAGAGCATGAGAAATCTTCTTCTCTGTCACATTTTCCCTTGATGCGGTCTATTGGATGGTGGTACCTAACATCCATTGAGTTGTATAGATGGTGTTTTTGTTTATCATCTATGTGCAATCCAGACGATCTACTATTGTAGGTTTGTGATCAAACAATAGTACCATTGTGCATCTGGAGTTATAATTTCTTTAACTAAAATCTTTCTTCATCAAGAGAGAGATTTGGTTTGAGTTATCTAACTCCATTTTATCTAATCTCCTACTCTATTTGTTCTCTCATTTATTAACTTGGTTTGTAAACATGATCATTAAATTGTTTGTATAATATGGCATGTAATGACATTGTAAATCCAAAAGTAATGTCATATCATCTGAGTTGTCACCTTCGATCTCAATATGTGAGATTTGTTTCATAGTCACCTTGAATTTACAATAGTTTGGAAGTGAGGTTCTCACTGATGCTCACTATCAGTGATTGTGTCCCTGTGATATTCTAAAAGGAATCTGAAAGCATTCTTTATGTGAGAACATTTGTCTATTCTATTCATGAGAAATGAACTTAACTTCACTTAATATTATGTCATTAGTTAAACTTTTGCCTTTTTCTAAACACAACTGAATTTGATACTATTCAGTTTAGTTAAATCATTGTGTTAAACATAAAAGCTTTCACAATGACTACCATGAAGAAAAATATTAATGAACTTGTTTTTTGCTCATTGTGGTGATGGTTCTCCATCTCTCTACACTCCTATTCCTCTTTTAGTTGTTTCTCTAGTGGTGATTCTTCACAATATGAAATATCTTCATCACTTTTGAAGAGTCTTCCTTCTTCTCCTCATCTCTTCTACTAAGATTTAATTTTTACATTTAGAAAGTACCTATGAGGTCTTCAACTTAGAATTCATCATCCTTCTCCTTATCTATTGCATTAAGTTTTACCTTGTGAGTAAGGAAACTACTATAAGGTCTTCAACTAGCTACTATTATTTCTCCTCCTCATCTCATGTGTTCATTGAGCATTACTTTATGAGCTTGGAAATTCTCAATTTGGAATTTTTCTAAGTATATGATACTTCATTTGATGGGAAAAAAATGGAGAGGAGGAGTTTGACACATTCATGATACATTAAATCTTCATTACATCTCAATTATACACTTCATAATGGGCATATTATGTGTTCAATTTCTCATGGGTTTTGGAGAGTTTCCACATGGCATAATTTTTTTCAAATGATGTTAATCATTTTTATCATTGTGTTGAGATATTCTCATGGTTTGAGCATCTCAAGTATTTATGTCTGCTGTGGTAAGTAGAGGGTCTCTATCTTTCCAGTATTCATTGTTGTGAGTCATCAAAGTGAATCAGTTGATGAGGGTCTCTATCTATCCAATATTCATTGTTAAATCCGTCAAAGTCAACAGGTGGGTGGTCTTCAGTTGAGAAATCCAAGAAGGTTTTTAGTGGGAGAATCACTTCAAAGGGACTTTGTTCTTATATTACTTGTACGATCTAGATTTGAAGACAGAGGTTCTATTGGTTGAAAGGTATCTTAAAAAAGCCCGTTTTCTCTTTAACTTATATCATAGAATAAGTAAATAAGAACATATGAGTGAATGAAGAATCACAAAATAAGTAAATAACAAAAGATCAAAGAATGAATAATTTATTATTGAACATAAGTGTTTGGCTTAAAATAGTACAATACCTCTATCTAGATATGTCACAAACACCTTTATATTACCTTAATAAGAGTATATGTTAAGTTACCTCTTAATTTAATTAAAGAGTAATTATCATCTGTTTCATTGTAAGGATCCAACAATCTAACTCCAAAGACAATCTTCACTTACCTATGGTCATCACTCCTTCACCTTCCATAGTTCAACAAGTGTTTCAATCAAATTTTGTGAAGGAAAAAATTAGGAAGAGGATGAGAGCCTTATAATATAACAATTAGTTCTATCATTTAAGAAATCTGAAATGAATGAGTAGGTATTTTATAAGATAAAATATCACAACTGTAGTATAAGGGGAGTTTAGTAACCATTTAAGATACCAAGTATAGTTGACATTATCTTCTAGATAGTGGCTTTGAGATATTTAAAGACTAATGGAAAACTATAGAAAGAATTTGTTCGATTTAATTATCTAATAAAATTCTCAGTGGACACATAGGCATTGGGAACACTTCATATGCAGTCAGCTAAATTGTTAGTTTGAAAATTTAGTTGACAACAATTTTTATGGTCAGTTAACTTTCTAGGAAAGATATCCATATGACGCATGGATATGAAAGGATGCATGCATAGGAATGATTTCTAGTGTCAAGGTTGATGAATTTCCGCAAGAAAATTTTAGCCGATGCAAATATAAGATTAATTCTATACTCAAAAGTATGTTGTGATTCCTTCTAATTAAATCTACTATATTACAAATCTTGCAACCAATACACATGTTAGAAATATATAGAGAATTCCATATCATTGTTTAAATTTTTGATCTTTAGTGACGGCTTGTCACATATCATCATTTTTAAGATTTGTCAACTTGGGACAATTGTATAGTGTCTTAATATCTGATATATCTCCATAGATACATTTAAAACACATGAATTGTATGTGAACTTATTTTGAAGTCAAAAATATGTAACATTTGAAGTCATCATTCTTCCCCTTCATAGAGGTGACAAATTATTTCTTTACATATTGAGAAATATGATAATTGTGATTTCATCCCTTAAGATAAAGATGGTACTTATGATTTGTCATCAATGAACTTTCTTAGTTTTTTATAAAAAAATAACACAAAGCTTTAAAATGATGTGATTAATACAATATGTTGCATGATTTTAGCACAATCCAACACTGTCAAAAATACTTGTAATTTTACATAGTTTAAAATATTCATATCAGACGTCTTTCTCCCCCTTTTTCATGTTTAACGGTAAATGCATAAGACAAAAATTTATAAGTAATTATCCATATAAGATAATCAAAGAAAATAATTTCAACTAGCCAATCGATAATTCCATGAAGTACCATCAACATATATAAAATTGTAACCAACATAAAATATTTGAAATTCAACTGTGAAGGTTTTACTACATGAATTTAAGAAGAATATACAACATGTGTAAATGACACACACAAAATTAGATAGTTTCTAAAATAAAATACATTTTTTACAATTGTCGCTAAATTTGTACAAGTACACTAACTAAATACATAATATAATGACGCTGAGAATGTATATAAAATTACTCTCACGAATCATAATCTTCAGTATCATGTTTAGAATGAGGTATAGTAGGATATTACACAGTAGGATTCTCATCTTCTTCCTTGTACTATAACATTTAAACCTGGACATGGTGTCATTCTTCTTCCTTTTCTTCTTATTTATCATCATCTTCATCCATTTCCACATATTCCTAACCTAATCACTTTGACCACCATTTGTTGATGATATGGCATGTCATCAACTCATGAGCGATAGGGATAGGGGGCATGTGCCTCATTAAAGGTGGGAGTAGAAACCTAGTCACTGCTAGGTAGGACTACATGGATCGAAACTCAAGGTAGTGATTATGATTCAAAACATGTCATTCATGGTGTAACATATGAATATTTTGGTAGATCAGCATCAGCGAAGATAGTCTAGTATTCATCATATAAGTAGAAATGATAGCAATAACTTGAGATAGGAGTCCATATAACCTTCATAGATGGGATATTATTCATTGTATAAATAATATATTTTGGCCAAATTTATGATGATTCTCTTGTATTCATTGTGATTTATGACCGACGGATAGAGAAAACATATTTTTTTACAATTATGATATTGTAAATGTACTTGGGTGTTCTTAGAGTTTTGAAACCTTCATAGATCTTTTGAAAAATGAACAAACTAAAAGATTTTATAAGGTTTCATGTTTTAAAATAGGATTTGTTTATATATTATGCAAGAGACAAAGAGTGATGTGACATTAGGTTTATGTGTATATTTATAAGAAACAGATGGGTGATGACTTAATTCCTTATAGCATGTCATCTTTCTATCTCCAATAGTTTATGGTGTGGGACAAAGATTAATTATTGAATTAGAGAGGACTTGTTATGAGCCACCTGATGTTGAATATGCTTCTCTTCTTTCCTCAAGTGCTTGTGGTATGAGATACTTGCAATATGAGATGTTACAGAAGAGTATAATAAGATCTATCCTCTTTGGATGCATATTGTCACAAGTATGTGTCATAAGATGTCATAAAGAGTTAATTCTAGGAACATGGATAGGTGATCACTTGAATATGATTGTGCAAGGACTAGTATAAGTCACAAACCATGTTTTATATAGAATCTTTTCCATAAATAATGGAATGGTGGGCTTAGGGTGATAATCATTGTGGGGAAACCCTGACTAAGTAATTCTGAGACTCCTTAACTTTAAATGTTTCCCTAGAAATGTATTCTATAGATTATAAGGATTTTTTTTTTGAAATCTTAGATTAACGTAAGTTGGGATATTAGAACTAAAAATTCCATCTTTATGTTTTAATGAATATGTGGAAGTATAGTAATTGATACATGGTTATCCTTAGTTTTTGTGGTTTTATGAGTACTAAAATTTGACATTCATATCTCTATTTTAGACATTAAAGAATTAGTGAACTTTTGATGATTTTGTGAACCCAGTTCCACAAAGGAACCTTTGTTTCAATTTTAAAATCATGATGTTTATTAAGTGAAAATACTTGAGGACAATAGGAGTCATGTTATGATCCAATTTTAATCTGAAAAAGGTAGTAGTATGATTATTTCAAGAGGTAACTAGACGGTCCCTAAGGTTACACATGATGATGCTTCTCACATGTGTTGGCATAAAATATGAGGTAGTGTGGAACAGTTGTCCAGTATCACTATAATATTAGTTTTTAGATGATGTTGATATGAGATGAAGACCAAAAAAAGATGTTTAGTTAAGTTACATTTTATAATCTTAGGGTTAAGTATGTTTTTATGGTAGGACAAGACTACAAGTACCTTATGTTTACCTAGACTAGAGCACCATGATAAGAAATAAAAAAATTTATAAGTATGATGTTAGCAAAGTTATGTTACTTTAGTGATTCTACAAGGTAACTGAGTATTTTGATGCAATGAAAAACTTGGAGCAATGAGTGATTTGGTGCAATCAAAACATACATGAAATGATTTGTTGGGTGCATTTAGCATTTTGGTACAAGGTTATATGGAGAAATCACCTCAGTTGTCTGACTAGTTGCAAGTAATAAGATCATACTATTAATAAATTACCATGAAACAAAAATGCTTATATTAAGTCTAGAATAAAGACACATCCTCAATAATCTTAAAACCCAAACATTATAGTTTTTATACAAACTCTAGCCTTTAGTTCTTTAAGAGGAAGGATAAACTAGGGTATTCACCATATTATTAGGATACCTTCTAGCCCATATCAAGATGGTCAATGCTTCTTAACACCCAATAATATACTTGGGACTCAAAGGTTTGGTATGTGTATAAGTTTGTCTATATTCTTGTATTTTAGGATTATTCTCACATTGTGTAAATATGTATTGGAAGCCACCCATAGTCTTATATAAAGGCTAGCCTTCTTGTATATTACACACACAAGATATCCTTCACCTTCTCTGTGATAACATGGCATCAGAGCATCTCGAATATTCTCTTAGAAAGAAGAAGACACGTTCCCTCACTGGCTACTTCTTCTCCATGGCAGAATTCACCTCAAACAAACCTTAGTTTGCTCCAAAGTCAACACCATGGAAACACCTCCATGGCAGAAGTCATCTCCCCATGGATCCGTATTTGTAGAAGTCATTTCCATGCTAATGCCTTCTTCTTATTTTTCCCTCATGTAACATCTATGCATGACCATCTTTATAAGATCTCCTCAGACCTAGAACCATCTTTGGCAGTTCTAGACACATGGAGACATGTTGTATCAGTATCCAACACATCGTTTCGACGCTAAGGTAAAACACTTGATGGTGGTAGAATTGTTGTGACGGGTCATGTCAGTATCCAACACATCGTATCATCCTATAGTTCACCCCTGATGGCTTGCATGTCACATCAATTGGTCAAAATGTTGTGTTGCATCCTATCTACACTACATCATGGGAGACAAGAAGCCTATGACATACACACCTCTTCCTATCCATAACATTGTCAATGCCTCGAGTAAGATAAATGGATATAAATTTAGTTAGTGGAGTAGCAAGATTATCATCTGATTCAAATGATAGGGGAAATGTATGCATCTCAAAAAATCTCTTCCCATGGATGATTATCTTCCATAGTGGTAACAACATGATGCCATTCTTCTCTCCTTTCTATGCAATGTCATGGAACCTTATGTTCTTGACATCATGAGTTTCTAGAAAAACTTCAGGTTGGTTTGAGATTATCTACAACTGATGTACTCCAAGTCCATCTCTTGAATGTATGACATGATGGTTGAGATGTACATTCTTTATCAAGAGGAGAAGAGTATGTAGCAATACCTTAGAGAGGTCACTCACACCACAGAAGATCTAAACATTCTACTTCCCATCACCGCCGAACATGCCAAGATCCAGAAGTAGTAAGACCAGATGGTTGTCATCAAGTTCCTTCCTAGCCGTCACATGAATATGACAGAGCTAGAATTTATATTCTTTTATGATCAAATCTTCCCTCCTTGGTAGAAACATATCAATAGAACTCAATAGCCTTCCTCTTATATCATTCCTAGCCAAATTCATCTACCATCGTCGCCCACAACACAACCAATCTACTAGAGGATGTGGTTGTGGTTGGAGAGGGGGAAGATGCTTTTCAAGGGGTAGAGGATGACCAGATGGCACCTATTGTGGAAAAAAGGATCACTAGAGGGTGACAAGCTACTTCAATTGATGACTTTCACCTCAGACTCCTACTACCAACCTCACCATATGAGACAACATAGTTCCCAAAACCATATGCAACACAATATGATACCAATATTCAATAACATTAACAACAAAAGCATAGTATTTGTCTTCTAGCATGAAACACAAAATAAGGAAAGGATTTTTTACCATATAAGGGGATAAATCAACATGCTATGAAAAATTAGTAAAGATAATATCGCCACACAATGGGCATCCCGACATGCTTCAAGATTTTCCAGAGTAATCCTCACTAGAAGCATCTAGGTGAGCATGTCTTGGTGTCCATGCAATATCCGATAAGGATTCAACAACGTCATGAAAAAAAACATAGGTCACCAAACGTTGATACTATATCCTTTTTATTTGAGATATTCAAATATACACAAAATAAGGTTTAGATGCATGATTTCAATGTAGGAAGGGACTATTTTTTGGACTTTTAGATAAACAATGTAGGGTTTTCAATTTTCATGATGGAAATATCACAAGATAACCAACTATGTAAGGTTATTTCAAATTCAAGATAGCAAAATATCCTAAATGATTCCAAGAAAAAGATTAATTTTGAATACAAGAATTTAGCATTTTCACATCATGTCTTCATCAAGGGAAAAAGTGTCTTGTATCAAATCATTTATGAATGAATGACACAGAAGCCTAATTGATATTTAATTAGTATATTGAAGGACAACTAATCCATTAGAACCTATGTGTAGGGTAGTGGAATATTACCCAAGCTCAACTGACACAAAGCTCTAATGGACAAATCCCAAAAGGATTAAAACTCTAGTAGATGATTTTTAATGCTTTCATAACGTTCAACAATAATTTGAGATTCCCAACATTTTATTCATGGTGGCTTAAAGAGGAAAGATAAAGCTAAATAGTTTGGTCTCAATACAATTCAAGATTGCATGTAAGTCATTCAAGAGGGGAAATTAAGTTACTCAATAATGGGAATTGAAGATCCAGTACCTTATATTCCAAGAAAAATGCCAATATTTCCAAAACTTGGGTACAAGGAGTATCGAAGTTTTGATTCCTAGAGATGGGAAAATATTCCATGTTATTGTGCGATTACTGCCTTTTGAAATCACTTAATTGGTCTCATTAGGTTTTATTTAATCCTTGTTATATTCATTCATATACTACATGGTAACGTTACTCCTTTTTGAGAGGTTAGTTCATATAAAGTATTTGTATCTATAAATCATATGATACATAACATATTATTGTGTAAATGAATAGGCAAATACATTAATTTACCTTCCCCAAGGTTTTTCATATCTATAAGTTGTGGACTTCTATACTTTCATTTAGTATATTAGGGGATATCCTCCATATACTAATAGATCATTTCTACTACTATAGGAAAAAGGGTCAAAGTTTACTCATCTAATTCATGCCATATTCCTTTCCTAACATTTATTTACTTTGTTTACTAATTCGGGGATTATATTTTGATGAAGGCATTATCTAAGTAAAGTTGAGTATTTGCGGAATATTGATTATGATAAAAGACTACATTATTTAAGTACTCCCCTAGATATTATTATGATTTTTATTCCTTCATTTTGTATTCTATACTATTTCTCTAGGATCAGATTTAAGCATCTATGTATAAAATTAGAAAAATCATTTTGATATCTATGGGTAAGTCACAATGTATATGACATTGTTAAAATCAGATTTAGATTATATTGGATGAAATTCACGATGTGCATTACTGATTATTTTTGGGTTTCAATTGTTTCTCTTAAGTTTTCATTTATATACTCTGTACTTGTTATAGTTGATTAAAGAAACATGGAAGAAGGGTCAAGGTATGGCCTGTGTTGGTAGCGGCAAGGTGTTTTGTTGAGGAAGGCTCTCTTTCTCTCCCAAGACCTAGGGTACAAGATGGGTTGGTCTATAGAAGCTTGTGACCATTGGTCATTGATATGCACACGGTGGTGGTAGTGGTACCATGGTTGGTGGCTGAAGTTCAATGCTTGCTAAAGGCTCAGCAAGTTTGGGAGGAAGATTGTTACAACCCCAATTTTTTGGGTTCAATTAGTGAGAAATGTAATTTCTCATATTAAAGATAATTGAACAAATAATGATATAATTTGTTTTGAATAAATGGATTTCGTTTACAATAGCCTTGATGGTTGTGTTGTGGGCTTTATTGGCTATTGGGCCCAATAACGAGGAAATTCAATTAGTAAATGAATAATTGAGTTTTTGAGAAAAGAAAGGTGTGGAAACCTCTAGAAAGCAAGAGAATATAATCCAAGGATGGATTTCGTGCCTCTTGAGTTCCTCGAGTTCCTCGAGTTCCAAGGAGTCCAAAGTTGCAAAAAGAAAGCAATAAGAAAAGAAAAGATTAATTAGGTATTTCTTTATTAAGAAAGAAATTGAAAACAATGGTAAAATGTGAAAAACAAGTGAAAAGATGTGTAATGGAGTTATTCTTGGTGAAATTTCGTATCCCAAGAATTCCTAATGTAAAAAGGAAAACCAATGAGGAAAATTAAAGAGAAATAAAGAGAAATCCTCAAAAGGAAATATTTTAAATAAGAACTCAACATGATAATGAGGAATAATGTATTTAGATGCATCTAGAACGGTAATAAGTATCCTTGAAAAGGGTTTTTGAAATCATAGAGTTTCTTGGGATCCAAGGAGTCCCAATGAAGAAAGTGGAAAGAGAAAATATCAATAAAGTCAAATAAGAAGATAATATGATGCATAATGAATAATTATGAGGTATTGTTAAAAAGAAGTATTATTTCAACAAAAGGAAATATAATTTCGTGGTTAATAGATTAAAATGCAAGAATAATGATAATAAGAGAAAGGATTTTCGTTTTTCCAATTAGCCATGAAATAAAGCTTAACAAAAGGATAATGAGGAGAGAGAAGAATACTTCTCCTAGAAGGAATATGAATCTTTTTTGAAAACGGCTCTTTGAGTCGTGTATGAGCCTACCTAGGGCTTTGTTTCTCACCCCTATATAAGGGGTAGAGCTCTGGTTCAAAGGAAAGGAGAACCCCACATTGCTCTAACATCTTCTCCTTCTTCCTTCCGTGCTAACCCTAAACCACGGGTGGTGAGTTCTCTGGAGCAACAGAGAGACGTGGAGCCATATTG
Organism: Alisma plantago-aquatica; assembly: GCA_963693085.1. Classification (NCBI taxonomy): domain Eukaryota; kingdom Viridiplantae; phylum Streptophyta; class Magnoliopsida; order Alismatales; family Alismataceae; genus Alisma; species Alisma plantago-aquatica. Next base: position 365,914,040 of record OY856413.1, read on the forward strand.
AAGAAGGCCTGATGAACCCCGATGACCAGTGGGTGATCAGTGAACGTCTTGGAGCATCACACTTCACCCGAACACCTACGGCACACATGCAACACGGCTGTAGCAAGGCTGTGAACCGCGGGCTTGCAGAGCCTACTCCCGGCCATTGTGGCCAAACCCAATGTGGCCCCACATGTGAGGGGGCACGACGAAGGTAGGGGACTTGTCCCCGAAGGCCGTCGAGGGCCCAGGTGCGAAGGAAGAGTTGCACAAGACTCTGCTAGGGTGGCAGCGCGCGCCGTTGAGAGGAGGAAGAAGGAGCTCGGGGCTTTGGATGGTTTTACCCCTCCACGGGTAAAAGAGTTGGCCACTTAGGCAGGGGCAAAACTGACATTCAGTTATGTTTTTCAAGCAGTCGAGTTCGTTGCATGGAAAGGCCTACGTGGCACCTTTCTATTGGCCCAAAGTAAGTTGTTTTTGCAAAAATCATATCTAATGATTGGTAACTCCGATTAGGACAACTAATATATGAATTTTGATCAGGAGAACGAGAGGAATTTAATAAAAATGATATTAAAGATTGATTCCGTTCCTAATTACAAAAGTACTATAAGTTGATGAAAAGTGCATTAAAGTTAAGTTAAAAACCCTATTTGTGATTAAAGATTGAATCTAGTATGCTTAACGGGTTAATTGAAGTATTAATAACATGTTGAATGATAATATTATATTCGAACATAATCTAGATGTAAAATTGCATGATTTAGGGTTTTTACCTCATATGAGAATGGTTAAGCATTTAGAAAGCCTAATTTAGGGTAAAAGAAGATAAGATCATATTTATTTTGAAAGATATGAACATATGTTGTTATATGATGGTTCTAATTTATTTCGAGCTTTAAAGTTCCTAATTATGGATAAAAACCCTAAATGTAGTAATTAGGGTTTTCTCATGAATAAAAGGTAGAATTAATAGTAAATTGAGTTCATATGTTAATTAGACCATAATGAACTTTGAATTGATGATAAATGTTTATAATGATTTTGTTATGGATTAAAAGGATAAAATAGTAGCTTTAATGAAAAAGAAGCTTAATGAAATTAATTGATGATTAATGTGTCGGTAATATGAAAATAGGGTTATATGTTGTTAAGATAACCTTAATATTGAAGAATAGATGAGATAATTAGGGTTTATGAGTAATGGCATAAAATTAGGGTTTAATATGGTAAAAGATGAAGGGAAACCCTAAATGCAAAACGAAACCCTAAAATGGATACAGAAACCCTAGAAAGTGAATCCAAGTCAATAAAGTAGATTGTTGATAAAGTGTGTAATAAATAGAGTACAAAATCTTTTCAGGAATTATGTGATTATTGAATTGCTTACTTGGATTGCATTCTTGGTTGGATTTGCTTAATGCTTTTGAAATCATCAAATCAGGTATGTGGTTATGCTTATGATTATCCCGACTAGTTTTCTGAGGATTTAGCGACGTTTCCCTCATGGCTTGAAATAACTGTTGGATGCTTTTATTTCATGCAACTATAGAGTGACTATGACTATCACTATGAATATATATATGTATAACTGGCTAGATCTGGGTCAACCTCTGTGGCTTGTAAAGGCTAAAAAGGGGTAACCTAAAGTAAGGTCTAGGTTATCGTGGGATAGAAATTGGGCTACCAAGTGTAGTGCCATGAGACCCATTAGCCTGCCATGAGTTAAGGAGTGGGCTACTTACAAGTAGTGTCATGTGACTCAAACCTAGAAACTGGTTCACCTATAGGTGGGACCATGAGGGGTTTAATGGGGATCTACCATAAGGAAGGTAGTATCCAGGTTCACTGCAGGGATAGCACAGAGGATAGGGTACTCATGGATCACAGAGTTATATTTAAAATGTAATCTTGGTTGTTAAATGATTAATTGAATGATTACGTTGTTATCATAGTTGCACGTTTATTGTTTCCCCCACATACCAGCTTCGGCTGACTGACATTTTGTTTGTTGGTGTTTTAGGTACAAGCCAAAAGGACAAACAGTAAATCGTCATATTGTGAAATACATGAAGTAAAATACAAGGAGGATTAGTTAGAATAGAATCCATAAGTGGATAGAAGTTTAGAGATCCATGTTTTCAAAAAGGTATGCAAAAGTTTAATTTCTTACAGTTTTCCCGTTTAGTCTGTTAAAATTTGATAATTATTCTTGGTTAATTGTCGAACCTTTGATCCGGAAGTTATGGGTGCAGCTTCGACCTCTCGGTCTCCCTTAATTGGGGATTATCGGGAGGTGGGGTCGTAACAAAGATGGAGTAGGGGAATGTTGTTTAGGCCAATTCACAACCACAATGAAAGTAGTGATGAGTTATAAATTCCAATGGAGTAAAAAAAGGGGCATTTGGAAGGGTGTACAAAGGTTCAAAGGGAGAAGAAGGGTCTGTCATGACTGTCGGAGGAGTAGCTTGTGGACACATGGATAGAGGGACATATGGGGCCAATGGATTAGTGTTTGGGTTCAGGGGCGGAGGCGAGATCTAGGTGTTCCTAATGTAGATGAGGGAAGAACCAATTGATAGTGGCTCTCCATCCATTTCTCCTCCAAGTCATCAGCCTTAATGGCTCTCGTGTTTTGATGCTTGATCCCCTCAATTGATGGTCCGGTAGGATTTGGGGGAGGAAGTTGGAGTCAAGGGAATTGAAACACGAGAGCAAGAGGTAGTGGGGGGAGGTGTCTCACATCATTGCTCTACAACTGAGTAATGACTGCATGGATGAAGGAAACCAGGCCCATGAGAGTTTGAGGTTTACGGTCAACCTACATTTGACCATGCATTATTACTTGTATATCTCCATCCTTTAATACCTTATTCTTATTAATATTTTTAAATTTATATCTACCATTCCATTAATTTGTTTCCTTTGAATTTTAAATACGAGTTTAGTGTTTTAAATTAAATATTATAAATACTAACTCTCTTATTTATGGTTCTAATATTGCTAGATATTACTCTCATCATTAAATCAAAAATTAATATCTACAAATCAAGAATACCTATTATGTGATTCCGAACCCAAAAACCAAAATAGGTTTAAATTTTTAATTGTAGGTCCCAACTAGGGTGATTTATTAGAGTAAAGCATAATTGCATTTTACTTTCTCAATTTCAAGAAAATAATTGAAGTGAAAAATATACATAGGAAACTAATGTTAGAGGTTTTTCAAATAGAGACTATGATGTAAAATATCTCACAATTACATTTGGTAGTGAAATTTGGCATGTTACACAAACACTGAAGAATATATCGAGAAAATACCTCATATAAAAAAAATGAGTGATGAATAATATAGTGAGCCCCTTCTAATATGGGAATCTCAATAAGAATACTTATATGTTTTTTCATACTTTAGATTTCAGGCACATCAAATCCTTATATAATATGCATGTCTCAATCCACAAATACAAGTTTGTATCTTGAATACTTGATTTTAGTGCAACAGATCATATTATAGGTATACTTAGCCTTATATCCAATATGTCCATCATAAAAGCCAACACCACCAAGGTCACCATTCAAATGATCTTCAGTTCCATTCAAGACACTTGGACCATCCCACCTGAGGAATGGATCTTCACTTACCTAGTTGTATCTCCACTACTTTTAATCTTGATTGGTGTTTGATGCAGGACCTTCAGACGAAGGTAGTAATTAGTGGTGGGTATAAGTAATTTCATCTCTACTATCTAGATAGGGATTAGAGGCTTTCATAACTAATATCCTATACACATCTATGATTGCCTTGGTTACTTATTTCTTGAGAATATTCACATTTTTCATGCACAATTTTCTCATTTAGATAAACTTCATTATGATGCTTGTCAGCTAGGAAAGTGTAACATACTCTAAATCTATTTATAAAGTTCTCAAAATCTGAATCCATATGCAAATTGTTCTCTCATTTAAACCTAATTTGATCATTTTTCTCATTGTCATGTTCTTGGATATTAATGTGTCTTCTTTTTAAATCCACGTTTCTAGATGAGTTCATCTTACTCACATAAGAAACATCTACAAACCCATTCCTCAAATTATCCTCATGAATTTATTTAATATGGCTCAATGCAGTTTGAATCATGTGTTCTTGGATAACTTGAATAGACCTTGAATAAATCAAATAGTCTCGATTTAAGAACTATTGGCTTGAGAATCTATTACTCATAACAAAGTAGATGGTTTTTTGAAGGTAATACAGTTTAAATTAAATTATCCATCATAGAACTATAAGTAAATGTATTAGTATTTTTTTAAGCTAACTATAATAAATAGGGCACATGACTAAACTTTCATAGCATTTTGATGTGTTGTTTAGAAGTTACAAACTTTGGAAGGAATAAATAAGTTTGATATTAACAATAGTTGTTAGGCTTCATTTCTAAGTAAATGGAGTAACATCATTGTGTTTCCCTACTCCACCTATATAACATATATGGGGTCAACAGTTCCAAAGATCACGGCCTCTATCTTTGACATGTATCCCCATCATCAAGACAAAACTCCCTCTCTAACTTCACCTTGGAGTTGTTGTCCCCAACGATTGATCTCAGTTTGACCATAAATCCTAGAATTTAATGTCACCACCATCGTAATTGCATACCAACATAAAAATAGCAATATGGTATCATACAATGTAGAACCTCATAGAAGACCTCCCAATACTAGTTGATGACTTCCCTTTCCCTCCCTAATTAGCATCTTCCCCCACACCCTATAAACCCAAAGAACCCTAAAAGCATTTCAAACCTACAATATATGGTTGTCAAGTTTCAAACCATGTTGTTGAGCATCCCGACATGCTAACACTTCTATGACATTCATACACATATAAATACCTTGTTGTGGAAAAAGAAGTCATTGCAAAACACTAAACCTAGAGTTCCCACCTCTCTCCCTTATTCTGAATAAGAATATGGAATCGAGTCTAGTTCCCCAACCGATCAATGCTCCCATATTCAAAATGATTGGTTGAATGTGATGGTTCTTGCACCTCCTTGGAGGCCTTGTAGTAGTTGTTGGAAATCCCTCAGGCTCCAGGGCAAGAACGATGGCCAACACTTATCCAGTGTGTCTAGATATATAAAGACCCTAACATTGCCTAGTCACTCCAGCACGTATCACTTTTATGACCTCCATCAATGACCCTTTTCCAATGAAATGAAAGACTTTTCGACCCAAGGTGACCTATTTTTAGGCATGCAACAATTAAGACATGTATAAGTGAGACTCAATTCCATTCCTTCTCTCTCCTTTAGTAATCAACACTAAAATTCAACTATAGTATCCAAATTGCATACCTCTGGTTCAATTTCCTTTTCACTAGGCCTCTACAAACCACTGCCATAAGAATCTTATAGGTGATAGGACAATCTCATCCCAATCACCATGAAAACATTGATAGCTCGATATTTTACTCCCGAAGTTTAACAGAAAATGAATGAGTTCATGACAGTGAGGAATATATCTTCTTACTATTTTAATAGTTATAGATGATTATGACAATGGTTAGGATATAAAGCTTATGGTGTTTATAGTAGTAAATAGTTAATTTAGTGCATAATTCCAAGAAAAACATTCAACATATGTATATTCAAGAGAACATGCTAATTAATTGGCCTAGTTAGTCCATTGTGTAAAAATTTACCACATTTGTATTAATAGTTGTGTATATGTGAGTCAATAAATTCATAATTAATAAATGTATAGGTTATGCAATTATGAAAACTATATCATGTTATAAGTTTGAACCCTAAAACTATATATGCTAATGAATATACTCGAATTTGATATTTCAAATTATGAACCACTTCCACTTAGATCAAACATTCAATTGAACCATAGAGAGTACCATAGGGAAGAATACATATAATATTATATAATCTCATATCTTTTTAATAAAAGTAAGATGACACATTTCCATTGGTTATACAAGGAATTTATTCATCCATTCATTCACATATTAGTATATATATATATATATATATATATATATATATATATATGAATATATATATATCATAAGAATATTTGATACCTAGGTACTAACATATGAGTGTTATGGTGTGCCCTTAGTTATACTCAAGTACTAGTTACCTCATTATTAGGGGATATGTAATTATATGGTGACAAATGTTTTTTACCAGAGATAACCTTGACATATTTGAACTTAATGACAATTAGGTGGTAATATGATAGCCTAAGATACAAACTAAGGGAAAGAATGATAACTATCAGTTAATAAGTCATTCCAAGCCAATAGTAATTATATCATTCAAATTGTAGATATCTCTCTTCATTAAGTCCTTAAGATCTATGAATCTTGATTACAAAAATTTTGGACTCTTGTTTGAGATAAAGGTATTGAACTCTTTATTTCAATTATCATTCTGTTTCATCTTTCTTAAAATTTCATTTGTAGAATTTGGCAAGTGGTGCAGTGAATTATTTATTAACCTTGTCAAATCTATTGAATGTCACTGCACTTACTTTAAATATTGAATATTGTTGAATGATAGAATTAAATTGGATTTGTACATAGGAACAAAATTAGAATATTTCCTACATCTTTGGCTTCTAGAATCAGTGGGTCATATCCCCTACCATGTGCAATGGATAATGGACAACTAGAGGTCCCTTTGTACTAGTTTCCCTATAGGAGAAAGTGGCATTCTCTCATAGAGCAGAGAACATTATAGCGCCTAGACCTAGAGAAGACAAAATATTAGATATCATGTGCCAATGAATAAATCATTGAATTTGAATACTAAATACTTTGATATATGGAATGTTGGTACTCTTGAGTCCATCTTATTTTATGAAAAATATTGGAAATGTGGTATTTTGAATACTATTATGGAATTCCAACTTTTTCATCCTTGAAATCTTTAACTTGTTGACTGTAGCCTACCAAGTATTCATTGGCAAAATTCTAGTTAGTTTGGACATCCTTTTGTTAATATATATTTAAATAGCTCAATAATAAAGATTTAGTAACAGCTTTTTAACCCAAACCTTCCATAGTCCATGTGAGAATTTATTCCCTATGGTAATTCATGAACAGGTGATACAAAAAATAAATAGAAGAGACATGCAAGAGAGGTCCTTTGTTGAATAGTAGACTGACCCTTGTATGTTTTATGTACTAGTCCTTATGTATAGGCTTATGTGAACTCTAATTGTAAAGTGTGAATGTACACAACATTTTCTTATACATTTTGAAATAATGTTATGAAAATTTTGATCATAAACATTAAGTTTTTACAAGATGGTGTCAGAGCTATGAACAGTTGGCACTCATGCATGTCTCGTGCACATAAGGTTAAATATCTAAGTATGCCTAGAACTTAGGCAAATAGTTTATAGCCAACACTACTTTTTCTATCCCTATCTATGTAAGATAGAAATATAGAATTAGGTGAAATTAATTTAAAAAAATTGTGTAATACATAAATTAATGGATAATAGAATACCAAGTAGATGGAACAATTTGAGATATAAAAGAAAGGATATGCATTGAAGATTCATGCATAATTACTCCTTGACAACTTAGGTGGTTGTAGAGTGTGACAACCTTGATTTTCTCTATCTTAGATTATACCCATTTTCTTACTGTCTATGACTCAAATTCACTCAATTGAGTTAAATTACATACTATTAATGTGGTGATGCTCTGATTTGGTGACATCAATGATCGATTGCATAATGTGTGACATTAATTTGAACTTTTGAACTTAGTATCATGCTTTAATAAATCACCTTCTTGAATCAAATTTTGAACATTATCACTATGATCTTTTTACTCTAGAATGTATTCCCTGATCTAGAGAATCCAATTTTGAATCTGATGGTGTAAAAAACACCTCATTTAGATCAACATGTCAAAAGTCACACCTCTTAGGAAATCCCTAGTTGATCATGCTTTATTTAGGTCTTTTTCCCTTATCATGGGCAAGCCTTAATGGGCCCAAATAGGCTAAACCTCAGGTCACCATCTTGCCCTCTTCCCCTTTTGCTTTGGGAAAAATTTTGAGGCTAGGAGGGTCGTCTCCCATCTCCAGCTACATCGGTGTAATGAACAGAGGACCAGTGATGGACAACACACCCAAATCCTAAACCTCTTAATCCATTTACAGCCTCACCTTTCATCCTTTGTTCATTTTTCTTTTTCGTTCTTCCTTTTCTACCTCCATTTAGGACTAGCTATCAACTCCCTCTCCCTCCTCCTTCTTCTTTGCTTGACAAAAGCTGACCGCTGCTTTGGGCATCATTAGCGGAGGGCAACACCACTGCCACCCTCGCTGAATTGGGAAGATCACACTAGGATGCCTATAGTATTGTCCTTTCCCTGCTCCCACCTCCAGGTCTCTCCCTCCCTTGTTCACACTTCTTTTTCCCAAAACCACCATGGAGAAGTGCATGCGATAGAAGACAAGACATCGGCGCACCATGTTGGTGGCCAGCACTCGTGGAGCCCCAACCTCCCCCTCACCATGCTTCTTCATGGGTTGTCTTGGGCGCACTGGCCACCAGAGAGGCTGGGGTGCAGTCCCCTATCTCTCCCATATTCCCACGCTAGAAATAGAGGAGTTGCATGGGGTGGTCACGCAGTGATGACAACTGGCTGTGAAACCATCCCACTCGTTGTCTATTAGAGAGCGAGCGGTCAGGAGGGACAACGAGTGGCTAGGAGCGGTGGTGAACCCAGGGTCACCATGAACTGGAGGTTGGATCATCCTGTGCATGGACCATTGGATCAGTGGTGGAAGGCCATGATCTGCTGCATCATCTGGCAAGTTAAATAGGTAACGCCTAAGTTGATTCCCTATAGTTGTAACTATATCCTTTAAAATCCATATCTTACTCATCGTAAGGCCAAATTTGGTAAAATTATATATCAAATGTATCCTCTCGGTGAGACTAAAACATGGACCAACTTTCAGGCCCTGAATCTCCTTCTCTTTCCCATGTTTTGCTTAAAATAGGATCTTTGCCTATGTCGACCAATTTTAATGCAATGTTATGATGAAAATTGAAACTTTTATGCATATTGACCCTCCTAAGAACAAAACCAGTAGATCTTGTGCTCTTGTGACCCTAATGAAGGTCGTAATGACCTCATTTCTCTTGAGTGACTCCTTTTGTACATATGTGAATAGATTGGACAATAATGATGTACTATGCCTTTTGGTGATTATTCTTGGTACCTATTGTTGTCTAATTGCTCATCTATCATGAAAATTAGTAGATCTATTCTACCCTATGTTACACATATCTACATTTGTCCCCTATGAGCTATGTTTGGCTATATGGCCCTTATGCATGATGTGATCCTTCAAGGCTATGCATGTTTATACCCTAATCAGATGATGGGTTTGACCTATGTGTACATCAAATGCCTTTGCATTCTTGAAATAAGTAACTCCATAATGGCCCTAATGCCCATGTTTCACACTATATATTGATATGATGGTGTATGTGATCATACGTCCACTAGTAAGGACCTATTGTGACACCATTGGAATGTTTGTCTAATTTTGTGCCCCAAATGTGATATGGATCTTGATATCATGTCTTCCCCTCCAAAATCAGGAAGTATCCTCTCTTATGATTGTCTTGATGTGGATTTCCGATATAATATATATATATGTTGGACCCTAATGATACAAGTCTTGTTGTTTGATCTTGCATGTATGTTGATGTGTTGATACCGAGTTAGACCTTTATGCCTTGACCTTAGCAGACATCCACGTATCTTGGGATGTTTTTCTTATGAACTTATGTTTCTGATCTAAACCATCTATGATGCTTGGTTCTCATGTATTTATGATCATGACCTTGTTTTCCCTATTATGAGTTTTTGAACCTTATGATGTACATAAGTGACATGAATCTTGCATGTCCATATGAAACGTCAAGATGATATGAAACTTGAACCATACCTTTGTAATGGACCTCAAATTAGTAAAAGGTCATTGTCATCAAATATTTGTTTAACCCACTATGAACCTAACTTGGCCAAAACCCTAAAATGCATCTAGGTAGGGTTAATGTTGAGAATCTAATGGATGTATACAATATTATGCTTAATCAGGTGTTGCATGTGGCTAGATGATCAATGATAAGTAATTTATGAATCTCTAAAACCAAGTACGTGTTTTAATAATTATATGACTATGGATTTATTGCTTGAATGTGATATATATATATATATATATATATATATATATATATATATATATATATATATATATATATATACGCTTGTTTACTTACTCAAATATTGTCATGTAGTACTCTAGTATTTTACTCTACGTTTGTCTCATACCCTATTTTATAACTTGCAAACATAATATATAAACTCCATTATACAAACCTCCTACACCTACCTGAAGTTTTGGGGTAAGACATGAGGATGGGGGTCCTACTTGACTTATCAAGAAAGGGTGGATTGTTGATAGAAGGGTTAGCTAATCTTGAGCACCCTCATAGACTTTTCCAATGGGAATTTGTCCATAAAATGCCTTACAAATACATGATATTGATAAATGCACTAATGATAGTATAATTGGAGTGAAATGAAATAAAACATGGGCTCTCACTTTGCTAAATACTTAGCTTGTTTATTTCTTGTTCATTATTTATACAAATATTTTGAAATTATGCAGAGCTTATGTAAATGTTTCTTTCAGCCTTGTACTCGGCACCTCATGTGCTTCACCTACCTTGTTTCACGTATTTTATAGGTTCATATATGGCTAGTAGTTGATGGGCTTGGTGAGCTATGTTAGGTTTACTTGTTCTAGATCCATAGTTTACATGAGTAGAGTGGTAAACATGTATTCTTGAACATGTAACGGATAGCTTGTAATAAACAATTTTGCTTAATAATATTTGTTGAATGTTGAGATTATGATTGGTGCTTTTATTGTATTATTTGTTCATATATGATAAGAATTTCATGCTTCTAGTTCCATTACATAGGGTTTTCTCACATTACATTCTGGCCTAGCCATGGAGATCTCTACTACTTGGAAAAAATCATAAATTATGTACAAAGCCACCAACCCAAATTAACAGGTTAAAAATAATAGAATATGTGATTACAACTTTTGAACAACCTAGTAGTTGACTATATTGGATTGGAGAAAGGTGGACAATGAGACTAGATGCCCCAAGCTTGCATTTGTGAAGTCCTAATTAGAAGGTAACCATGTTATAAGTTAAGACACTCAAGTACTCCTTTAGGTTCCATAGAGATCTTATTTCTTACAATTGATTCAAGTAGTTAATATGGTGGAGTGGTAGTAAGTGGAAAGTTGTTAATATGTGATTGTGAATTCGTTCTCACGTTGATTTTGGTCATTTTATGATTTTGCCTCACAAATTTTTTCCATCAACAAATTATTTAATTTATAAATACTATAGGTACAAAGAAAATGATTTTATGGAATTTATCAATGATTTCTTGATCTAAGTCATAAAGAAGGAGGTATGGGAAAATTCTAGAGTAGAGTCAGCTTGATTGGGTACATAATTGATAACACTAAGACTTTGTTGAAGAATTATACTAGACATTAGCTGACATGATATGTAGACATATTTAGGTTTTTAGTTGAATCATTTTAAGGAGTGCAGACAATACAAGTTGAATGATAGATATTCTAATTTCAAGGACAATATCCTCCTTAAGGGGTGGATTGTTGTAACATACTTGATTTTTGGTAATAAATTTATTCTGAGTCCATATCCAAAATGTTCTCTCATTTTAAATCTTATTTGATTATGTATGGTCAATCTTAATGTTCATGGATATTTGTTCATCACCTTTTGAAATCCTTGTGAGTAAATGAGTTCATATTTCATAAGAAATATTTCAAACCCAGTTCCTAAAATTAGCCTTGTGAATCATTTTGATATGAATCAGTTCAAACTAAATCAATAGTTCTTAGATATTTTGAATGGACCTTAGAGAAATCAAACACTCTTAATTCATGAACTACTATCTTTGGATTTTATTCATCATTTGAAATCACATAGTTTCTTGAAGGTGTTTTTGTTTAACTATTAATAGCCATCCTAGAACTACAACTACAGGGATTAGTATCTTTTTAATATAATTTGTTATGAATTAGCCACATGCATAAAACTTCATAGCATGTTGATGTATCATATATAATTCATAAATTTTGAAAAGAACTAATAAGTATGATATTGACAATAATTATTAGGCTTTATTTCTTAGTAAATAGAGTAACACCTTCATGTTTCCCCTCTCCCCCCATCTAACGTCAACGGAGTCAGTAGAACCAAAGGAAATTGAATCCCTCCTTGAAACTTCTTTCCCCAATTTCAACATCAAAACTCCCTCTCTAACTTCACCTTGGAGTTGTTGTCCCCAACGACTGATCTCAATCTGACCATAAACCCCAAAAACATCTTCTACCACCATCGTAATTGTGGGTTTTTGTAAAAATGATAGTGAGGCACAAGGCACTCTGTAACCTCGTCAAAGGCCTTTCCATAGAAATTATTGGAAGCCCTACCCCTCCCTTATTAGTATTCCCATCAATATACTATATAGACACCTCCAAGAACCCTAGAAGCATTGCAAACATGCAAATATCACTGCCAAGTTTCATACCCTGCCATCGAGAATATCAGCTTGCTAACAATGTTCCAACATTGCTACACATTGTGGCTACATTGTCGAAGCAAAAGAAGTTGTTGCACAGCCCCAAACCTAGAGCCCCCACCTGGACCACCTCTATCCTGTTACAACCCCAATTTTTGGGTTCTTTTGGTGAGAAATGTAATTTCTCCTATTAAATATATTTGAACAAATAATGATATATTTTGTTTTAAATAAAAGGATTTCATTTACAATAGCCTTGTTGTTTGTTTTGTGGGCTTTATTGGCTATTGGGCCGAATAACAAGGAAAAGACAAAAGAAACTCCATTATTAAAAGAGTAAATAAGAAAATGGAGAAAATAAAGATGTAGAAACCTCTAGAAGGCAAAGGAATATCCCACAAAGGTGTATTTCATGCCTTTTGGTTTCCTTGGGTTCCAAGGAGTCCAAGTTGCAAAGATAATGCAACAAGAAAGAGAAAGGATTAATGGAATATTGCTTTATTAAGAAGAAACTATGAGATAATAATGAAATACAAGAACATGTGGAAATACGGATAATGGATCCATCTTGGATAAGATTTCGAGTCTACATGGTTTATAATAATAAAAAAGAATCAAAATAAAGAAAATAAAAGATTAGGAGAGAGAAAATATAAGTTTAAAGCATAAATAAATGCCTTATAAGTCATTGACTTGCAAACAAAGAAAAGGAGTTATTCCTTTTGTATTTTGACCCCAAATTTGGAACATAAGCGGATTACGTCTTTATGTACTTTCTCTCAAAATTTGGGATCAATTGGATAAACGGTTTGGGAGTTATGAATTTTACAAGTTTCATCAAGTGTAAAGGATAACATTAAATGTCACAATTTATGTTCTAATATGAGGTTTGCTAGCCGTTGGATCAAGGATCCAACGGTAGCTGCTTTTCATCTCAGATTAGAAAAAGGAACAGTAAAGGAAACTTGCAAATCAATTTTTCTTGGCACACAAGGCACGAACGAATCTAGGACTTGTCCCATTGGGTTCAGGAGGCCAAACTGAATTAAACAATCCTAATATTGTGTTGATCCCATGTGAGAACGGGATTTTGCCCAAATCCCAGTTGGTTCAGGACTCCATGGATGCTAGAGACAAGATCTATATAAGGGGCTCTACCCCCTTTGTGATAGAGTGGCTAGGACAAGAGAAACCACACAAGTTGGAGGAGTCTGAGCGCACTAGAGGAAATCCCTTTCCTTCCATCTTCATCTTTATCGTGGGGCTCTCTGGGCACCTCGGCAGCTTTGCTATGGGAGAGGAAGGTGACTCTGTCAGTCAGCATGCAGTGCCGGTCTCCACCAGTGGGGCTAGCAGTAGTAGGTCCGAACTTCTAGCCGGTGTTTGGCACTTCACGAGCCACCCGACAAAGGGAGGACGGCCGGGCGGCGAGTCCCCTGTTTCACAGAGGAAACAGAGGAGGCTCGTCCACGCCAGGAAGATGACGAATGGTGACCCAGATCGGGTAGTTGGGTAACCGGATCAGCAGAAGATCCATGAGTCAGGAGAGCCTCTAGAGAAGTATAAAAGGATCAAAAAGACACGTGGCGCCTTGCATGTGGCCAAAAAGGTACTTTTATTTGTAAAACTTGTAGAAAAATATTTGTAGCTCTGATGAATAAAGTTAAAATATGAAAGTTTCTCTAAACATTTTGAGGAATCTAATAAAAATAGATTTAGAACCTAATTACTCTTACAATTCGAAAAGTAGTGAAAGTTATCTACTTTAATGCTTTAATGATTAAGAAACCCTAATTTGAGGTGATTAATGTATTAAGAAGGGTTTAATGAATGATTAAAGTCAATATTAACCTATTAATTATAAAAAGATATATTAAGATCGAAAAGGATGAACTTTGCATGTAATTGGTTTAATTTAGAGTTCATGTACATGAATGAGCTTTAATGGGCCTTGAAACCCTAATGTTAGTAATTGTGACTCCTAATAGATTTAATTATTAAAATTCATGAATAAAGTTGAGATATGATGGTTTTAAGCTATTTCGAGTATAAAAGTTCCTAATTGTGAATAAATACCTTAAAATAGTAATTAGGGTTTTCTCATGGATAAAGGTGGAATTAATGATAAATAGAGTTCATATGTGAATTAGATCATAATGAACTATGAGTTGTTAATCTGGAAGGAACCAAAGATGATAATTAGGCCTAATGATCTTGTCATGAATTAAAAGGATAAAAATGGTAGTTTTAATGTAAAAGAGCATAATGGACTGAATTGATGGTTATTTATGCCTTTAATAAAGGTTATATGTTGTTAAAAGGTAGTAACCTTAATATATTTCGTGAATAATAGATGAGATAATTAGGGTTTATGAGTAATTGTATAAAATTAGGGTTTAAAATCGTATAAATAAAGTGAAACCCTAATTGCAATGGAAACCCTAAAAGTGGACTAGAAACCCTAGGAAGTGAGCTAGGCTTAATAGATCTTGATGGCATGATCAATAATAGCAAATTGTATGCATATTTTAGGATCTCTTTGTGTGCTTGCTTTCCTATTGGATTTCTTGCATTGATTGGATTAATTCTGTCTCAAATCAGCCTGACAGGTATGTGGTTAATTATGGTTAATCGCATTAGTTTCCCGAAGGGTTTCACGGATGATTCATCGCATTGAATGCAACTTATCAATTTGGATGTTCATACTTGGAAATCATAAAGTCACTATGATTATCACAATAATAGTATAAGTGTGTATTCTCGCACCTACATGCCACCCTGATGGATGATGCAAAAAGGTCAAGCCCCGGAGGGAAGACCCATGGGCACCATGAGTGGTGACCCTAGGCACCAAGCTCGGGATTGACAAGGTGGCCTATGATATTGCATGACTAAAGGGCACCATGAAGGGTGACCCCAGGCACCAAGCTTGGGATTGAGAAGGTGGCCTTAGGTCAATGGCAAAAGAGAAATCCAAAAGGGGGTATTCCAGGGTTAGGGGAAAAGCGGTGGAGAATGACACAATGAAAACGTAATTTGTCTTGTTAAATTACCTTGATTGTGATTATTAGGTGGTTAGCCATATTTGTGAAATTTTGGTTGTCCCCACATACCGGCATATTCTTATATGTTGACCGACGTTTTGTTTATCGGTGTTTTAGGTATAAGTGTGAAAAGGACAAACAGTAAAGTGGCACATTGTGAAAATAAGAATTAAAGTGCAAGGAGGATTAGTTAGAATAGATTACAGTCATGGATAGAAGTTAGATATCCAAATTTAAAAGGTATGCAAAGTTTCATTTTATTACAGCCTTTCAGTATAGTTTGGTAGAATTTGATAATTATTATTGATTATTTGTCGAACCTGAAATTTGGATAATGGCTCTGAACTCTTGGTGTTCCTTAATTGGGGGTTACCGAGAGGCAGGGTTGTTACATTTGGTATCAGAGCATAGGTTCCTCATTTAATCTTTAATAATTATTAAATTTTACAAATTCCATAGAACCGAGGGAGTAATTAGAGGATTTTTCGAAATATGGAGGTGTCTGGAAAAGGATCACGTCTGGGGGCTGGCAAGATTTTCCTCTGCATCGCTAGTCAGAATACAAGGACTCCCACATTAGTGTGACTTCCTAGCCAATGTCTTAGGATTTGACTCAAAATAAGATACCTTTAGGACTCTCTCATCTTGTTCATCCCTTCTCAACTCAAATGTTGTTAAGGACCTTAAGGATTAGGGTTTTCTCTCTTTTCCTCACCCTCTTGAGGTATGGGTAAGGTTGATAAGGTTTAAGGAATACTCCACCAAAGTAATTAAAAGCATGTAAATAAGATGTCATGGACATAAGCTTAATAGTTTAAGTGTAAACTAAATAATAGATACATGCTTAGGTCGTATGGCATATGTTGTCATGCCCTCAGGAGAGACATGAGGCTAGACCTTCTTGTCAGGAGGATGAGTAGAGAGAGTTAGTCTTAGAAGTGGAGACCTCCATTATAAGTAGAGACATGGCACATCCTTTGAGGATGATGCTAACCCTAACCCTAAGTGGTGGTTAGAGAGAGAGATAGCATGATGAGTTAGATGTCATGATAGACCAGGTGCGTGGACATGCTTTTGGATGCCCATAACGTTATGAGCCATGTGAGGTTGGATGACCTAGTGCCTTTGGCAACCCAACCCTGGAAAGGGTCGTGCATGTTAGAGTGAAGGATAGCTCCTTCAATTATGAGGTTAGTGAAGAACCTATGGAAACCCTCTGGGCTTATATGATCATGGCAAAGTTGCACCCAAAGTACGTCAGTAGTACTAACAATAGGCTAAAACCTTGGCCAGGAGAGTATGTTGGATAGATTATGATATAAGCAAGAAGAGTTTTGGATAATTTTAGGCAAACATGGGTTTCACCCAGGTAGGTGTACGCTTGTGAGCTTGGTCCACCTAGAGAAAGGACCTCTAGTAGTAAGGCTATTTGTAGGGTTAGCTCTGGAGAGAGAGAGAGAGAGGGACCCAAGCAAGAAGGTTGGAAGCTTAGACTCTGAGATATGAGGAACGATGGGGTTGATGAGACCTAAGTGGATGGTGGTGGATGCCTCATGCATGATCCCTAGAGGCTGATGGTATCTTGGTTTCCTTTAGAGGAACCAAACCCTAGAGAGAAGATGAGACTGCTGGTACCTTTGTGCCTAAGGTATAGGTGTTTACCTTCTAGGGTTAAGAAGAAGAGTTCCTTAAGACCATGAAGAGGTCTAGTAACATGTTGTGAGGCCTTATACCTTGTTGGTTGTCCTTGAGAAGGACTCCACTCTGAAGTGTTGCTCGAGTAGAAGGATGACAGGAAGTGCATGTCATACCTTGTACGTGCTTGGTTCGTGGTTAAAAGGTTGAGCATGCAATTGGACATCTGAAAGGTGAACCTAGGGTTCTTAGACCTAAGAGGGGAAGTGATGTACCTGATGCTCATGATGAGATTTGAGTTTCTATAGATTCAAGCATGGAACTCCTCATGTTGAGAGGAAAAAGAAACCCCTTAAGTCTAAGGTATGTTTTGACGAACCCCTCACAGTTAAGTTGGTGACATAGGAAGGTATGATCTTGATCCAATGTTGAGGAATGAGAACAAGTATGACCTAGCGTGGTTTAATAGGTGGTATGCTTGTGCCTTAGTAGCATTCTAGGGTTAAGCATGCTCAGGTGGATGTAAACCCTAGACATAAGGACGTTTATGACCTTTCTTTCTATCGAGAGATAGTTTCCTCCCATCCTGGTAGAGGGACCCTTTTTGTATGGTGTATACCAGTTTTGTGGGTTTTGAGGTAACCTAAAGAGGTCTCATAAGATCTTGAGAATCTAGGTGAAAAGTACATAGTATGAGAATGAACATGTAGACCCATAGATAACCATCTCTAAGTGCATGTGGGTGTGTTACCATGGAGGTAGCCGGTATGGGGCATGACCAAGGTAGGCAGGTCGCCATGACCCTATGAAAGGATGAAAGTCAGTTCAGGAATGCAGAGAGAGATGATGGAGACTTGGGTAAGGTTCTAAGTTGGACATGTATGATATTAGAATCCTAAGTCTATCTGAGGTTCAGTAGGGATAAGACTGATGGAAGTAGGAGTTGCCTTATTCCCTAGTTGCACATGACAATAGGGTCGGGCGGTAACAACTATCATTATCTGAGGGCCATGGATTAGGAGATTGATCACCTTCATGAACTCATGGGACCCAAAGGGCAGATGAGTAGGGCACTCTCTAGATGCATAAGGGAAAAGGGATGACCCCAAAAGTGTCAGCACCCTACAGACCTAGAGGAGATGACCAAGGATTGTGTGGTGACCCAAGTAGGTTCGAGACCAATTTTCCATGGAAGTAACTTTGATATCGAGATGATTGTGATGTTGAGACATAAGTTGCACATTTCAACTTAGATTTGAAGGTGTACTGGCAAGGTGGGATGTACCATCTCTACTCTTGGAACAGGAAGAACTTTGTATTTGGACTGCAGCCAAATGCTTATTTCCTCTTGTTATGGGAGTGAGAGATAGGACAGTATGCATGCCATCCATTATTTGAAGGGGAATTGAATACAATAACAAAGTTAGGGTTCCAAGTTATAAAACCCTCCTCCAATTGAGATCCAAAGCTCCAATCTCACGCCAACAATGGTTGATGAAGCTTTTGCAACTCCCCCCATGCTCATCCTCAAGCTTTTGGTTGAAAAGTTTGGCTAGGGTTGAAGAGGAGATCGAATTAAGAAGAAATCCATAATTTATTTTCGATTTCCACCATGGAATCAAGGAGAACGAAGGTCAAGGACTTACCAACAGGTTGGGGGTCATTCTCTTCTTACTCCCAATCCCAAGGTCGTTTTCCAAGCAAGGGGTGGAAGTAAATCCGAAATTCCCTTTCATTCTATGAATAGAGTGGCTAGTACAAGAGAAACTGCACATGTTGGAGGAGTCTGGGCACACTGGAGGAAATCCCTTTCCTTCCATCTTCTTCTACTTCGTCATGGGGCTCTCTGGGCACCTCGGCAGCTTTGCTAGGGGAGAGTAAGGCAACTATGTTAGTCAGCATGTAACGTCGATATCCACTAGTGGGGCTAGCAGCAGCAGGTCTGAACTTCTAGCCGGTGTTTGGCACTTCATGAGCCACCCGGCAAAGGGAGGACGGCCGGGCGACGAGTCCCCTATTTCACAGAGGAAACAGAGGAGGCCCGTCCGTGCCCAGAAAGATGACGAGTGGCGACCCAAATTGGGTAGTTGGGTAACCATATCAGCAGAAGATCCGCGAGCCAGGAGAGCCACTGGAGAAGTATAAAAGGATCAAAAAGACACATGGCGCCTTGCATGTGGCCAAAAAGGTACTTTTATTTGTAAAAATTGTAGAAACAAATTGGTAGCTCTCATGAATAAAGTTAAAATATGAAAGTTTCTTGGAAAATTCCAAGGAATATATTAAAAATAGATTTAGAAGCTAATTCCTCTTGAAATTCGAAAAGTAGTGAAAGTTGTCTACTTTAATACTTTAATGATTAAGAAACCCTAATTTGAGATGATTAATGTATTAAGAAGGGTTTTATGAAAGATTAAAGTCAATATTAACATGTTAATCATAAAAAGATACATTAAGATCGAAAAGGATGAACATTGCATGTAATTGGTTTAATTTAGAGTTCATGTACATGAATGAGCTTTAATGGGCCTTGAAACCCTAATGTTAGTAATTGTGACTCCTAATGGCTTTAATTATTCAAATTCATGACTAAAGCTAAGATATGATGGTTTTAAGCTATTTCGAGTATAAAAGCTCCTAATTGTGAATAAATACCCTTAATATAGTAATTATGGTTTTCTAATGGATAAAGGTGGAATTAATGATAAATAGAGTTCATATGTGAATTAGATCATAATGAACTATGAGTTGTTAATCTGGAAGGAACCAAAGATGATAATTTGGCCTAATGATCTTGTCATGAATTAAAAGGATAAAAATGGTAGTTTTAATGTAAAAGAACATAATGGACTGAATTGATGGTTAATTGTGCCTTTAATAAAGGTTATATCTTGTTAAAAGGTAACCTTAATATCTTTCATGAAGAATAGATGAGATAATTAGGGTTTGTGAGTAATTGTATAAAATTAGGGTTTATAATCGTAGAAATGAAGTGAAACCCTAATTGCAATGGAAACCCTAAAAGTGGACTAGAAACCCTAGGAAGCGAGCTAGGCTTAATAGATCTTGATGGCATGATCAATAATAGGAAATTGTATGCATATTTCAGGATCTCTTTGTGTGCTTGCTTTCCTATTGGATTTCTTGCATTGATTGGATTAATTCTATCTCAAATCAGCCTAATAGGT
This sequence comes from Alisma plantago-aquatica, assembly GCA_963693085.1. Lineage (NCBI taxonomy): Eukaryota > Viridiplantae > Streptophyta > Magnoliopsida > Alismatales > Alismataceae > Alisma > Alisma plantago-aquatica. Next base: position 365,934,577 of record OY856413.1, read on the forward strand.
ATGTGGTTAATTATGGTTAATCGCATTAGTTTCCCAAAGGGTTTCCCGGATGATTCATCACATTGAATGCAACTTATCAGTTTGGATGTTCATACTTGCAAATCATAAAGTCACTATGATTATCAAAATAATAGTATAAGTGTGTATTCTCGCACGAACATGCCACCCTGATGGATGATGAAAAAAGTTAAGCCCCGGAGGGAAGACCCATGGGCACCATGAGTGGTGACCCTAGGCACCAAGCTCGGGATTGAGAAGGTGGCCTATGATATTGCATGACTAAAGGGTACCACGAAGGGTGACCCTAGACACCAAGCTCGGGATTGAGAAGGTGGCCTTAGGTCAATGGCAAACGAGAAACCCTAAAGGGGGTATTCTAGGGTTAGGGCAAAAGTAGTGGAGAATGACACATTGAAAACATAATTTGTCTTGTTAAATTATCTTGATTGTGATAATTAGGTTGTTAGCCATATTTGTGAACTTTTGGTTGTCCTCACATACCGGCATATTCTTATATGCTTATTGATGTTTTGTTTGTCGGCGTTTTAGGTACAAGTGTGAAAAGGACAAATAGTAAAGTGGCACATTGTGAAAATAAGAATTAAAGTGCAAGGAGGATTAGTTAGAATAGATTCCAGTCATGAATAGAAGTTAGATATCCAAAGTTTTAAAAGGATGCAAAGTTTCATTTTATTACAGCCTTTCAGTATAGTTTGGTAGAATTTGATAATTATTATTGATTATTTGTCAAACCAGAAATTGGGATAACGGCTTTGACCTCTTGGTCTCCCTTAATTGGGGGTTACCGAGAGGCGGGGTCGTTACATATCCCTTGTTTCCAAAGTAGAGCATAGGAAATCATGGTCGATTCTCCCGCACTCAATGTTTTGGTTGGCCATTATGGTGCTTGCACATCCTCAGTGGCCCTATAAAAACGACTGGAAATCCCTTAGGTTCTGAGAGAAAGAAAGACTGCCAATACTTCTTCAGTGCATTAAGAGATATGTATGCCCTAACTTTAGATAGTCACCCCAACGCCGACCACTTTTGTGACTCTACCATCAATGACCATCCAACACTACAACAATATGACCTATAGACCCAATGAAACCTCCATTGCATACCTCCAACATTTTAGACTTGGTGACACCAGCCTCAATTCCATTCAGTCTCTTACCTTGAGTATTCTACACTATAATATGACTATAATATTCAAATCATATAGCTCTAGCTTAATTTACATTCCACCAGGCTTCATCAAACTACCTTTGTCAAAATCTTAGAGAGAAGATGACAATCTCATCTCAATTGCCAAGTCCACATCGGTAGCTAGATATTATACTCCAGAAGCTCAATAGGAAGTGAATGAGTTCATGACAATAAGTAATACATCTTCCTACTTCTTTAAAATTATAAGAAAATTAAAATAGTGGGTCTAAGTATATTGTCATACAAAACAAGATTGACAACCCACATAAGTTGGAAATGAATCTTGATATAAGTACTCAATGGACGACATGGGTAACTAAACAAATCTATACCCACTGGAGCATAAACCCATATTTGAAAAATCATCGTACTATTTTAAGATTTACATATCATTGTAATAATGGTTATGAAATAATATGTAGGGTGTTAATAGTAGTAATTAGTAGAAAAGTTTGTAATTTCAAGAAAAATAGTCAACATATGTATATTAAAGAGAGCATGCTCGTCACCTAGCCTAGTTGGTCCATTATGTAAATATCCACCGCATGAATATTAATATTTGTGTATATATGAATTGAAAAAAACATAAGTAATAAATTAGTCACTTAAGTAATTATGAATATTATATCCATGTGATAAGTCCAAACTTGGAAACTATATATGATAATGAATATACTCAGAAATGATAATTGAATTATGAACCACTTCAACTTAGATTAATAATTCAATTAAAACTTACAAGTTGACATAAAAGAGAACTACCTCATATTTTGTAATAAAACCTAAGATGACATATCTCCAGTGATTATGCAAGGAATTTATTCATCCCTTCATTCATGTATTAGTATATACAATACCTAGGTACTAGCATATGAGTGTTATGGTGTGTCCTTAGTTGTAATACAAGCACTAGTTACCAAATTATTGGGGGATATGGAATTATATGGTTTCTCATGTATCTTAATACAAATAACCATGACATATTTGAACTAAATGAAAATTAGGGGGTAATATGACTACCTAAAAAACAAACTAATGGGAAAATGAAAAATGTCATTTAGTAAGTCATTTCAAGCCAATAGTAACCATATCATTCCAAATTGTGTATATCTTTGTTCATCAACTCTTGTATATTTTTTAATCTTGATATGAGAAATATGAGACTCTTGCTTGAGGTGAAGATACTAAGTTCTCTTTTCAATTATTGTGCTATTTCATCCCTCTTGAATTTCATTCACAAAATTTTTATAAGTGGTGCACCCAATTATTTATAGACTTTTCTCTCATCTTGAAGATCACCATGATTTCTTTAAATACTCCATATTGTTGAATGATTCAATAAAATTGAATTTATACATTGCAACAAAATTCAATTATTGGCCAGAGTTTTGGCTCCTAGATTCGGTGGATCATATGCCCCAACCCTGCATAGTGGATATGAAAAATTAGAAGTATCTCACTACTGGTTACTCCCATATATGAAAATGTTGTTCTCTCGTAGAGGGGAGAACATCAGGCACCTAACCTTCTTGAAGATAAATGTTTAAGATCATGTGTCAATGGATAATTTATTGAATTTTGAGAGTTGAATATTTGATATTTGGCATTATTGGTACTCTTGAGTACATATTATTTTGTGAACAATATTGCAAGTTTGATATCATGAATACTCTTGTGAAGTTTTATCTTGTGCTTCCTTGAAATCTTTAACTTGTTTCTCTTAGTTTGCCAAATATGTCTTACCGAATTTTTACATACTTTGAACATCCTTTATGTTCATATTTATTTATATAACTCAATAACAAAGGTTTAGTACTAGCTTTGCTGACCTAAAACTTCCATGGTCCATGTGTTGATTTATTTCCTATGGGAATCTATGGACAGGTGATACAAACAAGACATACAAGAGACATGTAGGAGATATCCTCTTTTGAAGAGTAGATAGGATTTATGTATGTTTTAAATACTAGTCCTTATACATAGGCTTCTGTGAACTCTGACTATAAAGCGTGAATGACATAAGATTTTTTATACATTCGGTTATAATTTTGTAAAAAAATTGTGCATTAAGATTGGGTCTTTGCAACATGGTATCAGAGCTATAAACATTCACCACTCATGCATGTTGAATGGAAATTAGGGTTAAATATCTAAGTACACCTAGAGCTTAGGAAAATAGTTTAAAACCAACCCTACTTTTGATAGCCATATCTACGTAATATGAAAATAGTACTAAGGTGAAATTAATTTTACTCAAACTTGTCTATACATCAATTAATGGAAACTAAAATCATCATCTAAGTGGAACAAGTCAGGGAATCTAAGGAAGGATATTTGATAAAGGTTTGGGATTAATTAATCCTAATCTATTTAGGTGGTGGTGAGGTTTCCTCCACTACATGTTGACATGGATAAGGAGACTTCCCCTACTTGGAAAAAATCATAAATCCTGAACAAAGTCACCAACTAGTGTAAATAGGTTGAAACATTAGAACATGTAATTACAACTTTTGAACAACCTAGTAGTTGATTATATTGCAATGGAGTAAGGTGGATAGTGAAACTTCAAACTTGTCTGTGACTTAGTTCTTTCATTAAATTTGGCAATTTCTCAATTTTGCCTTGAAAATTTTTCTCGTCTAGAATTTATATTCTTAACAAATATTTAAGGTACAAAAAATAATTTTATGGGATTTTGTCGATGTTTTCTCTAGTAAGTCATAATAAAGGTGCTATAAGGAAAATTCTAGATTAGAATCACCTTCAATGGGTACATAATTCATAATACCAAAATTTTGTGGTAGACTGATACTAGACATTAGTCGACATGATATGTAGACATGTTTAGATTGTTAGTTGACTCTTTTAAGCAGTGGAGATTATGGGTCTCAAAATATGAAAATGGTGCCTAGGATTTGTCTAGTGTTGCAATAGGAAAACAACTACCTAGGAGGTGATCCTCCCAAAACTATGGAGGCGATGCCCTCCTCCCCTCTATCAATCATCTATGGAAGAAGGTGACTTCATCAAAGAACTAGATGAAGAGAACCATCAACAAGAAGGCATGGAACCAGGTCTTGGGAGGATCTGAAATAATCAAACAACACAAATTAGTACATCTAGAGAATGTTGATGGTAAAAGGTAGATCATTGTTGATAACAATACGAATGAAACTATGGAGAAATCAGAACATATGATGATCTTGTATGTCATAGGAAAGAGACTATAAAACTATTACCTAATGGAATGAATAACAAGAGTATGGAAACAAAATAGTGGATTTGATATTTTCAGCAAACCTGACAAGTTCTTCTTACTCTAATTCAACTCAGCGGCATCCAAGAAGAACATTATTGGAAGCAAACCCAGATGGTTTTGCAAAAAAATTTGGGTTGTTAAAAAATACAAGACCGGAGCTGACATACATAATGGTTTCTTCAGTACTATCCATGTGTGGACTAACATACCTAGAATGGGTAGGAATAGGTTACTATAGAAATCAGTATTGTTACTAGCAGCTTTGGGAAGCTACTATGTATTGACTACAAATCAATAGGGCAAGGATCCTTGGTGAAATATGGGCACTAGTTGAAATTGATGCTAAATAGGAACCTTCAGAAAAGACTAGGTGAACATGCCTCATCGTGAACCATCTATTGTGGCCATCCACTATGAACATGTCCCTAAGAGATGCCATGAATGCAAAGTGTTTGGCCATGATAATCATGTTGTCCCCTAAAATAGGTTAAAGATCAAGTGCTAACACTGGAGAAGAAGAATGCATCCCTAGTATGGAGGGTCATTGGGAGAAAGAAGAAGAATATGAAAGCTGGCGATAACCATAACGATACAGATAAACAAAAGGATATACTAGTGAGTAATAGTTTTTATAAATGGAATGGTAAGGAAGTTGTCGATAACACAATGAATGGGAATGGCCAATCTATTGATGGAATTGTTTTAGACAAATGGGGAGAGTAAGAGTCTTTCAACCATGATGTTGGTTAGAACATTCCAAACAAAGGAGAAGAGTTGGAGTCAAGAAACCAGAGGAAGGGGGAAAATACCAATATAGTAAGGAGTTCTACTAAGAATGCTAGAGTGGATGGGTCATGTATAACCTTGTCAACTAGCAAGGGTCATTAATGAACAATTAATGGCCAATGTATGTGGTTCAGGGAAACCACAGAAGAGGGAGGTTAGAAGAACAATTATGAAGGCACAAGCTTCCATAGTAGTGTTGGTGAAGATGAAGATAAAATTTCATAAGAAAACCTTTTCAGCAAATCTTATCCCAAGAGGATATAATTGGTTAATTAACCATGAATATGATAGTAACGGACGCATATGAGTTCAGTGGAATCCCAAATCTTGTGATGTTACAAGTATTGGGACAGATGATCAATAGATTTCTATGAAGTTTATTAATAAGGGATGTCTAGTAATCAATTTAACAACTGCCTATGTTAGGAACCTTACACAACAAAGGGATGGTTTTTGGGATGTTCTAGAATAGGTTCCAAGTTCTATTAATGAACATTGGATAGTCATTGAAGAGTTAAATATCATTTCATAATGAGAGGAGAAAGTAGGAGTCAGGAAGTGCCATCATTTATTCTCATCTCATTTCATACTATTATTGACAATGTTGGTCAATTGAATTACCTTCTATTGGGAAGGATATCTACACGTGACATAACAAACAAGGTATGGCTAAAAGAAATTTCCTAAAAACTAGATAGAACATTGGTGAATGATGAGTGTCTTAGAAAATTCCCAGGTGCGAAGTTGGAAATGCTTACTTGTGAGTATTGAGATCATTCTGCTATTATTGTAAATCTGAAAGAAGTCATTAGAAAGAAGAAGCCATTTCAATTTTCAAATTTTTGGATGGACTAGCATGGTTATTGTGACATCATTATGAAATATTGGAAGTCACAACCTCAAGGTAATCCTCTATATTGGTTCTGCAAAACGTTTTAAGGATGGTAAAGAAGAACTAAAACCATGGTCAAAGAAATATGTGAATTTAAATAATTTGATTTCTAAAGAGACGATGGAACTAAATGAAATAAGTATGGTGCTATAGAGAACACCACTAGGTAAGGATCTTATTGAGTTAGAAAAGGTCACTTATGATAGATCGGAAACTTTAGAAAAGGTTGTAGAGAAATATTATTAGCAATGTAATAGGATGGAATGGTTGGGAAATGGTGACAGGATTATAAAACTATACCACACAACTATCAAGAGGAGGGATTTGTCAATTTGATCACTAAGTTCTTCGATACTTAGGGGAATTGTATGAAGTATGAGAGAATCATTGATACATATACATTGTTGTTTATTGAAGCCTTATACAAATCAAGATCGGTAAGAAGAATAGATTCTAGAATGTAAATGACTCGAAAAAGTTAGTTAAGAAGAAAATAACATGTTATGCACATTAATAGATGAAAATGATATCAAGAATAGTGTGTGGAGTAATTGTTTTGATAAAATCCTAGGACCGGATTGATTCAATGTGTTTGTCTATAGAAAAATTGGGACTTGATTAAAGAGGATCTTGTCAAAGACTTGAACTAGTTTTTGGAGAAGGGAACATGATTCGACAAGTTAACAATGTTTTTCTTGGCCTAATTCCAAAGAAGGATATTTTGGATTCTCATACTGACATCAGGTCAATCTCATGCTTCTCCATGTTATATAAAATCATCACAAAGATATCACCCAAATATTAGATATGATTCTACCAACACTGACTTCACCAAATAAAGGTGTGTTTGTGAAGGGCAGGAAAATGAAGAAATGCTCTATGCTAGTTGTAAAGTTCACTTTGGAGTTTAATGTCAAGAGTAGCATTCCTTCTTCTTGTGTCATGTTGGACATAAATAAGGCATGCAACTTAGTTTGATGGTATTACTTATGGAATTGTTTGACAGACATGGGATTTTTTATAAACAGTGTGTTGCAACTTCATCCTTCTCACTCTTACTCAATGAGTAACATGTAGATTTCTTCAAGAATTCTAATGGTCTTAGATAGAGTGACCCCTTCTCACCTCTTCTATTCACCATACCAATGGGGGTTTCAGTATACGGCTTTAGAAGCTCATGACAAGAAGAGGATCAGATCATATACTATCAAAAGAACTAAAGTGTTGAGTCACATGTTGTTCACTGATGATATCTTGAATTTGTGCAAGGTTGGGAAAAAACTCCTGAGGGCACTTAAAGACCTTCTCCAAGAACTTGTGAACCAATCTAGAATGAAGTGCAATGTGAACAAAAATCATTTATATTTATCAATTTCCTGTAGGAACAAGAATGATTTGATTGAGACTATGTGAATATAAAGAGGATGACATGGATATACCCTCCTACATCCACATACAAGTAAATGACTCTGAGATCCCATCAGATTACTCATTTCACTATCCAGCAACTTCTAACACTAAGAGAGTTCTACGGTCTCAGGGTACTACATGAATAAGCTTGCACTTGATTACTTAATCCAATTAATATTTTTGGCTACATCAATCAAGTTACATACAAACACCTACATGATTCTTAAAAAATTAGGAATTAAAAATTCAAAATATATAAAAAGTATAAAGAAAAACCCACATATGTTATGTTGATGGAGATTTTTCCAGGGTAAGTACTTGGGCTACAAGGAGCTTATCTTTAGTAGGGAGGATATGTCTAGATAGGTCCACTCTTACAATAATACCCACATATGTTATGAAGATGATGATTTTTCCATTGGGTATTTGTGATAGAACCGAAGGGATAGTAAGAAGGTTCGTGTGTGGTGGAAGATACAAAAATAGGTTGATGTCCTTGATGTCATGGGACACGTTTATGAGCTCAAAAAGGAACAACAAACTGGGTATTAAGGCGATGCGAGAGTGGAATCTGGCTCTGGTGATGAATAATGCATGGGATATGGCATCAAGCAGAAGGGTTGTATGGTGTGAGGTTATGAAGGATCATTTTAGGAGATCAGAATCCAGCAAGAATGGGCAAGTTGTGCTAGAGGGGAAGAATTTTATATTTTCCAATTCAATGCTCATACATGTCAATCGTACTTCATTCAATGTATGGAAAGACTTTTGGGTATATCTTGGACTTCAATTAAGAAGTCACACTAAAAGGCCTATACTAGACGAATTGGCAGATCTACAAGTCAGTAGCTTGATCATGGAGTCAACAAGATGGGACGAAGAGTTCTTAAATGAATGGCTATAGGAGGAGAAAGTACAACTTGTATTGAAGTCTAACATCCATGTAGGGGGGGTCCCACAGATTAGTGGAGTTAGAACCACACACAGGATGGTAGATATTCAACAAGCTCAGCATATAATCTACTGAGAGCTTTAAAGGAACATTCGACTCCAGGTGATGGGGAGGGGTTGTGGAAACTGATGTTGGCAGCTCGAATGAAGGTGTTTATCTAGCTTGCTAAACATAACACACTTCTTACAAATGTGAAATGGTGGGAGAGGCACATGTTGGATGAAGTCCTTTGTAGCTTGTGTCTGAAGGTTGATGAAATTATCCTTCATTCTCTGAGGGGTTGTGATGAAGTGAGAGAAGTTTGGGTCAATTTAATCAATCATGAGAAACTGATAGAATTTGTTAAACCATATCATCTGAGGGCTGGTTGAAGGTGGGAACTAAGTTGGTCAGGATATCTAAGGAAATGTTCTGGATTTCCTGTCATGAGCTATGGAAGCATCACAATGCACATGTGTTATAAGGTGAGAGCAGGAGACTGGAACACCAAGTGGTATGTATAAAGCAAACTGTAAATCTCAATGAGGAAGTGTAGCACAAGGAGGAAGCATGACAAAGGATTACTAGAATAGATGGATGGACCCCCTAGAAGACGGCGCTATAAAACTCAATGTAGACGCCACAGTTAATAAACATGGTGTGGCGGTATAAATAGATTCTTGAAACAAACAACGATGGGGAATGGAAGGGAGGATGGGGCAGGGAAATCAACATGTCAAATGCAACTGAAGTGGAACTGGCTAGCATTCACATAATTATTGAATGAGTAAAAATGGAAGGGTGGTGTAACACCCCACTCTTTTTATGCAAATATTCAAAATATTTTATTCTTTACACAATCTTTTCTATAGCATAATTGTTGAGGAGCTTCATGCAAATTTCCCATGTTAAGCTTTACAAATTCATTTCATATGAAGAAAATTATGTTCACTTACTTTCTTATCCATGGTTTAATTTTAGAAAGTATTTCCTTGCATATTTATGAACTCTTGCTAAGAAAATATAAATGAATGTTTTTATGTCAACTTTCCTCTCTCTTATTATCATTAGTGGTTTTTATGCATAAAAGCTTGCTTAATATTCCTCAAGATGTTTATTATTGATATTTGGATTGATTACATGAATTATCTTCATTTAGTGATTAAGGAATAGCTCTATATGCTTTAATATATTCACTTAAGTGTATTAAATGCATTTTTGCCTAATAAGGATTGATGGTGGGCTAAAAGACGAAATTAACTGAGCCATTGTGTTTTAATGCACCTCTTTAACCTGTGGGTGAAGTTTGAGTTCATTTGGACTTCAAATGACCCTCCAAATGTTAATTATATGTTTTATATGGTTTATGGTATGCCAATCAATGTGTTATTTGTCACATTTATTTGATTTACACTGTTACACGGGTAATTCGTCCGTTTTATTTTTTGCACGTATCCGCGACAGTTAGATCAGGATCCAATGGTGTTGGGGTTGTCATCTACCTCTGTTACTTCCATGAGCAGGAGTTGTCTCTCTGTCATGTCTTCATCGGTCTCGAACTCCCTCGCCACTCGACCGTTTCATGAGATCTCTTCACCTCTGAGTTTGCCTCACCTTCCCAATTCAAACGAGCCATGACTCGTCCCCTAACTCCCCTCGTAGGCAAAATGCCCATTTAGGGCTCACTGCCGCTCTCTGCCATGAGTGAGCATACGCCTCTTTCACCATCCCCGTCTCCATCTTAAGAGCCTGAAGGCATCAGCGGGCCCCAAGGATCCTTCCTCCTCACTCAATTTGTCCTCCTACACCCTCAGGAGTCCCAACCTACTCCTCCTATTTCTCCAACAACCTTGGCTTTACCTCTGCCACCTCTTCCTGCTCCCACACAATTGGTCGACCGGTAGGAAACACCACAACACCCACATCATTTTCCCATTCCTAGTTATCTCTGAACTCGTCTGAGTCGCCCGAACCTATACTCTGCCACTCGGACCCTACTGGCACTAATTGCCATGGCGATACAGTGGCTATCCAGCCCTCATGAAACATTAAGAGAAGACGCCTAACCTTCTAGATCGCCTTCCGATTTTAAGCTGACGCATATCTGTTGGATTTTGTGGTTTTGCTCCTTGTCCTTTGACCCCTATTTCTTCCCCTACGGAGGAGCATTACTGGAGTTCCTGGCCACTGCGAGACTCCATCTCAGGCTTTTCAAGTTCACATGGCAACGAGGATGGCCGTGGTGCTCTTGGTTTTCCCTGATGGACATTGCTCTGTGATCCAGATCCCGGGAGTCGAGGATCGGCTACTGTCCTCCACCATGGCTAAGGGGTGAAGAATACAAGTCCCTAGATGACCTTGTTACCCCTGTCTGTTTAATTTGACGATTTAAACTCCGAAGGTTATTTTTGAGTTTTCATCTGTCCTCCCTTCTTTGATCGTGAGTCCTCAGTGGCGAGCCTTCTCGCTAGTTGTCCAAGCTTGATTGGTCCAACTCAGACCCAGTCCACTAGATTTGGGTATAATTATATGTGTGGATTTTTCTTGTTTTGACATTGGTCCGTTCTTTGTAAATTCATAGTAAATCTCCTAGTTATCAGAAAAATACACAAAAATATGTTTTGGAAAGGATTTTCGTTGAGGAACTCGATTTTATGATTTTTATTGACTAATTTTGCATTTTCACATATCAATAACTATATGACACAAATTAGGGTTTAATTTGTATGATGAAGGATAATTATGCTATTTTTAGATGTTTAAGAGAATCTAATCAGTCAAACTAGGTTTGACTTAGGTGATTTAGCTCAAGGTAAGTGGGCCATGCCCTTGGCATAGATAATAATTGGTTTATTGAATGTTTATGATTTATGTTAAACACTTAATGTTAAAGTCATGATTAATGCATGTTTTCTTCAAGTATATGGTTATTGGATGTTGATTGTTATAATTTAAGTCTAAATGTAGAAATCACATTAATGTTATGAATTATGATTAAGGTACATGAAACCAAGATTAAGAGGGAAGAAATTCCCATTCATGCTTAAGAGGGAAGAAATTCCCATTATGGTTCATGGGGAGAAATCCCAACTATGTTCAAGAGGGAGAAATCACATTAAGATCAAGTCTAAGTTATCAAGAAGATAATTAAGTCTAAGAAAGATCATGGTTAAGGGAATTTGATTTAGATTTATATGCACATTATTATGGGATTTTTTAGCATTATGGGCTTTCCAAGAAATTATGGGCTTTTCGAGCATTATGGGCTCCTTATGGGGCATTAAGAGAGGAGCATATACTTCTTGTCAAATTCTTTATGTAAAAGATGCCAAGAAATTATTAATGTTAATGCATGTTCATGTTTATGTCAAATCATCTTTATATGTTATTTTTATGTCTTATAATATGCCAATGTCGTTTACTTACCATGAATGTTTTTCCTTTGCATGGTTGGGGACGAGATGTTCGCAGAAGTTGGAGCTAAAGGGAAGGAATCAACTTAAGGAGATCTAAGAATCTAAAAAGTTATTGCCTGGTGGGGTGTCCATCTATGGAGATCCTATCTTTTTCATGTTATCTAGTTTATGTATAGCATACCTTTAGGATCATGATGTAGTTTTCTTTCCAAGAACATACATATGAATCTATGTTTCAATAATGCCAAGTGTTATTTATTTCTTGATATGAGATCACATATGTGACAACCCTCCCTGAAATTCCAAGTACCCCACATTATGGATAATGTTGGGGATTAGGTTGTGCATCTGCTGGTTATGTATGAAACCCTAGGGAAGGGTGTTACATTAATGGTATCAGAGCAATAAATAGATGGCCACTAAGGCAACAATAGAGATTCATATTATGTTCTAATATCATGTTATGTTTACCCTTTCATATGGCCCCTAAGAAGAAGGAGAGGGTTGGTGAGTCAAGGCCCTCACAAGGATCCTCTAGTAGTGATAAGACTGAATATATGAACCAAGTCCCTCCACAAGTCACCCTAGATGCCCTAAGTCCCTCCACAAGTCACCCTAGATGCCCTAGTAGCAGCCTTGACCAATGCCCTCCAACCTAGTGCTCCACCTAGAGTACATGTGATCTCCCTCATAGATTTCTTGAAGATTAGACCTAATGTTTTCCATGGTGAAGATGAGGTTGATGTGGTAACCAAGGTTGAGGAGTGGCTTAGCAACATGGAACATTGCTTTAAAGACTTAGAGTGTCCCCCGCGTAGTAGGGTTAGATTTGCCACCCATATGCTCAAGGGTGCAACCCATACTTGGTGGGAAAACCTCTTAGCCTCTATGGAAGAAGATGACCCTCCTTTCACTTGGGGTGAGTTTGTAGAAGTCTTTAATGACCATTATGTATCTGAAGCCATGTTAGAAAGGGAGGATGAGTTTGTTAACCTTAAGCAAGTGGGTGACATGACTGTCACTGAGTATGCCATGAAGTTTCATAAGAACCAAAAGTATGGTCTTGAGTACACTGAGCAAAAGAGAGCTAAGAAATTTATTAGAGGGCTTAAACCTGACCAAAGTTATGCCTTGTCTGGTAGAGGTCATAGGCCCATGCAATCAGCCCTAGATGCAGCCTTAGAATTGGAGGATCACCCTGGGAGGAATCCTAAGAAGGAGGTACCCCAAAATAATCGTCACCATCAACCCCCTCCACCCTCCAACCATAAGAGAAAAGCCCCTGAACCTTCTTCTGAGAATGGGAGAACCCCATGCCCTACATGTAAGAGAAGTCATGGTGGTCCTTTTGTAGGTTTGGGACTTCTATTTGCTACTATTGTGGTGAGGAAGGACATATCAAGCCTAATTGCCCAAAGCTTGCAAAGAAGGATCCCAACCATAACCAAGCTAAGAACCCTAATCCTCCACCCAAGGTTAAACCAAGGCTCTTCACCATGAAAATGTCAGATGGAGAAGAGGAAAATGATCAAGGTAAGGGTAGTTAAGTAATTTATGTTGAATCATAATGCTATGTTTATGTATGCCTCTTTTATAATGGAAATTGTATGGAAAATTTGCAAGTTTATGTGAAACCCTTAAGGTGGGTAGAAACTCTAGGAAATTTCAAGGATGAAATTTATTTAAGGTGGGTAGTATTGTAACACCCCACTCTTTTTATGCAAATATTCAAAATATTTTATTCTTTACACAATCTTTTCTATAGCATAATTGTTGAGGAACTTCATGCAAATTTCCCATGTTAAGCTTTACAAATTCATTTCATATGAAGAAAACTATGTTCACTTACTTTCTTATCCATGGTTTAATTTTAGAAAGTATTTCCTTGCATATTTATGCACTCTTGTTTAGAAAATAGAAATGAATGTTTTAATGTCACCTTTCCTCTCTCTTATTATCATTAGTGGTTTTTATGCATAAAAGCTTGCTTAATATTCCTCAAGATGTTTATTGTTGATATTTGGACTGATTACATGAATTATCTTTATTTAGTGATTAATGAAAAGCTCTATATGCTTTAATATATTCACTTAAGTGTATTGAATGTATTTTTGCCTAATTAGGAGTGATGGTGGGCTAAAAGACAAAATTAACTGAGCCATTGTGTTTTAATGCACCTCTTTAACCAATGGGTGAAGTTTGAGGTCATTTGGAATTCAAATGACCCTCCAAATGTTAATTATACGTTTTATATGGTTTATGTTATACCAATCAATGTGTTATTTGTCACGTTTATTCGATTTACACTGTTACGCATGTAATTTGTCTATTTTATTTTTTGCGCGCATCCATGACCATTGGATCAGGATCCAACAGCGTTGGGATTGTCATCTACCTCTGTTACTTCTGCGAGCATGAGTCGTTTCTCTGTCCTATCTTCATTGGTCTCGAACTCCCTCGCCTCTCGACTGTTTCACGAGATTTCTTCACCCCTGAGTTCGCCTTGCCTTCCCAATTCAAATGAGCCATGACTCATCCCCTAACTCCCCTCATAGGCAAAATGCCTATTTAGGGCTCACTGTCACTCTCTGCCATGAGTGAGCATACGCCTCTTTCACCTTCCCCATCTCCATCTTAAGAGCCCGATGGCATCAACGGACCCCAAGGATCCTTCCTCCTCACTCAATTTGTTCTCTGACACCCTCAGGAGTCCTGACCTACTCCTCCTATTTCTCCAACGACCTTGGCTTTACCTCTGCCACCTTTTCCTGCTCCCACACAATTGGCCAGCCGGTAAGCAACACCACAACACCCACAGCGTTTTCTCATTCCTAGTTATCTCTATACTCATCTGATTTGCCCGGACCTATACTCTACCGCTTGGACCCTACCGGCACTCATCGCCATGCCGATCCAGTGGTTGTCCAGCCCTCACAAAACATCAAGAGAATTCGCCTGACCTTCTAGATCGCCTTCTGATTTTAAGCTGATGCCTATCTGTTGGATTTCGTGGTTTTGCTCCTTGGCCTTTGACCCCTATTTCTTACCCTACGGAGGAGCAGTCCTGGAGCTCCTGGCTACCGCGAGACTCCATCTCAGGCTTGTCGAGTTCGCATGGCAACGAGGATGGCCACGGTACTCTTGGTTTTCCCTGAAGGGCATTGCTCTGTGATTCAGATCCCAGGAGTTGAGGATTGGTTGTTGTCCTCCGCCATGGCTAAGGGGTGAAGAATCCAGGTCGCGAGATGACCTTGTTACACCTGTCAGTTTAATTCGACGATTTAAACTGTGAAGGGTATTTTCATGTTTTCACATGTCCTCCCTTCTTTGATCGTGAGTCCTCAGTTGTGAGCCTTCTCACTAGTTGGAAAAGCTTGATTGGTCCAACTCAGACCCGGCCCACTGGATTTGGGTATAATTATATATGTGGCTTTTTCTTGTTTTGTCATTGGTCTGTTCTTTGTAAATTCATAGTAAATCACCTGGTTATCGGAAAAATATGCAAAAATATGTTTTGGAAAGGATTTTCGATGAGGTACTTGATTTTATGATTTTTATCAACTTATTTTGCTGTTTTCATATCTCAATAACTATAGGACACAAATTAGGGTTTAATTTGTATAATGAAGGATAATTATGCTATTTTTAGGTGTTTAAGAGAATCCAATCAGTCAAACTAGGTTTGACTTAGGTGATTTAGCTCAAGGTAAGTGGGCCATGCCCTTGGTATAGATAATAATTGGTTTATTGAATGTTTATGATTTATGTTAAGCACTTAATGTTAAAGTCATGATTAATGCATGTTTTCTTTAGGTATATGGTTATTGGATGTTGATTGCTATAATTTAAGTCTAAATGTAGAAATCACATTAATGTTATGAATTATGATTAAGGTACATGAAACCAATATTAAGAGGGAAGAAATTCCCATTCATGCTTAAGAGGGAAGAAATTCCCATTATGGTTCATGGGGAGAAATCCCAACTATGTTCAAGAGGGAGAAATCCCATTAAGATCAAGTCTAAGTTATTAAGAAGATAATTAAGTCTAAGAAAGATCATGGTTAAGGGAATTTGATTTAGATTTATATGCACCTTGTTATGGGCTTTCCGAGCATTATGGGCTTTCTGAGCAATTATGGGATTTCTAAGAATTATGGGCTCCTTATGGGGCATTAAGAGAGGAGCATATACTTCTTGTCAAATTCTTTATGTAAAAGATGCAAAGATTTTATTAATGTTAATGCATGTTCATGTTTATGTCAAATTATCTTTATATGTTATTTTTATGTCTTATAATATTCCAATGCCACTTACTTACCATGAATGTTTTTCCTTTGCATGGTTGGGGACGAGATGTCCGCAGAAGTTGGAGCTAAAGGGAAGGAATCAGCTTAAGGAGTTCTAAGAATCTAAAAAGTTGTTGCCTAGTGGGACGTCCATCTATGGAGATCCTATCTTTTTCATGTTATCTAGTTTATGTATAGAATACCTTTAGGATCATGATATAGTTTTCTTTCCAAGAACTTATGTATGAATCTATGTTTCAATAATGCCAAGTGTTATTTATTTCTTGATATGAGATCATGTATGTGACAACCCTCCCTAAAATGCCAAGTACCCCACATTATGGATAATGTTGGGGATTAGGATGTGCTTTCACTGGTTACGTATGAAACCCTAGGGAGGGGTATTATACGTGGGGTAAGGAAATAATCATAACAAACTGTCAACTAGCGATGTGGATTTAGTAAGAAGAAGTTAGGACCGCTCTAAGGTTTTCTTACTGGGTGAGTAGAATCAAGAATGATTTATAGTTGAACACCAAAGTGCAGTTCCATTGCAGAGAAAGTAACAGAGTCACAAATGCCCTGGCAATGCTACACATCAAGAGTAACAGTCTTCTCATCTTATGAAGCCCCTCCCAGTGTTGTTATGAATGTATACCATTCATAATTGCAACTAAGGAACTTTAGGTCCAACCCTCGTGTGTATGAGGAGAATGAACGCTTGCTAAACCGTTGCCAAGATATATAAATGAAGAGCTGAGTTTTCTAGAAAAAAAGTATAAAATAGTTCCATATTACTCTATCATGGTATATGTATCCATCCTTGGTCATATAAAGGACCATGCCTTAAACTAGAGCCTATAAGAGCATGATTGACATTTAAACCAAAACAATAATAACTCTTTATAGGAATATCGTTGAGATCCTAAATTTTACAAAGAGTTTAATGAATCATAAAAAAGATTGCCCCTAAGAATTCAAATAAAAACACCAATGGATATGAATGTTATGCTATTTCTAAGGATTCAGCAATCATATACTTAAAATCTATCATGGATGAGATACCTTCATCAATAGAGTTTCAACCAACAACTATTAGAGTATCTTAAAATCATTGCAGACCCTATTATATTCATAGGATCACCAACATACATCATGGAAATATATATAGGTCATATTCCCATTTATTTGGTACCAAAACACCATAAGAATATCATTTTAAGGAGTCATTACACTTATATATCGAAATTTTAGACTTTGCATGTTCAAATAAAATCCTTTATACAACATAAAATGTTTAAAGAAACTAAGATAGACTTCATATTCATATTTTCATTATATTCATGCAAAATAGTGCATAAAAGATCATCTTTTAAAATTGTATGGATTTTTAAAACAAGATTTACATCATGCATATTATAAGTAGGCCAGAAAATGCATTAAAACTTATATCATTCACCTGGAAAGTGAAGAAAAGGAAGTCCAAGATGAATATCACAAAAAATTAGCAACAAAGGTTCTAGTTTTTTCCATCCAAACTTCAAGAAAGCTTCTAGATCCAAAGATCTGAGTGTATCTAGAGCAAAGAGGGAAGAAAGAGAGAGTTCTTAATCCTTATGTATAGTTTCTAGCTTGAAACACCATGAAACTCGGACATGGTAGATGACTGGGTCAAGAATAGCAAGGATCGTACATTTATGGAGCAATAAATGAGATTGAAAGCCTTTTATCAATCTAAGGAATGCTTGATCTCAAGCATGCATCCACAAAACCACAAGGCCATCGACCCCCAATGGGTTCTCTTTGGTCTTAAGATCACAAAAAAAGATTCACAAAAGATGAGAAGAGAGAGACATGAGGGGTATTTATAGGTGGGTAGTAGTCAGTGTGATTCAGCCCAACCATTGAGCAAGTTCAAAAAAATTGTCGATCAAGGAATCCCATCAATTTGGGTTTCATTGGGTTCAAGGGAAGATCGTCCGCTCACTGACCTTAAGCTCTTCAGTCTTCTATTCTATGCTCTTGTCCAACTTCTAACCAGCACTCCATCTAGAAGCTTATTCAGGCTATCCTTCGTCTACACCAATGCTCTATCAAGGTTTCCATCGACCCATGCACCACTAGTTGTCCATCGGCACATCCAAGAAGCACGCCCACCAGTCCGATGACACTCCACTTGAAGTATACATCTCCAAAGAGACAGCATACTAACCATATATCGAAGAAAATAGAACACTACCACTAACCAACTTATACATACATAAACTTCATGTAACAAAACATGAATGTGTTTAAATTATGTTTACACCCCCCCCCAAAGGGTAAGTTGAACAGAAGTGCACAAATTACATAAACTTGAATAACTTGAGCAAACAAAGTCAGAATTGAACCAAATTTTATGCATAGCTTTATCAACTGATATATAATCCTATTCCAAGGTATAATTTCATAACTAAGCATCCAATTAATCAAAATAAATAAGTTTATGCATAAACCAATATTAGGGGTCTTACAACCATAAATCCCTAACACATATTTTGCCCTCAAAATCCTAAACAAACAAATAAAGGAATTTCCTATGCATCTCAACCTCTAACTCCCATGCAGCTTCCTCTAACCTTGATGATACCACAACACCTTCACTAAGGATATATCCTTCTTCCTAATCTTCTGCACAATCTAATCTAAGATCAACATTGGACCCTAACATATGAAATATCCTCATTCAACTCCACCTCCACTAGTTGTATCATTTGTTCAGTATCAAGGTGACACACCCTAAACATTGAAATGTAGAACACATTGTGCAACCTAGGTAACTCTGGAAGTAACTCAAACGTGTAACCCACCTTCCCAACATTATCTATGAATGGGTAAGGTCCCATAAATCTAGCATCCAACTTATCATTCTTCCCAAACCTCAAAAAAAACTACCAAGGGGAAACACCAACTTGAATTTCCAATGATCTATTATGGTTGTATGCATATGACTTTTGTCTATCTTGTGTTTCCTTCAATTGTTGTTGGATCACCTTTATCTTTTCTATAGTCTGTTGGACCAACTGAGGACCCAACAACTAATATTCATCTGCCTAGTACCAACAAAGAGGCGACCTACAATGCCTACCTCACAAAGCCTCATACAGTTCCATGTCTATACTCTTATGGTAACTATTGTTGTAGGAAAACTCAATCGAACTCAAGTGAATATCCAAACTTCCTAAAACCAAAGTACACATGCTCTCAAGAAATCATTCAACATCTAAATGATTCTGACTGGTCATTTGTATCCGGTCGGAAGGTTGTACTAAATCTTGACTGTGTGCCCAAAGATGTATACAAATGCTCCCAAATTCTAGTCATGAAATAAGGACCTCTATCTAGCACTATTGTTATTGGTATGCCACGTAGACAAATTATCTCATTAGCATAGATATGTGAAAACTTATCTGTAGTGCATGTGGTCTTGAATGGAAAAAAGTGAGCTGATTTTGTCAAACAACAAACAATCACCTAGATGGAATCATAACCCTTGTATTTTCTATGTAGACCAACCACAAAACTATGGTTATGTGATCTCATTTCCACTGTGGAATTGGAAAGGCTATAAGATCCCTATAGGCTTCTGATGCACTGCTTTGACCTATTGACAAGTTGGACACTTGGCAACAACTCTGCCTCATCATGATTCAGACTTGTCCACCAATACAAGTCTTGAGATTATGATACAACTTTGTACTGCCAGGATGCATTGTGTACATTGAGTAATGAGCTTCCTAAAGTACCATCTCCCTCAGACCGCCTACATCAGGAACCACCATCCGGTTGTGAAAACTCACTGTCGCATCATTTGTCTCATGAAATCCATCAAGCTTTCTACTAGTGAACTCTGATCTAATATTCAGTATCACATTATCATCCTTTTGTGCATCCCTAATCTATTGTATCAATCTCGATTTCACGTGTAACTGTGACAACAAACCTGCCAACAAGGAGACTTCAAGCTATATAGTCATCTAGCTAAGCAACACTAACATATCCCTCTTATGACAAGACATGGAATTCAACTGGGCTTTATCAGAAGATAGAGATAAGGATGACTTTCTACTGAAACCTTCAACCACTACATTCTCCTTTCCCATATGATATAGTCTTTCAAATAGTCATATTCCTTTATTAGCTCCATCCATCTCCTCTGTCTCATGTTCAACTCCTTCTTATAGAAGATGTATTGGAGATTCTTATGGATCATGAAGATTTCGCACTTCCCTCCATATAGATAGTGCCTCCAAATCTTCAAGGAAATAACCATGGTTGCTAACTCTAGATCATGGGTGGGTAGTTCTCCTTGTGTTTGTTAAGTTATCAAGAAGCAAAAGAAATCATATTCTTGTGCTACATCAGCACACATCCCGACCCATTCTTTGAAGCGTCACAAAAACTGATGTAGCCTTTCCCAAGCTCTGGCAACACCAACACTAGAGCACTAGTCAACTTATTCTTTAGCAAATGAAAAGAACATTGACACTTGTCAGCACATACAAATGGAACACCTTTCCTACTCACTTGGGCCAAAGGTAAATATATTGCACTAAAATTCTTGATAAACCTCATGTAATAACTAGGTAAGCCTAAGAAGCTTCAAACCTTAGTTGGTGTCTCATATTGTTTCCACTCAAAAATAGACTCCACTTTCTTTGGGTCTACATGAACCCCCTTTGCATAGATGAAATGACAAAGAAAGGACACCTCGTTTAGACAAAACTCACACTTGTTGAACTTAGCATATAGCCTATTATTCCTCAACAACTCCAATTCGTGGAAAAGATATTGCTCATGTTGCTGACTATCCCTAGAGTATATCAAGATGTCAACTATAAACACTACTACAAACTGATCAAGTTACTACCTAAAAACTATGTTCATCAAGTCCATAAATGATGTTGATGCATTGTTTAGCCCAAACGACATAACCAAAAACTTATAATGACTATACCTATACCCAAAAGTAGTCTTAGGTATGTCATCTACCTTGATCCTCAACTAATGGTACCTCAATCTAAGGTCTATTATTTAAAACAATGTAGCGCCTCTCAACTGATCAAACATGTCATCTATTATTGGAAATGGGTACTAGTTCTTTGTTGTGACCTTGTTCAACTATCGATAGTCTATTCAAAGACTCATGCAGTTGTTTGTATTCTTCACAAATGACACTCGAGCACCCCATAGGGATGTGCTTGTGCATTTAAAACCCTTCTCCAACAACTCTTGCAACTGTTGCTTCAACTCCTTCATTTGAGATGGTGTCATCGTATAAGGTGATTGTGTTATGGTTTGCATGCCAGAAACTAGATTGATTTCTAAATCAATCTCTCTCAGAGGTGGAATGGTAGAAACATCATTAGGAAAAACATCTTCAATCACACCCACCAAAGGTACATATTGGATACGAGGACTCCTCAACTTAGTATCCACCACATGAGACAAGAAGATTCACACCCCTGTCTCATCAACTTCATTACTATCACTACTGATACTAGAAAGGTAGGAAGAATATTCCTATTACCTTGGAAAGTCAAAGAGATATCAACATCACAAAATGTCACAACTTTGGGACCACAATCCAAAACAACCTTATACTTCTCCAAGGTATCCATCCCTAGGATGACATCAAATTCATGCATGCCAAGTGGCATGAGATCCACTAGAATGTTGCATCCTGAGAAAGAAAAAATGCAATATAGAGATATCTCTCGCAACACACCAAAAGAAATAAAGGAGTTTTTAGCAAGAGGTTATCATCTATACTACATACAAGCAAGTTACACTGTTTATCACCTCTGTGGTGATAAATGAGTGCATCGCACACAGGTCAACCAAAATAGATACAAAGGTAATTGTAGATAAGTCAGAATGAAAAAGATCTATCTGACCTATCATGAAGCATGGGTTGACCACTCCTTCCAACAGACTCAAAGCACAGAATCTATTTGTTTCCGATTATATTCCTCATCATCTACTTGTTATACCTAAAGACCCTTCTTGTGATGTCTCATGATGTCCTCTACAACCATCACTACTGGATTGTTGTTGTTGTAAGACATTTTGGCTCTGTCTTAGCTATTGTGCAACCTCATGGTTCTTCATAGGGAAAGACCATCTCACATGCACACTTGTCTACACTTGAAACATGTCCTCATGTCATATTGTGGCCTAGACAGTGCTATCACATACATTGATCTAGAACTATTTGCCCAGGATAGAGGAAAGCTACAACCTCTCCCCTTTCTGGGAGACCACTTTGACTTCAGAAAAGTTCTTGGGTTAGGAACTACCAATCTCTATTATGACTACTAGTACTACATCAAAGAAAATCTGGGCTTCTTGAAAATGTCATATGTCTATCCTTGGAATTGGGTTGACCTCTAACTATCACTAATTTATTGGTTTTCAACAGTCATGCTCTTTATCCTCCTTACGAAATCCATGAAGATGGAAAACTTGTCTTAGGACTTCAAGGCAGATGTCGTCCTAGCCAACTTGGCATTCAAGCCCTTCTCAAACCTCCTAATCATCTCCTTCTCCATTGCTTCCATGTGAAGACAGAACCAAATGACTTTTCCTTGTAGTCATTCACAAGCCATGATCCTTGGCGCAAGTACTCAAATTGAGCCATCTTCTCTTCCAAATACTTCTCGGGGAAGTAATGACTCACAAACTCCCATCAAAACTCCTCCCAACTGATCACCTCACTTGATCTCTTTTCTTCCTCAATGGCCCACCAGTGGCCAGCACTGCCCTTCAGGAGGTAGATCACATGTTTTGTCTTATCCTTCTCGGATTTATCAAGGATCATGAACACCTTCTCCAACTCCATCAACCACATATTCACACTTGTCGGGTTCATTGTACCAGCATAGTTTGTGGCCCACATGCTTCAGTTTCTCAAAGATCTTCCCTGGACCCTAAGATTAAACATTTGGGACAAGTGCCACTAGTTGAGGTGTCAATGCCATGTCATTCAAATGCATAATCATCACCATTCTCTATCCATAAACTAATTCGAAGGTTGGATTAGTTATGGTTTTACATTCAAATGAATGTGAGATTGGAAGTTTTGTTTTTGTCTTGGGTACTCTTCCTCCTTGTACCCATCTCCTACCACCACCTCTAGGTGCTACATAACTACTCTTCACATGCTCTTCACATTCTGCAGACATATCTCCATAACCATAAACCATGGCTAGATATGTTGAATGCGTAAGAATGAACACAACAACCTAAGTCCAATGTCGTTGTAGACTTAGTGAAACTAATGCTCTGATACTACCAAGTATAGCAACCCACCAATATAAACAAGATTACTCAAAACCAAAATGCTAATCAAACACTAATTAAGCTTATTACCAAAAAGTTACAGAATTAAAGCTGAATATAATTTCAAACTGAAGAAAACATTTATGCAAAGGTCCAACATCATAAGTATTCATAGAAGTTACCTTTATGTGAGTTCCATGGCCTCATCCATAACATGGACACAAAAGATGCTTCCCAATACTTAAAACAATTACATTTCTCAAGGCATACAACCAAAATCTTGAGTCAATATACATCATTACAAACAAAAAAACTCCAACCAGACCTGAGAGTATACAGATAACTCTAAGACTTTATACTAACCATACCAACCTCTCAACTTCATAAATCTTCAAACGAAGCCTCCTCTCCATCACATACACGGCCATGCTACTGATCACCTAAGAAGGTGTGGAAACCCATGAGGTAAGACCCATATCCCAGTGATATGATATACCTCTAATAACATTTATTGTTGAAAGCATGTTATATAATTAATTCACTTATGATATATAGTATGACAAATTACAAAAACTGAGCAGTGTATTTAAATGATCAAGTATAATTAAGTTACATGTACATGTAATTACACTTTACATGATATGTATCACATAAACTTCTATTAAGAAAATAAAAAAATGGTATCCATCCAATGTGATTCATCAAATAACATGAATAGGTATACTAAATCATGGCATTACATCTTTCATTAAACCCTAGGTAGCTTGAGGCGTGCCACTCAAACTATTAGTTGACCACTACAAAGTTGCAATCAGTCCCTTATAAGATCTAGGATGTCCATAATCCTACGTTTCTCTTCTCCTCAATATGTACGAATAACAACCATAGTGGCACATTGACCCAACTATTAAAATGGTTTGGTCTATCTTGGGTGCATAAGCTACAACATTAGAAACCATGACGTAAACCCTTAAATATGAGTTACAACTGCAACCACTCTCAAACACATTAAATTTGAGACACGACCTCAATTGCTCTCCAAAATCTTAGAATCGAGATGCTAGGCAAATACCCTCCCTGCACCCACATATACTCAATAGTCTATGATTTAGGGTTCCTTTTGGATTACTCATTTCACTATCCAACAACTTCTGACACTTAGATAGTTCTATGGTCTCAGGGAACTACATGATTAAGGTTACACTTGATTACTTAAGCCATTTAGTATTTTTATTGTATAAATCAAGTTACAAAAAACACCTAAATGATTCTACAAAATAAAATCATGATTTACAACTTTAGATGACATAAAATGTGTAAAATGGTTCCATATTAATCTATCATGGTATATATATACATCCTTGGTCATAAAGAGGAACAGACCTCAAACTATATCATATAAGAGCCCAATTGACCTTTAGACCAAAA
The DNA here is from genome assembly GCA_963693085.1 of Alisma plantago-aquatica. Classification (NCBI taxonomy): domain Eukaryota; kingdom Viridiplantae; phylum Streptophyta; class Magnoliopsida; order Alismatales; family Alismataceae; genus Alisma; species Alisma plantago-aquatica. The sequence goes on from OY856413.1 coordinate 365,959,516, forward strand.
CAATAATAACACTCTACAAGACCATCATTGACATCTGAAATTTTATAGAGAGATGAGCCATAAACAATATAGAACCAAAGATTTTAGATGAAACACCAATGGATGTGAAAGTTATGCTATTTTTAAGGATTCAACAATCATATGCTCAAAATCTATCATGAATGAGCTACCTTCATCAAAAGTGTTTTGTTCAAAAACTATTACAGCATCTTAACATCATTATTGACCCTATGACTTCCACAGGTTCACCATCTTACATCAAGGAAATATTAGTCCAGATTCCCTTTTTATTTGGTACCAAAACATCGTAAGAATATCATTCTTAGGAGTCATTACACTAGTATTTCAAAATTTCAGACTTCACATGTTAAAAGAAAACCAATTGTATAGAGGAAAATATTTGAAGAGACTAATATAGTTTTAAGGATTCATATTGTCCTTATACTCAAGCAAAATAGTGCATAAAAGCCCATCTTTTTACATTCTATGCATTTTTAGAACAAGATCTACATCATGCATGTTACAAGTAGGCAAGAAAATGCATTAAAAGTTATATCACTAACCTTGGAAGTGAAGAACACGATGTACAAGTTGAACAACACAAAAGTCAGTAAAAAAGGTTCTAGTTTTGCCCACCAAAACTCAAAGAAAGGTCCTAATACCAAAGATTCGGGTGTGTCTATAGCAAAGAGGAAAAGAGAGCTCTTCATCCTTATGCATAGGTTTCAATCTTGCAACATCATGAAACTTGTCCATGGTAGAGGAGAGTCTGAAGAACATTAAGGATCTTACATGTATAAAGTAACAAATGATATCAAAAGCCTTTGATCACTCCAAGGAAAGCTTGATCATGAGCATACATCCCCAAAGAATACGATCGTCTGATGGGAAATCACCCACAGCAGATAAGTAGAAGAAATAAGAAATAGTATGCTAAAATTCCAAACTAGTAGATGGAGTCAACAATGATGTATCTAAGGAGAGGGTTTGCCAAATATATACTTGGTCTTTGAGCAAGTCCAGCGACAATCCTCGCAACGACACATGCTTCTTCTTAAAGTATCACATGAATAGTCATCAGCAAAGGCCTCCTAGTCCAGCACCACGAATGGTAGTTGACGGTGTTCTCCTAGTGTGATGGCAATAGCCTTCAAACCTCTATAGAGTCCACATAGACCACCGAGAACTCCTAGTAGCACTTCTAGATCCAATAAGAAGGAGTTGTCCCTTCGATGTCAATGTGCTAGCGCTGACTTATTCTCCCCTGTTGTCTCTCCCTTTTGTAGGTAATACTTTCTCGGGAACTAATATTACCACAATTGTGAGAGGACAACATTTGGAAGCATTAGTCGTGTCTTCTAAAACTCTTGATTACCAATCTATTTATAGGAGGTCCAGGATCAGGGTTTCCAAATCAATTGGGAGTCAAGGAGATAGTTTTTCATGAACTTCTTGCTATTTCTTATCATGAGTCGGTCAACTAAACACTTGAGTCAATTGACTCACACCCAATCGGTGGACGCAACACTTGAGTCAGTTGATTGGAATGCTTTCCTATTTGCAAACATATTGGCTTTCAATGCAATGATCAATGCACAACATGACATCAACATCAATCCTTGTTCCAATCTTAGTGATCATCCAGATAGACGATTGTAGTTATGAATTGGTTGTCTCCACAGTTGAGTCAGTTGTATCACAGTTCTAGTCGGCAACTTTTCCGTCAGTGTTGTTTAAATTGATTACATAAATAGTTTAGTAATCATGACACATGAATCAGTCGACTGAACACTTGATTCAATTGACTCATGTCCCCAATCGGCCAATTTTCATGATTTCAAACACCTATTCCAGGTTCATCCTATGTGTGTGACCCTATAGGTCCCAAGTTATGTTGACAGTGAATGTCCATAGCCAATTTATGACATCACCAGAAATGAGTTGTATGTAGAAACACATCATTGATACCCAAGTAATTGGAAAGTTAGAGGACAACTTCAACCTACAATCCATGATTAGTGTTACAGTGATCATATAGTCAGCTTGTCTTTGATATCTAAATTGAACTTGAGCCATGGAATTTTCATCATCTAAATGTTAAATCCATGTTCCTTGAATTAGAGCACATTGTATGGAATTCTTGTGAGATCACATATCTTATATTGAGTCGCATGAGTATGGCCAAATGTTTCTCAGTCTCACTTATCAAGTGACCAGGATATCCATATCTCAAAGGAGGGGCAAATCCCATCTACCTCACTCATAATTAATCCCCACGTGTCACAATTTACCCGAGCATCACCTTTGTTGCAATCCTTATTCAAGGTCATATTGGATGGTGTCAAAATACATTGAATGACATGTGATGAATGTATTGACTTCAGGTCTAAGAACCACTATCACTATGAGAGTTGATTCTGACTACCATTCCATGGTCTCCATGTATCACTCTCAATGTGGGTCTGTCCGATACACTATTCTCTAACATTACCTATGTGTTTGACTTGATATCCCATATCATGACTAATGAGACTCTATCATTAGTCAACACACACTCTAGTCTATGTATTATTGTTGTCTATTTTGCTTCCACAATAATATTCTATTAAGGACATAACAAGAACGCATTTACTCTTATCATACATATGATATCATTGTGCAAGTCCTAAACCCAAAGACATATGTCATCAAATAACATCATTATTTAGGTATCTACTATGTCTATGTCATCATATCATGACTGAGGCAAACACAATAGATGGAATTACCTTTATCATTATCAAATCAGGTCTTTAATTCCCCATGACAATCATCATATGACTGGCTCTCTAGAATACTTACCATCAGACTTCCACTAGCACTTAGAGACAATCACTTACGAATCTTACATGAAGTGATATCAACATGTCCGTCATGTTTCTACTACATAAGTGATTTTTTAGCAGGTTAGCAATGTTTGCTTCTAGTTGGTATTTTGCAAGTCTTTACACCTCCTCGTTGTATGACCTCTCGTATGAGATGGAGTGTCATAGTATGCTATCTCAGATTCCTAACCTAGCTAATAGCTCCATTATTGTCTCAGTATTCCTACTATGTCATCAATGGTTGGAACCTCCCACAAGTTCATCTAAATGAACTTCTTGATCCATACAGTATCCTCTTCTATAATCAAAATGGAAAGGTACTCGACTTATATTGTAGGATTAACAATTGTCTCTTGCTCAGAAATTTTTTATCTTACACATATACTATAAGATCAAGCACATATTTAGATTGCAAATGTAAATCTATTTTTTTCATTTTAGAAGCTTGCACTGAAGTAACCTTTTACCCAACTCTTCCTTGTTACCATAATCAAGAAACTAATACTTTTAGTGTTTCTCAAGTACTTAAGGATGTTCTTTATGGTATTCCAGTGACTTTCACTGGGATCTAACTAATATCTACTCCTCATGTCCAATACATACAAGATAATTAGATGAGTACATAACATCACATACATGATAGATCCAATTATGAATGCATATGGCATCATACTCATGTGTTCTCATTCATCACAAGAACTAGGACACTAGGATCTTGAGAGACTAATTCTATGGAACATGAATAGATTCTCTCTCATTGACTCATGGATGTTGAACCCCAACAGAATATTTCTAATGTATGTGCTCTTACTTAGGTCAAGAAGCTTTCTAGATCTATCTCTATAGTTCTTGGTTCCTAAAATATAGGATGCTTCACCAAAATCCTTCATAGAGGAGGCACTTCCCAGTCAGTTCTTTAACATTTTTTGGATAAGGACATTATTCCCCATCATTATGTGGAATATGAATATGCTCCCACTAACCTTTTGTAATCACATATTTCATCTTTATTTTTACTAAAGTCAAACCTTTAACTATCTTGTCAAAGTGAATATTCCAGCTCTGAGATGCTTGTTTCAATCTAAAGATTGTCCTTTGTATCTTATAGACTTTATTTGCAATAATTAGAATTATAAAACCTTCAGGTTGTGTCATGCACACATCCCCTTGAATATTCCTATTGAGGAATGCAGTTTTAAAATCCATTTGTCAAATCTCATACTCATACTAAGTTGTAGAAGAATGCATGATCTAGATGGATTTAAGCATTGCAACTGGTGAAAACATTTCATCATGTTCAACATCTTGAACTTGTTTAAAACCTTTAGCAACCAAGCTACCTTTATATGTTTATACACTACCATCCATATCAGTCTTCTTCTTGAGACCCAATTTCACCCTATGGGTTTTACCCCTTTAGGTGGATCCTGATGAATACATATTCATCATGATACTCAGTCACCATTTTGGGCCCGATTTTGATTAATACATTCACTTTTACTTCTTGAAACACTATGATATTCAATTTTGCTCAATTCAATGGATTGTTATTAACTTGTGATTATAATTGTGCCTTTTATGTAGATTGAATGGAATAGTTGGTTTCACATCCACCTTCAACATAATCATCACCATCTCTTGCTTCATTCCACCTTTATCTTCATCAACATCCTCTTTCTAGATTCACCATCCATACCACCTCCATCAACCATCATCTGAATCAAACCCTAATAAGTGGGGTCCACCTTCACTCAACCCTGGATCCACACTCATCAACACCCTTCATCTTCTCCATCATCCATCAATGATCATCACCATCACTTGCATCACTCTCCACTTCCATCTTCATCAACATCACTCGTACATCTATCTCCACCCTCTTTCAGTTCCAAACCCTACTCTTTCTTCACCTAACAGTCTTGGTCCTCTCAGTTTGCATCCAACCCCTCTCACAGTCTCAAGACCATGAGAACTCTCACGATCCTGAAACTGTGAGAGTCCTCATGATCCTCAAACCATGAGGTGAGCTTTCAAGGACCTGAGACTATGAAGATCTTGAACCTGCAGCACCACCGTCCTCTCGCTCGCACTTGCAACCCTAAAAGTTCTGCCACCAATAGCAGTGACCACCGTGGTGCCTCCTTTCCATTCACAGCACCTACGTCGTGGCCTCCTCGACGGCGTCGTCCACCATCTCCACCTGATCATGCCGCTACCTGTTCGACCTGCGTCGTCTTCCTCCTGCTACCATTAGAAACTACCTACCAGAAAACTAGCACCGCTCGATCACCCACCCTAGTGGCCTTTACCTTCACGGTCTTAACCCTAGCAGTCCTACTTCATGGTCCGCTCCTTGCAGTTTGAGGACTGTGAGGACCCTAGAAGTTTGGAGACTGCTTGGAAGGATAGTGGACGTCAAAACCATGAAGAGCACATCGATGAAACCAAAAGGAAAATGGATGCCGAGATTGGTAGGAACCAAGACCGCAAAGAACATGTAACATCCCCGGATTGTGCCGTCTTGAGACTTAGAATGATTGAGAGGACAAATCTGAAAATGTTAGGAAATTATATCAAAGTGTGTTACGGAAGCTATTTGTGAATACATGAACATACACATATAACATACACCATGCAACATTCTCAACATTCAACATATTTATATTACAATATGAATTAAATTTACAACTTACATTTACATAGTTTGAAGAAAATTTTACAAGTCTATGAACATGTATGCTAACAGGATCTTAACACAATAGGTACAACCTGGACAATTGCTCACTTCCTGTCTTTTATCCCACGCTAGCTCTGAACCTAAAACATACGTGAAACAACAAACCAACACACAAGGTGTTGAGTATGTGGGTAGAAAGATACATACTAATATGCTTGCATAATTAGAAATAACTTGAGAAAGAAAGAGTAAAAGAAAACATTGTTTAAAGTGATAATCAGGTAAACACATATTTTTAGATGTCTTTTGATGCGTTTGTACTACTAAGTGGTGTCGCACTTCATTTTTCCTCGCCCCTTGGGCTATGGGGACCGAGTGCCGGCCTTATATTTAGAGGGGAGAGAGAGAGATGTCGCACTTCATTTTTCCCCGCCCCTTGGGCTATGTGGACCGATGTGCCGGCCATATATTTAGAAGAAAAGAGAGAGAGGATGCAGAGAGAGAGAAATAGAGAGTGTATATCAACTTAGTATCTAAAAACCATCTATATTATTTGATGTTCTTATTTTCATGGCAAAGATACTTTAATCATAGTACATCCAAGCAATATTCTCAAATAAAGACAAGCAATACAGCATAGCTATTACACACAATAAAACTAGTCATATACTTGGATAAAGCCCACATACCTGAGTTCAGAGATTTCTAATCATTCTTTCTCATCTAGATATCTAGCCATCACCTGATTAAAAATAATAATAATCATTAATATGATTTTCACCATTATTAATGATATTTAGGTCCAAACTAGAGTTTAGTCCAAACCTAGGTTCAAACTGGCCTTAACTAATTTATGATATTTTTGTACTGATCTAGAGGTTATTATTTAGGCCTGATTCAATTTTCATATTTTTCTAGTGATCGGTCTATTTTCTAGAATTAATATGAGGTTTAAAGCATCTAGTTGTATTTTAATACAAACGGCCTAACATTAGACATAATAATCAGCTTAGAGTCCAAGTATGGTTTCTAAATGATTCCAAGGTTCAAAATACAATTTTCTGAGAATTTATGTCAGTTGGATATTATTAATTTCACTTAATGAAATATAAAATAGGTGTATTCATATCCAACCTAAATATAGTCAATAGAATGTTTCAAAATTATGATCTAGGGATTTTATAAGAAAGAGGGAATTTTTCTGGTTCTGTGGATATTTTTGGGGAAATATTTGGACACGGGGGCTATTTTTAATCAATTTTCTAAGCATTTCCTAATATCTAGAATTAAGAAGACGAAATACCTTTTCTATTTACTGTGTCTGTTGGATCTTTCTCTAAGTGGTACAGGCGCCCACCACATAGCCCTTTGTTGAGGGCGTGCTATCCACATTAGGGTCAGTAGACTGGCCAGTTCATTTGCCTACTAGACCCTAACTCTGTGTCTTTCTCTCCCTCACTCGTGACCTCGTCTTGTGAGCACTAACCTGGGCATGAAGCTGCCGCAGTCGTGAGCCTGGATCTCTAGCAAACAAGGAGTGAACCCTATTATCATCTTGCAACCATCTCATCCTTCCTCTTCTCCAAGTTCTTCTAATATTCCACAGGGTCTGGGCTACTGGATCAGTCGAACCTCCCTCTAAGCCTTGCATTCACAGTCCTCCTACAGGCGCCTCTGCTAGGTCTGACCCCGACGAGGTCTCTACCGAGCTCCAAGCTTCCATGGTCTAGGATAAGGGTTTTCCAAAGCACTAAGATCCATCTCGGTGGTGATTGATGTTGCGTTGGGGCTCTGCCTCCCGACCACATCGTTGGCTTCTACCGTCATGGTGAAGATGAAGGGGAAAAGCGGCCCCCTTTCTCCTCAATCTCTTCCAAGACCTGAAAACGGCTTCACAAGGGCCTGGTGAACTCATCCCAACCATCCAACAGGGAGTTTTTAGCCCCAGGTGTGTATCGGCGGGCTCCGAGGCTCGAAATTGGGATGGTTCTGCCGCCGCAGTGGACAAGGAAGGGGGAAGTGCAACCCATGTAGCCTCCAGACTGAGACCCTGTGGACTTCTAGCAATGTCCCCACATCTGCCAAAACCATCTTGGAGGAACGCTAGGCCATATTGCACTCATGTTAGCTCTTCATATTAACAATGATGCTCCATACCAGGTCCCTAACCTCAGCTAGCTCCTTGATCGTGTTTGGGTTAGGTGGTACTAGATACACCTATGAGCCAACCATCACCTTCTACTACCCTCATAGGGCCTCTCAGGTCCCTTTCATCAGTATCTGAATCTTCCTCGCCCTCCCTTTCATTCACCTCCTACCTCCCTTAACATTTTGTATTGTCGTGGTCATCAATTGAGAAGAGGTAAGGAGAGCGATGTTTACGATCTATCAGATCCAGAAGACTCACATTGCTGGTCAAGACTCTAAATTAGATCCTACAAATCTGTTCTCAACTGACCCGCGATAGGATCACTCTCAGGAGTGGTGATTTTTAGACCTGATACTATGGGTGATCTTATTTCTTGTCTTCCTCTATTTGTTTCGTAGAAGGTGTATTTAGCTTAGTTACATGTATCTATTATACCACGAAAGTGGAGCCACGATCCTAAACAACGATTTACTATAGCAACATATATGTTACCTCATGGGGGGGCTTTGTGGCATTAATGATAAATAAACTTAGGTCTCATTTCATTGGACACTTTACTCACATGAATCAAATATTCAAATGTCAATATCTCTCAAATAGTTAATCGAAATTCCATGACAATTAAATCATGGTTATTCATCACCTAAATCATAACATTATCAAGTCTGAACTCAAAATTCCAATAGTTCATCATTTAAGATGACTCTCAAATAGCCTCATAAATAATTTGTAAATCTCAAATCAAATCGCTTAATCCTCAACGATCAAACAAGTCCAAAACTACCTTTCATGATCCTAACATACCTTACATTTCATCGATTTGGAACTTGGGTTCATTGAGAATATTAAACGAACCTCTTGGTCTCCTAAATGCCCAAGTTGGTGAATGAAAAACTATTCATTGTAATTGAACTCAATTAGATCTAATAATCATTCATTGCATCAATGCTTACCCTTTTTAGTGAAAAGAGTCTATGATTGAATAATCAATTCCTTAGTCTGGTATCATCATCTACTTCACACTCATGTCTTAAAACACTATATTGGGTATCATAATCTTAAAATTGGGGTCATCACATTCACCCCACCTTATACGGAATTTCATCCTTAAAATTCAATTAATGTCATACTCAAGGTGATAGGAGTCCAACTTTATATTGGTCGCTACTTCTATGGGCCAAGACTATTATAGTTATTATTACATCCTAAGTTGTTATCTTAGGATTTTGAGCATATAGGGCATACCCACACCACCCTAAGTTCATGTATGTGCATATTACTTCCGCATCGCTCTCTGAAACAATTAGCTAATATTTTCGGATTTGTCCTCTCGAGTCTTCGAAGTCTAGAGATGGCAGAATCTGGGGACATTACAGAACGCAAACCATGAGAACAAGAATTCCAAAACTCTGAGGGATTCTCGCGGTTTCCAAACCGTGAGGAGCACAGCACCAAAACTATGAAGGTTGAACTGAAGACCGGTTGGAGGCAGCACTGAGAACCGAAGATCATAAAGAACTGAAGATCGTGAAGACCCTCACGGTCTCAAGACCGTGAGGAAGCCTCATGGTTTCCAAACTATGAAGGTAGAGATCATGAGAAACCAAACCAAGAAGAGCCCAAACCGTGAGGGCTTTTCAAGTTTTCCAAACCGTGAAGGCAAAGATCGTGAGAAGCCAAAACTGTGAAGAACCTTACGATTTCCAAAATTGTGTAAGATGGATCACACTAAAAATGTGAGGACCAAAGTCCAAACCAAGTGGGACTCCATCCAAGCCTATAAATAGAACCACAAAGGTCCCAATTTGGGCATCAGATCTGAGACGCTGTCAGGCTGCTCCTTTGCGAGCTCGACCCCTGCTCCCTCTGATCTACAATAACAACTCCATCACTAGGCTGCACCTAGCGTGCTCGACTCCTGGGAAAGCTCCTCCACCTCCATTTCTCCCCATCCTCCACTCCACCATCAGGCTGTGCCTATGAAGCACTCAACCCCTGGTGGAGGATGATCTCCACAGCCAAGCTGAATGGTAGGCTTGTGCATCCGCCCGTCATCCACTCCACCTACACATCCACAACCTGCTCCTCCTCTTGTGAGCAAGGTGGATGAGACGAGAAGGAAGGTGGAGAGAGAAAAACTACCTGGTCTATCTTGGTGTCCCTCACTCCTTGTTCAGATCTTCTCCAACGTGGAGTAGAAGACTATATCTTCACCAAGCTGTGACCACCTTCTACATCATGCTCATGGCAGAATCTTCCCTCGTTCTTATTCTTTTTGTTCCTGACATCATGAGTGAGTAGTTCCTTTTTGCTGGGGTGCGGGGACTAGCCCCACTGCCCATGCTTACATGTTCTTTTGTTAAACATTCCATGGCATGTATATAACTTTTCATTTCGTTATTAATCATCGATGTTTGCTTGTAGATTGATCACCTGCTTGCTTTTATCTTGTCCTTTCCTATGTTGCGAGAACTTCAATATGTAGGATAGAATGTTGATTAACATGGTTGACTCCTTGACTAGAAATAGAATGGGATTCCCTAAGGTCGTAAGTGAATGATCTGTGAGCGGACGAGCCATCTAGCCCATGGTGACGCTTCTGTGTGCCAAATGCATGTATAGGTGGCCACAACTTTAGTTGGATATGTGTATCTTCGGAACCAGAAGTACGTGATCCGGATAGCGATGAGAAATATGATGCCTAAGGTGATGCTTACGCAAACCTAAACATCCCAAGTTATTGTCTCATCATCTATGACCAACTACTACTTTCTTGAGTTATAAGATTTCATAATCTTACCAGCTGTAGGTGTGCTTTACTAGATCTATGAGGTTTTGTGTTACATAAGGAACTTGAGATTCTACAACAATTTGTGATTCTCCTTTTTCCTATTTTACCTCTTAAGGATCAGTGTTTTCTTGTTAGTCTCAAACTTTTTGAGTTCTACTTTTCTCCCAATAATTCATTTGGAATTAAATTCCCTTTTAGGAATACATCTGTTTAAGCAACAAACATTTTTCTTGTTGGATAGGAATATAAAGTTATTATTAAACAAAATAACATTTTTGTGATTTGTGGAAAAAGATTTTCAAGAAAATATTTTACTTATATAAGCTTTCATTCCTAATCCTTATAGAAGACATATCATGACAACTCCCATGCCATATCTCATAACGTATCTTTTAAATCAGTATAGACGGTACATTGTTTGGTGTAAAACATGTGCCCAAAAAGGAAATTTCAAGATCATCTAGACTTATTGATGATCGCTCCATGACTAATAGGGTTTTATTCCTTATTTATAATATATCATTATATTTCAGATGAAGTTCATTATGATACATCATACATTTTTTCTAAAAGGTCGATACACATCAGTATGTATGAGCCCTAACAGAAAGCTCACTCTCCCACTATTTCTAGATAAAAGAGTTTTTGTCATATTGCCCAACAAATAAGACTTGCATGTCTCTATTAGTTCAAAAATCAAAAGAGTCTAGACGAAAATAATTATGGATTATAGAAATGCATTTCTCATTTGTGTGCTCTAGATGACAACGCAATAGGTATTCATTGTTTGAGTCATTGAGTCATTAATAATATATGTGTTATACATACTTGTCTTTAGAAATATCGAGTATAGACTATGAGACGTAGGGAACTTCCATATAAGATCTTATCTTTTAAAACAAAACATCAATTCATAATATTCTTGTCCATACAAGATACATGATTTTTTCATGATGGTAGGTACATAATTGTAATTCACTAATTCTATTATATGTATGTTAGGTTTAGATGAATGAAAGATTGCAACCGTAGTGGCAGAATCTCTTATTGAATAGAGTTCTAGCTTACTTCTTTTTGGGCCCTAAAGTGGATATATCTATCTCATTCTTCTTCTTGAGTTCCTCCAGATAAAGATGAAAGTTTCTTTTCCAGTGTCCAGGCTGGTGATAGTGGTGGCACTTCCCTTCCTTATTCACTCCTCCTTTAGCTTTTAGTGTAGAAGACTTTGGTTTTTGGTTAGTTTTAGCACTCTTATTAGCTTTACTATTTCCCTTGGACTTTCCTGTATTGATCATCATCACATATTTGGGTTTGTCCTTCTTCATATGTGCTTCAGTTGTCCTCAACATGCCAAGTAATTCTGATAATGACTTGTCAAAATTGTTCATGTTATAGTTCATGACAAACTGGTTGTATGATTTTGGCAGAAACCATAGAATCACATCTGTGGCCAACTCTTGGCCTAAGGGAAATCCTAGTCTAGCAAGGTTCTCCACATACCCAATCAACATGATTACATGAGGACCTATCGAATCACCTTCTGACATATTACAGTTGAACAACGCCTTTAAGATATCATATCTCTCTTGTCCTAACTGATCTTGGTACATGTTCTTTAGATGTGTTACCATCTCAATAACATCCATGTTC